>QMIH01000012.1:31425-73191 GCA_003987875.1 Clarias batrachus | reverse complement strand
AAATGGAAAAAGAAATAAAAAGAAATAAAAAAAAGAAAAAAAGAAAAAATATATATATATTTTTTTCTTTTTTTTTATTTCTTTCTTTTTCCTTCTTTTTTTTCATATATCACATGAAATAAGACATATTTAATACTGTACTCTGACTCTGTCCATTTGAGCAACACCACAAACTATGGGGTTCTCAAAGTCCTTTACAGTCAGGGATAGAATATTAGAAGAGATGCATTTTTAAAACCATCTCTAAAAAATAAGCATGAAGTCAGATTGTATTTTTTTCTTTCTTTTTTTTTAACTTGTCACACTTAAAGTCCATTTTAAAGGTCTCATTTTGCACTATTTCTTTAACAAGTTAACACAGGTCTCAGAGGTCCCCCAAAGTGTGCCTGCTAATGATCGAGCTGAAATACTCCTTAGATAAATCATTAGTTCATACCTTAAACTCCATTTATTTCACACCTCCTCCAAATGTGCCGACACAATGTTTATGTAAATGAGCTACTGCTGAGCCATGCCCGAGCAGAGATTAGCTGAGCGGAGCAACAAGCTGGGGAGGGGATCTTCTTATATGAGGTCATATTGGGGGGAATCTAATTTGCATGTTTAAGCCCAGCCAATACAGAAAAGGACAAAAAACAACAACAACAACAACAACAGTAAATGTTTGTTTGTTTATTTCACTTTTTTGTACATGCACAGTGGAGACACATCCGAACATGATTAAAAGGTACATTTTGCATAATAAGTGCCCTTTAATTTAAATAGTCATTACATTTTATTTGATAATATTTACAGGCATGCATATGTTGATAATTATAGGTTGTGGTTTTGCACCACTGTAACAAAATTAGCAAATTACGACAGCTCTCACCCTCTGGACCTACTTTCATGGATTCCTTGTGGTCATAGACAATTCAAGTTACTGTATAAACAATCAAACTGCGATTAAACGAATAAAACATTCATCTTGCAGAATGGAGCACATCTGGACAGGACGACACACATAGATGATATGTATACTTCATCTAAAGGCTTATATCATTCATTCATTCATTCATTCATTCATCTAAACTGCTTATCTTGTACAGGTTTGCGGGGCCTGGAGCCTATCCTGGGAGACATTGGATACAAGGCGGGGTATACTCTGGATAGGGTGCCAATCAATCCATCAATTAGGGCACACTACGGGCAATTTATAGACTCAGACTCAGATTAATAAATCTCTATTTTATTATTGAAAAAAATATTACAGGTAACTTATCCCAGTAATGCATCGCCAGTGTGTGTCTTTTTTTTCCATCCTTGGTGTCATAATGGATAAGATTTGAGCAACAATGACCACTTCAGGCATTTTCCTTTCCTAAAGCAAATAATGGTGACCTTTGAAAACAAAAAGTGAATAAGAAAAGACAGAATTCTAGGGTACAGATGACAGCCGGGTTATTAAATGTCAAAAATATTGATACTTGAGGTATGAATTATAAATAAGTCTCACAATCATTTATTGATGTCTACTCACTAAGTATGCTACTAATGATTAAATATAAACTATATTATGGGGCATATTGTAAATGCAAGTCTATTTTCACACACACACACATACACACACTTATCTCTGTCATGATATTGCTTTAGTACTGAACGCATCATTTATTCAGGTGCGTGACCTGGCACGGGTGTGTAATATGTCAACCCAATTCAAGTGTCTTTGCCCAGGCCAACAAGATAAACACGAGGACAAACAGTTTGTGCACAGCAGCGCTCGTCTTGTACCTGGAAATGAGAGAGAGAGAGGAAACAGGTGTCAGTCGTATCATGGAGAGTGTTGAGGAAATTGCAGTTATAGAGGAGCCATGTTTTATCCTGCCCTGGAAATTGGCTTCTATAGAGGAAATGAATTCAGATCCTGAGGCGAATTAACACACGTTAATAGGTGCAATGCCATTTATAGACTACGAAAAGGGACATTCTTCCCCCCCCCCCCCTTTTATTATTTAGCAATCATTTCAATGATTTCTGTGGTTCATGTGACTCATGTGCAATTACATTTCAGTTATTCTGGAAATGAGAGTCACAGCTGGTGAGAGGACGGAGAAAGCGTAAATGTTTCTAATACTGTTTATAGTGTGTTTCCAAACACAGCTCATGCAATGGTCTGTAATGGTTGAACAGTCTATTCTGTTTTGTGGTTGGTTTGATATTAGATTTTTTTTTCTCGAGCACTAGAAGAATATAAAGTGGTTGTTATTCCAGTTTGGTTCACACGAGTGCTACGAGGACATACTCTGATTTCCACACCAACTTGGCAAAAAATGTCTTTGTGGAGCTTGCTTTTTGCACAGGCTCTCTTTCATGCTCAAACCAGAGTTCCAAACCTGGATACTCTGCTGCTACTATACCCCATCATACAGTGCACACACAACTACAAAGATAAGAACACAGATCATATTATTTGCCCACTGACTATATGATGCTAACCGACAGTAGCTACTATAAGGTCAATGTGAGTTACCTTTCAGGTAACATTTTGTGCTTTATCTGGTGTTACTTTGCTACAACATTATAACATAATTTCTTAACCATCGTTTTTATATCAACCTTATATATATTTGGCCAATATATATATTTGGTTATCTGTTAACTGTCTTGGTTGCCATTGGTCTGCCAGTGACATTTCTAATATTGCGAGGTGTTGACATGAGAAATAAAGACATAACACTAACTACACTTTTGTCATACTGTATCATGTCATATGATGTGGAACAAATGGGACACAGTGATATATAGAGTATTTCTTCTCTTGCTTTTGAAAATGCATTTTCTTATGTACACTCATTATGAAAGAGCTACCAAGTGCAAGTTGAGGGTTACTCAAATGACCACTGATCACCACTTTTACCAAAAGCCAATATCTGATGCTCATTGTTTCCACTGACTAGTCATTAATCACCACTGTTCCCATTGACCCTCACATTTTGTTTTAAACAGATGTCTTGGTGATATTTACATTAATAAAAGTAACTTATTTCATCTGTGACCATTGTATCTACTGTATGTCTATTTACTACTACTTATACTTATTTCTGTGTGTGTTCTTGATAGAAGGTAAATGCAGTTTTGTTTGTAGTGCCAATACAAAAGAGCACTTCCATTCATATATCCTAATATGTAGTTCAATTTCACATTTAAATTTTACATTTAGGTTCTTATCTATTGCGACTTACAAAAAGTGCTTTGAAGTTTCTGTCACTGGATAGATACTTACTCTGGGTTACTAAGTTACTAACCAAGTGCCGTTAGTCAAACAGAGTTGGGAAGAGGTTTTTTGTTTTGTTTTTTATAATTTGAAATAATTATGATGATAAAATGAATTTGCAAATGTATTACTGATGTAATAGAGTGTCTTTCTTTTTTGCATTAGCTACCTTTCTAAAGGAAGAAGAATGGAATTGGAAACACTGGATGGAACTGATCTGTGCAAAGTCCCTTTGTTCTAAAATTATAATGTTATAGCAAACAAAGCCTTGCCAGACAGCTGTGCCCTTTTTGTGGCCAACTATGTGGGTGTAATGGTCAGCTGTCCACATATGTTTGGTGATATAATACTGTACATGGGTTGTCGCCGTAAATGGTGATTATTTCCACAAATATACATAATTATATGGTTGTTTATTTCACTTTTGTAAAGCCATAAAGAATGTTCAGAATTCACAATACGAGTCAAACTAGGACTTTTGCTTGTGCAGAATAACAGAACACAGTTATGAGTGTAAAGGCTACACTTCCTTTGTTTCTATATATATATAATCCCCTGCTACACTAATGCACTCATGCCAGTGTTCCAATAGCGCTTGGATACCATCAAGGAATAGAGTTTTCTCAGTAGGCTGCAGCCATAATCAGACTTCCTGCTTCATATTTGAAACTCTGGCCTCCCGGGAACTCTATTAATGGCCCAACAAGGTGGAAATGGCTTTGAGTGAGGTCAGGGCTGTATGGGGAAGGTGGTAGTAACTCCCAGGAGAGTTCCTGTAATGCGCAAGTAGTGTTGGTGAACGATTGTGTGTACAGTTCTCAAAGACAGTTGCATCTATTCTGCAAGTTGGCGAAAAGTCATCTGTTGATTTAACTTTAATTAATGGGACCTGCTAAAGATTCACAGGAACAACTACAGAGGTCTCTGACCCAATTTGCCCAGCATCATCATTCACAGACGTACAGCCTTTGTTAAAACATTTGTACCTTTTTAAATGTTTTATTGCAGCTACTGTAACAGTCTCATCACTGTTCTGTGCTTGAAACCATCTCAAGTCCCAGCTTGACTTGAACAACCTTCATTAAGGTTCTCTGCAAGTCTTCATAATTCATTAACCCAATGAATTGCAGACAAGTAAAAGTACCTGATCGCCAGTGTGAAATATGGTTGCAAATCACGCACTCTTGTAAAGATTAACAACATAATAATTCAAAATTATCTTGGGCTTTATATTAAAGGTTAAACTACACTAAACTGTACGAAAACCTCAGTCATTTTGTATTGATTTTTAAACAAAATGTGTCAGTTACTTTAGAAATAACTATAAGACTACTCAACCCATTGGTGATATCTCATGAGTGATGTGCTGAAGTTGGTATTTGCAGCAACTCGTGTTGCACCTGGTCGTCCTATATGCCGTCTCAAAGGTGAATCCTTCCTCAGCAGCCCGGAATCCTGTACAGTAAAATAATCCCAGGCAGTCCCATTCCTGTCGCACTGACAGCCTGCTGATGTCCCATTCTCTACCTAGATATCTATCCTATCTGCATAATGTGCAGGAGAAATGAGATCTGACCGCAATGCATCCAGAAAGCAGTCAGACGGCATATAAACAGCAAGTCGCATCAAACTGATGCAAGACGAGAGCTGCAGAGACTTTTAGACTTTTCGTTTTTTTTTTCTCTAGCTGCTTTAATAACGAACACCTGCACACTTCTGCGACTGGATGATCCACTCAACCAAATGGCAGTGTGTAAAAAGCATGCACGCTGATGATCATATTAATACAGCAACATGAATCAAAGTGTAAGTCCTTGCATAGTCTAATTAGTAAAAAACAACAACACACAGAAAGCAACAACTGGACAGTATGTTTTTTTTGTAGAAGTTCCTGATTTAAATGTAAGCGCAGGGTAATGGGTGTTTACCGTGCTTGTTGTTTGGAGGATATGAGGTCAGCAGGACATCACAGAAATGAAATGCTTAAAAGAGAGAGAGAGAGAGAGAGAGAGAGAGAGAGAGAGAGAGAGAGAGATGCTAATTTGGTTTTGTGTGTACATGTTCCTATATGTATGTGTAAAATAGTTATCATTCTCATGCCTACGATTAGACTGCACAATATGACTGTAAGGCTTAATTGTCAGGAATGGAAAACATTGATTTTTGAAGCTGTTCCATTCAGCCTCTCAGCCACCAAGCAGCATGTTTAAATAGAAGAAAAGCAGTTCATCAGGTACACATTTTTGGGCAGCTTGTACTATGTTATACAATGGTACAAAGCAGTACATTGCATATGTGGGTAGTAAAAAAAAAAAAAAAAACCCTATAGAGTGGGGAAAAAAAATATTTTGATCAGAGATCCCACCGTGCATTCGGATAAGATGTACATTTACTGTTCATACTTGAAGCAAATAATCAAAATATTCATTTATTTATTTATTTATTTATTTATTTATTGAAATAAATTGAGTTTCCCAATCAGGAACGGAAACAACATTTTCCCCTCCCTGAAACTTATCACACCGCTTAATGTTACCCTCAGGTGAGGAATACATGCTGAAAAAGATCATATTTATTCCACCACTAGAGAAACAATCGAATCAAGTGTTTACATGGCTAATATTTATCTACAGAATGGATTATTGAAGGTTTACACCACTCTCTCTCATAAAGATTAATAATTCATTCTGATTGCGATGTTTTTGGGTCAGACTGCTCCGATTAAGGTTTTCACATGATGCATTTTTTTTCCAATTATACAGATTTTTAAAAATATTTATTCATAGATTCATTTAATTCCATAGATTTCTTACAATAAACTATTCATTCATTCATTCATTCATTAATCTTCTATACCGATTATCCTGTACAGGGTCGGGTGGGCCCGGAGCCTATCCCAGGAGACTTTGGGATATTTAGGACTTTAGGACACACACATACACACAAACACAAAATGGTCAATTTGGAAATGCTAATTAATCCAACCTGGATCCAAGCAGAATACCCGTGTCTCCAAACAGAAAGTTTAAACATACAGAACAGAATGTTATAGTTGTTTTTTAAAAAAACAATATGTTTATTTGAGGTTTTCAGTGATGTCCTGTAGTTTGCCAGCCACATGAGGCTGATGGATAGTCAGAGTTAGTGGGTAAAAAACAAAAACAAATATCAAGAATTCAGAAGTGACATAAATTGGCAACAAACAACCAAAGTAAACACAAAAGTGCAAATAATTTTGGCTAATATCTTGCGTCTATCGAGTGAATCAGATCTGGTTAAGTTGACAAGGTTATTTTTTCATTCCTTAACACACTTTCTTCCATGGCAACCTTAAGTCATGAAGTGTGTTCCTCTTTGGCCCGACCCGCAGGAGTGCTGTTTAACAGGTCACTGATTGATGAGCACACACATGAGTAGATCCTTCTATAACGTGCGGCGCAATTCAGCTTTCCTCTGCTGTACCAGGGGAACGCTGTCTATCACCCCTGCTAACTCACAAATACAAAGGAGCCATTTTGAATGCTGGCACAGTCAGAATCTATATTCTTCATATCACGCTTCATCTCACATGGACTGCACACACACACACACACACACACCCACACACACACCCACACACACACACACAGACACACACACACACACACACACACACAGACTCACAAGGTGCAATGCAGGCAGAGCAACAAAAGCAGAGTATAGCTAGAGTAGTTCAAATTCAAAATATTGCAGAATATACCAAAATTTTTACCTTTTTTTTTGGGTAAAATCATAAAGTCTGCTCTTAAAATGTGGCATAAATCTTATCCATTGCCTAATGCTGCAGATGGCACATAGATGGACAAACAAAAAATAAAAATAAAAAAAAACAATCACTCTTATTTAAATTACAGATATTTCACATGTACGTCATATTTGTTAAAAGACATGAAATTGCAAAACGCAAACTCAAATATGGAAAGCTTACATTAATGAGAAAAATTTGTAATCACATGATACAGTATGCAGTGAATTCATAATATGTCAAGATGTTATAAGTATTTTCCCATGTGAGAAAAAAAAAGCGAAAATTAATTTAAAAAAAATTTTGGTAAAAAAATAAAATAAATAAATAAATAAATAAATAAAGAAGAAGAAGAAGAAGAAGAGTGAGAAAATCACTTGGAAGAAATAAATGTATAACTAAATAAAGATGTAAGAAAGCCATGTGAAAAATAAAGAGATAATTAAAAATTATGCAGTTAATCATCTGAAAAAAAAAGAAACATCAATACACTCTCAGACAAAATAGAGACATTACATTGTTAAAAATATACAGTATATATAAAATTCCAACAATTTCTTTTACTAATTGCACTCTTTCTATCATTTCCAGGTTAGTAGACATCGTACATTGCCACTACTACTGCTTGTATTCCAAGGTTATGCACAATTACTATTGGACTAGTGGTCCATTGGACAATGGACTATTCAGCCACATTTAGCTGCAGCTAGACTTGCAAGCAGGCTGCATCATTGGTCAATGTTGAAAACCCATTCGCACTGGGGAGTCATGCTCAAGAACTGTTTTAAAATGTCGATCATTTGGTCATTCACCTGTGTGTCTTTTCTGTAAAGAATGGGGTACTATTCATATTTGGATTCAGTTAAAAGGATACGATTTAATTAAAATTATAATAATAAGGTTTATTAATAATTTGTTACTGAGAACATCTGTGTAAGATGAAATCCATTAATGACCATGAAGTTCCCTTTATTAACTCAACTGTTAAATAGATAGTGGTATGCCATTACGGTACAGTATATCCACAGGAATGCCATGTTTGTTCATTCACATGTCTACGTTTCATGACCTGCTATTTCATCTCAAACTCGAAGGCTCAGGCATCCCAAGGTCTTCTTGAAGTGCACACATTTCTCAGTTATTTGTAGACACAGGCTCTTTATGGATACCCTGAAGTTTAATGGTCACCGGCCATACACACTGAGAGTGTGCAGTAGGGTCTAGGTTAGGTTAGTCCAGGTTAGAGCCTCACTAGCTAGAGCCTGTGTTTTCAATAAATGGGGAGAGCAATGATCCACTGCCATATCAAACTCCCCTTTTCCACTACTACCAGTTATTTAAAAAATATTTTTTAAAAGCCTGCGTTTATTGTATAGTCATTTATAATAGCTAGTTAGAGCTCTATTCATTATTTTGATTTGTTTAGCTTTACTTTTAGAACTTTCATTATTATTATTTCCATTTTATTTCAGTTCAAAGGAGCAGTGAGTGATCTAATGTTGGTGATGCAGGCCAGACTCAGGTATACAGAGATAACTCTGCAGTTATATTGTATAGAGACCTAATGGCCCATAATAATGAGCCCAGCACCCTGTACTCACGAAACACCTTCCAAAGGGATCCCCCAAGAAACATCTTTGTACGCCTTTTTTCAAATTCACAAAACACATGTAGACTAGTTACTTAGTTATCTACTCCATTTTTCATGGCCAGGGCAAAATCCTGTCTAGTACCCTGGCACAGATAGCAAGCTGTTAGCTGAGGATTGTGAGGCTCTCTGCCCAACCTCCATGCAAGGCTAAAAAGGCATGTCAGCCATAGGACACTCCAGAAACATCAAGAGCCTTCAGGAACTCCTGGCAAGACTTATCAACCCCAAGGGCTCTGCCAATGAGTTGTTGAACTGCCTTAGTGACATCAGCCCTAGTGATGAGTCCTCCGAGTCTTCTTTCTCAGGCTCCGACCACACGAAGCCAGTGCGTTCCCTATCTGATAATTTTTTTTTCCTCGTTCGGTGTCGTCTCAAGAAATATCTGCGTACACACGAAACCACTGAAAACGGTGTAGTATATATATGCCAGACCAGTATGGGGCGCTGTAATTCTGCCATAGAGATACACTATACACGGAGAAGAAGACTTTGAGCATGCGCATGACATCATCGTTTCACAAAATATACGGATTGGCTGTACACACGAAAACGCAAGGGTGTCGTTTTCAGATTTATCCACCTTAAAGATTTATCCACCCGGTTTCAAAAAATAGCGTTTTCAGCCTCCTAAAACGCCGGATCCGTGTGGATGAAACGCCAATACGATAAAAAATTTATACGTATACAGCGAAACGCGTCTCCGTGTGGACAGGCTCTCAGTGAAAGGAGAGTTGATACTGTACTGGTTTAGTTGTTCCACTATAGTCTGTGGGTTCACCACCTGCAGGAGGAGTAATAAAGGCCTAATAAATTAATTAGTAGGCAGTAGTTAAAGGCTGAGGCTTTGACAGACAGTTTATTATTATTATTATTATTAATAATAATTTTTAGTGTTATTATATAATGTTTCTTTTGTCCATGAGTGCATTGATGTTTCCTATATATATTTTTCATATGATTAACAGTCTCTTGCGTTATAACTCTTTTTTTTTTTACATAATTTTATCACATCTTAATTAATTAATTATTATTATTTAATAATACACAGATCAGCCATAACATTGTTCCCCTTGTGCCCCTTGGGCAGCTCTGGTCTTGACTCCACAAGACCTCCAGGGCTGTGCTGTAGTGTCTGACACCAGGATGTTGGCCGTGGATCCTTAGATAGGTGGTGTGAGGAGAGGGTTGTGGTGCCCTGGGTGTTCTGATGCCATACAATCGGAATGGACGGGCTAGCCTTTGGTCACCGCAGGCATGGGTGAGTCTTGGGTGCCCATGATCCTGTCACTAGTTTACTGGTATATAAATGATAATCGATGTACAATAATTCAATTCACCTGGTGGTGGTGTTAATGTTACGGCTGATGAGCTGATGTATGTATATACATACAGTATATGTTTAAAATGTATATATTTTGAAATATTTCAATTTATATTTTGAAATTTATATTTCTGTTTGTAAGTTTCTTTTATTTATTTAAAATAATAATTCATTTTGCATTTTTTTTCATGGTATCCTGATTCTCAAAAGACCCAAGTTATTTTTTTAGTTTGTAGTTGGTTTGTTAGGGGAAAGAAACTCCTTTAATTCCATCAGGATTGAGCATCGAAATGCATTGAAGTTAGATCAAATTCTAAAGGTCTGATAACTGAAAACACAAGCTTGTGCTGTTAATGTCATCCATCTGAAAGACGGAACAAAATGAATCTATCTACGTAGCTCAGCCTTCATTAGATATAATCGCCTGAGACACGTTATCTTTTAGACTGAGAGGATTGAGCATAACAAGCAAACATCCTCAGGTAATTATGATTGGAAGATAAAGCAACTCTTCCAGCTGTTCAGTGCAGCATTAATCTCCTGCTGGCTGCACTGATGATTCACACTGGTGGCTTTTAGTTTTTTTTATTTATTTTTTTTTTTTACACAGAGACAGTCATTACAATTTTGTATGTTTTTCCAAATAGACACTGAAGCTAAAAGATTACAGTAAACCCGGACAAATATTTCCCGGAATAGAATTTGTTCTGTCTGAGAGCTTGATAACGAGTAATACACAGAAGACATCAATAGCAAGTGTTATGCAAATTGTACGAAGTGTGCAAGCAGTTCATAGCTCAATTTTATATGTAAGCAATATTACACAAGCAATTGGCCGTTACTAATCCTAACTATTTCAGTATTCAGACTGACAGCATGATTGTGAGTTACTCTTACACAACAGTTCAATAACCAAGAAATTCAACATCAAGAAACAACCTCACCCACAAAACTAGGTACATTACACTTACATTACAGGACATTTGCTAGGTGGCTTGTTTATTCTCTTTTAAGTTGCTTCTGGAGTCCCTGCTTTCATACAGTATGTGAACACATACTGTAGCAGTGAAGTGATACACACAGTGAAACTTTCCAGTGTGTGAAATGTTAGCACTTTTGAAATACTGCTGCTTGACCTGCCAAATCGGAAGAACAGAAATAGCTGTGGGAATTTCTAAAAAGGATCACATAAAAAACTTTTTTTTTTGTAACAACTCAGGTGTGTGCATCAAAAATGTAATTTGTCCAAAAATATGTCCAAACCTCATTATTACACCTGTATGAGCTGTTTGGATGTTGTGCGAATTCATCTTAGCCTTGTGTGCAGCTGCTTGTGGATGGAATCCTCATTTCAGCACGCAGCAGACCCCTTCTTTGAGTTTTGATTTGATTTGCCTCTTCGCAGGTGTTTGGAAGATGTATTAGGGCAGAACTTTCATGGAGTAGCGTGGAAAAAAAAACATCAGCATATCTCATAATCTGGTACAACAACCATGATTTATATTATGCTTGTTAAGTATTTATTCATTTATACATTACTCACTCACTCACTTAGGGCACGAGGCGAGGTACACCCTGGGCAGGGTGCCAATTCATTGCAGGAAACACAATTTGGGAGCGCCAATTAGTCTTATCTGCAGGTCTTTGGACTGTAGGAGGAAACCAGAGTACCCAGAGGAAACCCACCATGCACGGGGAAAACATGCAAACTCCATGCACACAGAGCCGGGAATCAAGCCTGTCAGTGAGACAACGATAACCACTAAGCCCCCATGTTGCCAGGATACATTACTCAACAGTGAAATTCTTTACTCTTTGCATATCACAGCTTCTTTGTTACTTTGTTAGTCGGCTGTGGTCAGAGGCCAGGTCAGGTCATTATCATGAGTCTCTGGAGCAGACAGGGTTAAGGAAGTTAAGGGACTTGTTGAAGGGCCCAACAGCAGCAGCCTGGTGCAGCTGTGGCTTGAATCGCAGACCTTTCCGATCAGTAACTCAGAGCCTTAACAAACTGAGCCACCACCTTGCTTATCTTCTTTCATAGGCAAGATAGAAAGATAGAAGGTAATCCCGGATCAAGGACTTCTACCCTGGACCCGCAGATCAAAAGTCTGAAGCCCTACTGACTGAGCTATCCAAACTCTGTTTCATAAAGTGTGATAAGAAATTAACAGTTTGACAGAAAAATGAGATAATAAGTCATTGTTTGACTTTCACTCATTTTGGGAAATTATTGTCTGCAGGAAAACAAGATTGCCATATGAGATAGTTTTGTTCAAATTGTATTACTAGTACAGGATTTGCATTTCAATATTTATTAAAGTAACACACGTGTGTGTGTGTGTGTGTGTGTGTGTGTGTGTGTGTGTGTGTGTGTGTGTGTGTGTGTGTGTGTGTGTGTGTGTGTGTGAATGAGCGGCCCGGATGAGTGGGAGAATGCTTTGTGACTGGAGAGGAGACGGGCTGATGACGTGATGGAGGTTTCACAATCCTGGAAGTGAAGCGCAAGAGAGGATCTCCGACATCTGCTATTTGGAGAGAAAATAGGGCAGAAGGTGAAAACCTGAGCCTGCTGGTTAAACAATCCGGTTTGAAAAAGATCCAAAGAGCAAGGCACAACATGAAATCCAAGAGACAGGCAGAGCCAAAATACAGTTGGCATGAGATTATGGGTTTTATTTGGGAGACATGAGACGAGGGGTTGATGTGCCGCATGGTGGATGGAAGGAGTAGTCAAACTGTGCATGGGTTGATGACCTTAGATATGGTAAATGGTATGGTATCCGATGATATGGTATCCGATGAACCTAGGGGGAGGCTGTGTTGATGGGGCCATTGCGAGTGGAGAGAATGACCCAAACATTGTAGGCTGGGCAGTCAAGCATCGGTGATCTGCTTGATGCTTAAAGAGGGCTACCGAGTGAGGGAACTGCGACTTCCTCCTCTTGAGCCGGAAAAAGAGGGGGTTGATAACCCAGACTGCACTGAAACGGTGAGAGACCCATGGAAGCTGTAGGTAGTGAGTTAGTAGTGAGTGTGCATATTCAATCTATGGCACCATTTGGCTCCAGGAGAGTGGAACATGGAAGGTCATGAAACCTCTGATGGCTGTCTCGAGGTCTTGGTTGGCTCTCTCAGTCTGGCCGTTGGTTTGGGGGTGGTAGCCAGATGAAAGGCTGGGAGTGGCTCCGATCATTCTGCAGAATACTGTCCAGAACAGGGCAGAGAACTGGGGTCCACTATGTGAGACAATATGCGTTGGGAGGCCGTGGAGGTGAAAGACATGTTGGATGAGTAATTCAGCCATCTCCGCTGGTGGCCCACTGGTGGTTGCTAGTCTTGTTACGGACGCGGACGTCACAAGCGCTGCCAAACTTCCGTGTGTCTTCTCTGATGGAGGACCACCAGAAACAATGCCGAATAGGCGCAGGCGACAGGCTAATCGTGAGTTGCGGCCCCATTCTAAGACATGGAAGCGTGCCACAGGTGGAACGAAGAGCAGACAGGGTGGCGACAGGGCACCGATCCCATAGTTCTTCTCAGGAGCAGAGAGGTGATGGGAAAAGAAGCAACAAGGATGTACCTTGCCATCAGTTGGTGACCTTTGGGAGAGTACAGCCCCTACCCTAGAGTCTGTGGTGTCAACCTCCACTATGAACTTGAGAGCAGGGTCTGGCTGCCTGAGGATGGGTGCCGAGGTGAATCAGGTTTTGAGCTTGGAGAGTTTCGCTGAGTATCATGTATCACACAGAGCGTCACTCTTGCGCTGCGGAATTCTTTCAGCATCTCTTATGTACGTGTGTAATTTAACACCGACACACACACACACACACACACACACACACACACACGCAAACACCCTGACACACGCACAGACGCTCTCTCGYCTTTTCACCCCYTCCCYRGCTTCACAAACACACAGAAACTCTGCTCTGTCGCGATTCTTTTCAAAGGTATGGTGCTGGTTAATGTGTTTTGTTTCTGTTTTTTTTTTACTTTACAGCAGTGATTCCCTTAGTATGCGCCAGGTCAGAGTGATTTTCCTTTTTTTCCCTGTTAAAACGGTGTTTCCGTTGTGCGTGTGTGTGGTTGTTTTGAAACTTAAAAAGCAAGGTGGGGAGAGGGAGGAGAAGTGTTACTGTGTAAAACAAGGTGAGGGAAGGGGCTAATTCCACACACACACACACACACACACGGCACCTGCGCGCACCAACGGAAACACTTATCTGTCAGGCTTTATTTGTACTTTTTTTTAAAGGTAAAGTGCAGATTAATTTGTTTTATTTTCATTTTATAGATTGTATTAATTTAATTTACGAGTGTAAACTCACTTCCGGGACGAATTATGCTCGTAATCCAAGGTTCCACTGTATTATTTCACGTTATCCGAAGTGTACAACAGCATATTCTATAGCATTGTTTAATTTGCAAAAGAAGCCATGAATGAGGTAATGCTATCGCTAGCAAACGCCACCAAATCAAGAAGGAAATCACAGATCCAGGAGGAAATCATGTTATTAAAAAAGAATTATCTAACTTCTGCAAATAATATCCTCATTACCTTCTTCGTCTATTTTCATATGCCTGTGTCTCTTTTACATAAGTTTCAAGTCAGCAGAACAGAAGCTATTAATTGCAAAATTATTCCTTTATCTTTATCTTGTTTAAGCATCAGACAATCCGGTAGATGATGAGGCAGTCATCAGATAATCGTTGCTATTCTTTTAGCTCCAGAATACACCTCAAAGCTAATTAACAAAAAAATACATATATTAGCCTAATGTCACTTAATGGAACTTCAGTCTTACACTGTTGTGATTGGTCAAAAAATGTAGATATATGGTTTCTGAAAAATCTCAAATGGGTGATTTTTCTTTGTTTCAAAAAGTGTCCTTTTGTAAGCTTTAAAATTGTCCTCAACTTATATTTCTGCAAGAATTTCTTTTTGCTTCTTGATTGCATTGTGTGCTAACCTGACATGATCAATTTAGAAATAAACAGTGTTTTTGTGCGAAACGAGATAGTTAAGCTCTCTAATCAAATCAAATCTACTGAAGGTTAGATACATCTCCGTTCTGTTTTCTATTCATTTTATAGTCATTCATATGCACTATTAAACCTTAATGTTGAGTGTGATCGAATTGTGATGAACTGAATCGTTTTCCTAAATAATATTTATTGATTTCATCATTATTTTTCTCGTTAGTGTTTCATAACTGACGAAACCATACAACTATTACGATAGCTCAAGCTTTCCCTTAGCCTAATGGCCATGAGTGCTATTTGCTCTGAGCACTTACGACTTGTAGACACACTTTACATTTCTCCATAAAGCTAGCAGTTAGGTGACATTTACACAGTTCACTGCAGCAGGCCACCTTCTTCCCCTCTGCGCATGCAAATGTCATGCACATTAGCTTTAGACACCTATGTCCTTTATCCAGCTTCATTCTTATCGTCGCAATTCCCCCGTCACACTTTCAGTACAGTATGTTGTAAAGAAATAAAGTCTTAATTAGAGTCTTAAAATACAAATTCCATATGTGTAACACCTCGGACACTTTTTTGTTCCAAAATTTTTTTTTTTTTCATCATTATGAGTTGAATCCTGACATATTTATTTATATATATTGTGTTAATTAGTCAATTAAAAATCACAGTTCCAAACTGCTTGTCCAAAATCTGCAAAATCTGATCACGCTCAGTTCACTAAAAACATATACTGTATGACGCTTGAATTATCGAAGCTATTTTTACTTGCAGATTCCCTCAGCCTTTGAACTGTCTCAGCTTTAAGTATTTATAAGAATGGTTTCTTGACAGCTTTACAGCCCAGGGCTCCGCTCTCTCTTTTAGACCCATGCTGAACAGGTAAATAACCTCAGCGTCTCACTCTCTCCTCTCTCTCCTTGAGAACAGAAAAAGGGCTCGTAAATTAGCAAGCGTAGCTCTCCCTGATTTTATGCTCACCTCTTGTGTGATGTGAAATGCGGACCATGAATCCAAAACTTAAAAAGGCCACATCCAGTTAGTGTGCGAATAGTAACCCGCTATACATTTTGTGCGTGCCGGTGGTCCGGTGTCCACCGAGTGACCTCGCAGCCACACTAAAGCCTCTAATTTACAGCAAGGTCCTGTGAAACTGCCTGCCTTTCCAATGCAAGATTTACTTCTTATTGATTTCAAAGCCGTCACAACACAGACCCAGAAACACCTTGGTAGAGTGACAGCAGTAGATCCGTAGCTCCAGCATGGGAATAATAAATCCTCCAGTTTGAGGTTACTAGCAGCTAGCTAAGATAAGTTATCTAGCTAAATACAATTACAGAGGTGAGGGGGACAAATTATCCCTCAGGACTCGCAGATTTCCTGTTCAGGGTTTAAACAGAAAGTAAGGTCAACAACACAAGAAAGAGACACATGGTTCATGGTGGTGCAGTACAGCACCATAGCGCTACTTGAGGCTCTCAATTTCCCTCATTCATCAATCTTTAAATAAACATGTATGGAAAACTTGTGATGTTGTTAGTCTTTTGGCCGTTCCCATCAAGGAGTCACCACAGCGGACCACCTGATCCGTACAAAAACTGGCACAGGCTTTTACACCGGATGCCCTTCCTGACGCAACGCTCTCATTTTATCCGGGCTTGTAAACAGCGCTGCATCCAGTGACTGGGGTTTGTGCATTGCGTGCGAATTAACCCTGGGCCTTACATATTGTATGGGCAGCAAGAAATTGAGCCACATTGAGCCACCAATGGCCTACCTTGTGTGGAAAAGTTGTGCAAGGCAAAAAATTATGCTGTATATACAGTAGAAATGTATCCTAAATCACCGAATTTCTTCACAGTTGGGTGTACCGTGTGGGTGTATGTTGATAATTTGCAATTACACAGCATTATAAGTTTTCACCTACACAAAAAGTTTACAAAGCATAAAGAGAAAAATGGATGCAAACAAACAAACAAATAAACGTGAAAGATTTTCTCTGAGGTACTGTAGAAGCTGAAATTATTTTGCCTCATGTTTATGAGCATAAAGCATGTATTATTTAGCAGTGTATCCATCAGCAGAATTTCCTGCAACATGAGGTCAAACCACGGCAAAGCGTTTTAAAATTGAGAACCAAACTTATAATAAGAATTCATCCTCCAGAAAAATAGATAAATAACATACCAGACTCTGAATATACTGTACGTTGCCTCCTTAGGGCATCATGTGTTAACTATTGCAGTAATATCAGTGGAGTCATTTGCACCCTCTCCGCTTACAGCTCCCACCTCCACAGACTAGCACTTGTGCCTTTTATACACTGGCATTTCATCTAAATTGAATATCTAGACAAACATTATTTGTCTTCACGCTGTATGTAGAAGATTTAATGTACTTGTATAATTTCTTCTTAATGCTGTCTAGCCTTATATTAAACAGTGGCTTTAAAACTATTTAATTCTTAACAAATAAGCAATTTGAACTAGCATAATCTATTCATAAAACACAGTCTCTCATTACAAATGATAATTCAAAGCCAGTCTGATCAGGTTTATATTAGTAAGTCATCCAGGATTTTCATAAATAACCATTTTATTGTGTAAATGCTCATGCACATAAATCATCCAACTAAAGAAATGAAGCTCACTTTTACTGTTGGTCAAATGATTTTTCGATTACATGTTTTAATCAACTTGCATGGATGGAGGACATTAACAAAGTGATTTACAGTAAGTACAGTATGTGTGCTCTATGAGAGCATTCCAATGTATTTACAGAACATGTTTACTTAATTATACCTCAAAGCAAAATGTCCTACTTTCACTCCATTACTTTCTGTAGCAAATCATTTTTCCCTCCAAATTAGGAGAAAAATAGGCAGGCAAAAAATATCTGAATGTAACTCACTTTCAAGTTAAAACAGAGCAACTATGGTGGAGTGCAACTTACAACCCTTTAATGTTCTGCTCAGCTTTCTGGTAGAGCACAATTTTAGATCCTAGTGAACTTGAGCCATGAGATTGAGCCATATCTATCATTCGGTAGAGGTATGGTATGCATAAAAAAATATAAATCCATACCATACCATACGCTGTATCTTTAATTAGTATGCATTTTCATTTGCCTCGTTAAATACCATGAAAATAAAATGTTTCAAATACCTAAACATTTGTGCTGTTGCACCACCATACAGAAAGATTTTTCTTCAGATAAAATAAATGAATAAATAAATAAATAAAAATTGGCAAATTTGCCTCCACTTATCCCATTGTTTTATTAATGCTTGGTACAGTAGAAAGTCTTCTTAGTCCACCGGAGCCATGATTGAACTGCCTGCTTCATGGCTGGAATTATGGTCTCCCAAGAACCTCTTTAATGGCCCAAACATGTGGAAATGGCATGGAGCGAGGTCAGGACTGTACAGGGATGTGAGAATACGTGAACGATTGTGTGAACAGTTCCTAAAGACAGCTGCATCTAATGCATCCAGCAAGTTGGTGACAAGTTATCTGTTGATTTTCAAGGACCAGGCTTTCCACTTGCTGAAAATTCACAGGAACACCTACAGTGGTCTCTACAGATTCGTCTATGCTACAAGTTGGTAATACATTAACCGTCGATTTTCAAGGCTCAGGTGCTCCACTTGCTGAATGTTTATGGAAATGAGCCACATCGACCTGGATTGTCATTCACTGATGTACGGCTTTCTTTAAATCATTTGTGCCATTTAAATGTTTTACTGCAGTAAATGTCAGCTGGTTTTACCCGTTGATTCTTCTGCTCTTGAGACACTCATGATAAGTCCCATTTGACTTGAACTTGTTAGAAGGATAATATATGTATTCACTTAGCTAGCTAAGCATATCACTAATTTATGTTACTTAAATTGACCTTTTATTTGTAGCCTTTTGAATTCAGTTATGGGGATTTTTTTACTCCAGATAAGTGGGCAAGGTTAATGAATTTACGATTTGTCCATCACCGTGCTAGCTAACTACTGTACTTAATTACTACCTAACTACTACTAATTAAATGCTGATGCATGGGACATTGTACTGTACCATGGTATATAGTATATAGTTTTTTCTGACATGCCATGGCACTTGTTGCTGATATAGCACATACCTTCACACTATGGCTCTACTGTGGTACACACTTTGGTACAGCAGTACACATACGTACTATAGTATGAGACTACGGAACATATACCAGGATACTATCAAAAATATTTAATGCAAGTTTATGTGCCATGATGTAATATTTATATAATATGGGTGAAACTCTTAATATTACCTGTACTATAACATAACAATGAAACATACCAGAGGAAAATGTCTTATGAGATAATAGATTAATAAAACACTTTCTACCTACAATAAGCTATCACTTAAATGTACTATTGGTTTGGGATATGATAAGCATTAACATGGCATTTGTGACGAAAGACCACAGGATAAATACTGTTAGTGATAAAAAAAATTAATAAAATCAAAAACACTGTTTACAGAGCAGGACGTGAATTTGAACTCGACCAAAGAAAGCCATTTTCAACTAGGAACTATTAGACGAGGATTACATTAGCAAACAACCTAAATGAGCGGCCAGTAGAGCAATAACTCACTCACTCACTCATTCACTCACTCATCATCTATACCGCATTATCCTGTATTCGTGGTCACGGGGGGCCTGGAGCCTATCCCAGGAGACTTACCGAGGAGTACACCCTGGACAAGGTGCCAATCCATTGCAGGGCACAGATACACACACATACACTCACTCATTCACACACTACGGGCAATTTGTGAATGCCAATTAACCTAACCTATATGTCTTTGGACTGTGGGAGGAAACCGAGTACCTGGAGGAAACCCACCAAGCACGGGGAGAACATGCAAACTCCATGCACACAGAGACAGGAATCGAGCCTGGCTAGAGCAATAACATAAAACATTATTTAAACTCTGACATATTATACAGCGAACATGACGAGAAATGTAATCTAAAGGAAGAACAAGGAAATGGTGGTGAGAACGTACGTGTCGAGTGCAGTGATGTGTAAATGTGTAGCGTGAATATTTATAGTCCTTGATTAACTGAAACAGCCGCAGGTGTTAATATTCAGGTGAAGTGGCATGCTGATCACACACTGCCGAAGCAGGGATGCGTGTTAAGTGTATACCGGGACTTGACGTTTTTTTTACACCATATGAAATTACAGTAGGCAGGGTACATCCTGGATGGGGTGTCAATCCATTGCAGGGCACACAAGCACATACTCATAAAGTATGTGCAATTTGGAAATGCCAAGTAGACCTCCCTGCATGTCTTTAGACTGTCGTGAGACCCGATGCAGCAGTTGAAGAGGCCACAGTGCTAATCACTATGCCGCCATGCCTCACCCTGCAACACATTTACACTTATTGTTAACAAGAAACAGTGCACTTAAGTTCACAAGTTTTCAAATAACAAAACTGATATATGCAAATTGATTCATTACTGTTTATGGGTTACTCTACTATGTCATTATACAAAGTTATTCACCAGCCTATTCAATTCTAATGAGGGATTTTATTAAGGAACATCATCAGTTAGAAAAGAAACACACTTTTATTGAGAGGTGAAATCGGTAAAGGTTTCTAAATTGCTTTTTAAATTGAACTTCAAATTAGCTTGCAAGGTAAAAAATCAAATCAACTTAAAACAAATCCACATAATTTCCTGTATTTTGTGGCAGCCAATGTTACAGCCAATGTAAAGTGCATGTTTCTCTTCACTTAAGTTTCATTCATTCATTCATTCATTCATTCATCTTGTATCCCACTTATTCTGTACAAGGTCACAGGAGCCTGGGGCCTATCCCAGGAATCATTGGGTATGAGATGGGGTACACCCTGGACAGGGTGCCAGTCTGTCACATGGTGCACACACACATGTGACAGACTGGCACCCTGTCCAGGGTGACACTACAGGCAATTTGGGAACACCAATTAACCTAATCTGCATGTCTTTGGACTGAGGGAGGAAACCCACCAAGCACGGGGAGAACATGCAAACTCTTTAGACACAGACCTGATGCAGGAATTGAACCCTCTACGCTGACGGCTCGAGGCCACAGTGCTAAACACTACATCACCATGCCGACATCACTTAATTTATTTTTTATATTTATTCAATATACTGTTGGATAATAAAGAAAGTGATAGACTGATGGAGATGCATTGCAACATAAATTTGTTTTTGTTTAAAAAAAAAAACAGCACATTCACGAGAGTTAGTCAAATATGACAGCAATTCACAATTATTTTATTTTGATATTAATGAAAGTATGGAACAGACTTTTAAAAATGGATTCAGAGTCAAGTTGTGAAAACCAATTAAATCCTGTTAGCTCCCCTTTTGTATCAACTATAAATAGGGTCAAATATGTGAAAATGGCTCGAAGTGAGATCAGGATTGTACGGGGTGGGGGGGGGGGGGATTGGGTGGCTTTAAGCAATATGCAAGTGGTGTTGGTAAGTGGTGTCAATGGTCTGGAGTTCCACTTGCTGAATGTTCACAGGAAAAAATTGCTCTGGACTACAAGCCGCCTCACCTGGGATTGTTATTCACACATGAGGTCCTTCTGTAACATCTATGCACTATTCAAATATTTTACTGCAGCTAAGAGTCTTGTGTTTGAAATCTACCCTAAATGTCGATTGGTTTTACACCTTCATTCACCAGAAATTTCATCATACGCTCCTTGTAAAAGTTTCTTGAATATGTGTTTTATACTACGGAAAGCATGACTAAACCTATAATTTGAGTTAAACTTGGATCCATAGCTGCTACTGTTATAGAAAAGGAGTCATCAATTTAATTTATTTGTATAACGCTTTTAACAATTGTCATTGTCACAAAGCAATTTTACACAATCAAAAGAAATTATGGTTAAATCTGTATGAAAAGTGAATGTGTATGAATCTAAATTATTAGATAAACAATCTCTGATAAACAAGCCGAGGGCGACGGTGGCAAGGAAAAACTCCCTGAGATGGCAATAGGAAGAAACATTGAGAGGAATCAGACTCAACAGGGAACCCATCCTCATTTGGGTAATAATGGATAGCAGGAATCTGCAGTCATACTGTGAGTTAGGCGGCTGGATGTTCAATATAACACTTGATGTCTTTACTAAGTTAATATGGAGTCCAGTTCGTTATTGGAGACTCAGGTACAAAACTGTAAGAAATTCCAGTCCTGAACTATCGAGCGACCATAAAAAAAAGAGGCCAACAGAATCTACAGGCCCACTGGATATTCTGAAAAATGTAATAAATAAAAGGTACCTCAAACTGATGCTCTAGTGATTGGTGATTCAGACTGAGATATCCTAGAGCAGACTAAGGCATTTATGGTCATCAGCTTCCTCTTCTTCGTCCACTTTCCTAATCCTCAAGCTCTTTGCAGTCTTATCTGGCCAAGGAACCATTAACAATAATTTAAGTAGGTTGATATGTGAGGTTCACGTAGGATAACTCTGGCCCAACATTGCAATTTCATAGGTAGTTTCCTAGGCAGTTAGGCCCAAGTTAACTTTTAACTCTGCCATTTTGCCAACAGTTTACTTTAATGACTTGGGAACATCATGAACACCTTTTGGCCAGGTTCAAAATATTGCTCATGAGTACCAGGTTTTCTGGTGGGTTTGGGCATGTTGCAGGTGAGATTGAGCCAGTATGGCCATCTTGTTCAAGCGCTCTCACATCTGTATCACATAAGATACAACATTCAAAGGCTCACCCTTAATCTGGTCCCACTCCCATAATTCTTGAAGTAGAGTAAGAGGGCCTCTTATCTCACGTCCAACAGTTCAAGGGTGAAAAGCCAGTAGGTGATTGTGGCACCTCTCTATATGTAACTTTTTTTTTAAAATAGCACAATAATCTGTACACTTGCTTCAAAAGTATTGACATGAAATTAGTTCCTTGATCAGTCAGAATCTGAAAAAAAACGTCAGACAAGGAAAGCCAACTCTAGTGAACAGTTGCAATAAACAGGTGGCCACATACTTTGCTTTGGTGGATTTTGATGGGAACACTTCTAGATATTGTGTATTACAGTTAGTCACAACAAGAATAAATCTATTATCTGAACGATTTTATATCACAGGGTCGACAACAGACATTCCCAGCCTTTTAAAAGGAGTGCCTATGATTGGAAAAGATTGGAGAGGGACTCGACGAGGACCTTGTACAAAGACTTCTCTGACATTCTGGGCAACTCCTACAATATTGAGTTAATTCTTTCTTCAGGCCAGGCCAGTAAAAATATCTTCTAATCCTGGCAATTGTTTTACATTTCCCTCGCAGACACACTTTGGTACACATCACAGTTATGTCGTGACATTTTATGTCACCTTCACCTTCCAGCTTTGCCCTGTCCAGAAAAGGAGCGAGACTGGCATCTTCCTTTTGTGCACATAACACAGGTGACACATTTTTTTGGTCTATCCTTACCACATAAATAGCAAATTGGCACTTTTCTTGAACCCTTAAGATTACAAATTCAGGACCTCCTCCAAGAGCCTTACGGACAATTAAGAAGTTTCTAGGGGTTTGCTGGGGAAGGTTTAGTCTGGTGGCTTTCCGACACCATGGCAAGCCCCTCTTACATTCAACCATGAATGCATCAGCTAGCTTGGGAGCAGTTTTGGGAACATGTTCCCGGGATCCAAACCTGGAGCTCAGATATTCTTCAAGAATTATAATTTCAACAATTTCATCAACTTGATTTATTTTTGAATGATGAAAGGTCAAATCTTCCTTCACTCACAGTTAGGCTACTGCCTTTCTTAAAGGTGACAAAGAATGCTCGATGTCATCAGTTTCAGACAATTTCTTAAGTGTAGTGTCTTTAAATTGACAGGCTTGACCTGCAGATCGGGTCCCGGAGGGGTACTTCTGATAGATAGTAGACTGAGACTGTGAATTGCCAGTGACAGCGTCCTCATCATCTTCTGGACTTTCTGAGGGATTGTGTGAGCCTTCACTTCCACCTGCAACATAAACTGGTGCTGTAAAGCTTTAAAGTGACGCTCTTGCTGGGCATACAGTACTTTTGAAACTTTTGGACTTCCCTGGCATCCATTTTTGCCATATGAGCTTGGTCAGGTCAGCAGCACAGTCAGGTCAGCAAAAGTCGGCTTCCTACTTTCATTCTCCACCCCACCAACCTTTCTCACTTCCTGTATTTCATCCTCAGTCAGCTCTTCCTCTCCAGGCTGCTTTGCTGGAGTTTTTTTGTCTTCCTCCCTCATGGCACATGTAGGATGGCAGAATACTGTTGAAAGATCTACACCCCCTACTGGCTATCCCACCTCTGACACAAATTGTGAGGTTCCATGCAGTCCAACAAATATTGGGGCATAGAAAAAAAAAAAAATTCCCTAAAATTAGTTTAATACTGTAAATTCCAACTGTGTAATCACAAAAAAAAAAACGTATTAAAGAGACCAACAGAATCAAAACTAAATTAAACTGAGGAGAATTTAACTGAACAAAACTGGCCTAACAAATAAAACAATAGAGAGAATTCATAGAAACAAACCAGTTCATTTACAAATATGAGGGAAAAAAACATCATTAATCACCAAAATACAATACTACTACTAACAAGGACAATTAAATAATTGTAATAAAAATGTAACATATATATAAAAACAACTAGAGAGAGAGAAAAAGAAAAAGAGAAATTCAACACCACATATCCAAATGTAAACATCCCTCCCTTCTTATGGCTAATCTACACATTGGTGCAGAATGGTGCGGAACCAAAATTGCAGCTGATGCAGCATGCCGGACTCGACGGACCGCAGCGAGCGCCACTGTTTACCCCTCGGCAACTCAGCAGTAACTTGAACTCATAAGAAAATAACATTTACATTTAAGTATTTGGCAGACTCTCTTATCCACAAAAGTGCTGTGTTGTTTTCGTCATTGGATAAATCCTTACACTGGCTTACTAGGTTACTAACTAAGTACCATCAGTCAAACACTGTTGTGAAGGTATTTTTTTCTAGAGATAACATTAACTCAATATGCACAGTACAACATAAACTAGAATGTGTGCACTCCAACTAGTTATGATGAACCATTAAGAAAATAAATGTCTAAAGAAATTAAACATGTCTGTGTCTTATTGTTGAATTAATATAGTCCACCCCCAAATTTTGTGGGGGTTACTTTCCTAGAGCACTCAAATTGTGAAAAACCGCAGATTTTGGGTGTGGAAAAAAATGTTTTATGCAAGCGCATTTTCTTAGTTATGCGCTCTCGTTTAAGTGGTAGAAGTACAGTAAATACAGTAATCCTGTAATTCACCATCCAAATTATATTTAATTGAATATAACAAAATAATAATTAAGTATAATTTTCCTCTTCAGTTGCTTTGTGTTATCTCTATAATACAAAAAATATATACAGTATTATATTTTATATGGAAATTCACCTGAATATGTTAATATTTGTTAAAAAATTAGTAATTTATAGTATTCTTAATAGTTTAGCATTAACCAGCATAAAAAAATTATTTGCAAAGTATTTTAAAAATGCGCTTTCCATGAGTGGGGGTTTCTACAAACACTTATTAGTTCGATTCTAAGGAAAAATCCCAGAATGACTGAAGCTGCAACTCTGAACCGCGACTTTGGAAGGGTCAACTTTACATAAACATTATAAAAAATAAAAATTGTGAAGACATCCTTGCTCTACAGTAGTTACTTGCATGTGCCTAAGACTTTTGCACAGTACTGTAATGTACTGTATAAGCATGTAAAGCATGTAAAGATGCATTATAATGCACATTGCCCTTTCATGAGTTATGGGAGAAATGACTTAACATCATTTGTTAGTTCTCCAATTTCTGATTAACATTAAGTTGTCATGACAAACATGTAGACACATATTCATGCTTACAACTTTATTTAACCTCACCTGCTATGAAGTGTGCACTACAAACACATGCATTTTTGATCTTCACCTAAGATCTTATTTGATCAAGTTTTACTAATTTTTTTTTCCATTTTTAAAATGACATTGGCAGCTGGTATATAATTATGTTAGAGCAATATTTCTTAGATTTTTCCTTACCCCAACATTATTCACTATTAAGGTCCGGTGGCACTAAAGAGACTTGCGTGTGCTTTTTTTTTGCCTTCAGATATCACTGAGCCATAATCATGACGTAGGCTTTAAAAGGGTTTGTATCCTGATATGAAAAAAAAGCTACTGTGATAAGTGTTGCAAGTATGCTAAACATATATGCTATGCTATAATTCAATGCTTATGAAAGTTTGTGACAACTTGTCAGAAAATGAGCGAAACTTATATACCAGGATTTCTAAATCAACTTCTTTGCAAGTTCCACTGAAGTGCACAATTCTGGAGAACACCATCAAGAGTCAAGAAGAGCATTACTTTTTCTTTAATTGGAAGCCAGTGTTAATCATGGCTGCCAGAAGTGTGCCCCAGAGCAGCGCGTGCGAAATTGGCTGTTTATTTAAGAGACTTGAACGCAATTTAGTAGAAGTAGATGATGGGTCATTAATCCCGAGCTGTGCATGAATAAATGCAACACCCAGGCCCTCTTTAGCAATTATTGCTAATTAACAACTTCAGCCACTGAGCCGCGGAACGCTACGCCTTATGGCCGTGCGCATTGAACTTGTGCACACAATACAGAAAGCCATTAAGTGGCAAGGCATTTAATCCTGAGACCACTGAATATGTGCAGGCTGCAGCTGGAAATGGAACATTTATTTCTTCATTCTTCTGACTTATGAGAAAAAAAAATTGCTCCTAACTTTGAGATGTTGGCTGTTCTTAAAAACAGCTGTTGATCAATCATGAAATTAACCTTATGATTCTTTGAAAAAAAAAAAATACAATTATGAATCATCCAAGTTCACATACAGACTAACTGCAATCATGTATCAGTGTGAGTATTGCGTTAGGACTGAATGGCACCAATAAAGATAATTATCGCCATCATAATTATCATACTGAATGCATGTGTTAATTTCCTCTTCCATTGATATACAATGTACCTAATTAAAAGGAGTATTGTGCAAATTAGTTTATGTTCATATCAAGTGCCAGATGTGAGATATATACTGTAATTCATGACGTGAAGGCATGGCGTTGTAGGAAAATAATCAACGTAGGACTGGTGTGGTATATCCTAGCGCAAAGAGAAATGTCCTGAAGTGTTTTATATACACACTAAAAAATGCTGGGTTATTTTTACTACTCAAACGCTGGGTTGCCTCTGTTGGGTAATTTTTCTGGGTTATTTACAGGGAGTTGGGTACTTTTTGTTGGAGTTGGGTTAGCTAGTAACAGCTAACATCACAGACAAGACCGCCCCTCCCCCGAACTTCACCGGTGTATTCAGAGGTTGTGTCAGCTTTGTGTCTTTTTTTTTTGGGCTGCTGATAAGGGTGCTTCCTCCTCATGCATTTAAGAGGAAATGTAAGCGTTAAATACAAGGTCTGTATACACACTTTCATTCACCTATGACTGAATTTGTTCACTGTTTGTAACATTATCAGCCTGAAAAATTTTGTGAGGTAGAATAGTATGCTAGTTTATCTGACAATACCTGCTAGCTAGCCAAACCAAAGAACCCCACCTGTGTATGAAAGAAACTGCAAAAATGTATAGCTTTTTAGCTTTCTTTGTAGAATGCTTGCAGGGTGTATGAAGATGGTGAAGTGATGAATGAAAGCTAAACTGTTAACTTCAGTGCCAGCATGACACTAGCGTTTAACTAGGTTGCTAGCGTTAGCAACCACGTATAAAAAGCTGAGGTGTTACAAAACACTAATCTTCTTACAAATATGCATACTAGCCAACCCTCTCAATTTTTCCATTAACTTTTACTTTCTTTCATTTCTTTCTTTCTAAGGTTGGATCCAACACTGTAGAATATCTCCAGCAGGCTGAAGTGTTGAGGCTGAACACCTACATCCAGATGTTGGAAGATAATGACTAGCATGCTCTCAGGCATTAGTGCTTCTGAGTAATGTATCGTAATGATGTCGCTGTTGAACTTGTTTTGTATTATCTGATCTTGTGCTTTTGAAAAATAAATATAAATATTTTTTTCTATTATTTGTACAATTAATTGTGTGTTGTTTATTGCATATATGTATTGTATGATTTGCAAAACTTAGTTTTTTTTTTGTAATTGATCAGTATATCAAAGTAATTTAACTGTTTAAACTGTTTTACCCATAGACAAGTAAAACATAAAAATAATAATAACCTATTTGTGAGGTAGAATTAAAACAGCATTATAGTTAAATATGACCTAGCATTTAGACTGAATATTTTACCCATCTTGCTGGGTTAAATTAACTGGGTTGTTTTTAACCCAGCATTTTTTAGGGTGTAGTGTGTCAAAATAATAATAATAATAATAATAATAATAATGTTGCAAGAAATTTGCCTCAGCATGCAAAACATTTTCGGCATATAAGAAAATTAACTGAGCCACACCGAACATATTTTTTGTTTTTATTTGCATTTTGTGCAAGATTTAGTGAGGACATAGCACCATGAGCCTCAAGAATGGTAGCAAGGACTGTAGCTAGATGAAAAGTTAGCCACTTTCAGGTTCGTTTTTAAAGCAGCAACTATTGTTGTGAAGAAGGTTCACATCTATGCATCACTTTTCCTGGGCAAAACTGTGAAAACGGCTCCTACCCAGGCCACAGGGTTTATGTGACAGCCATTATTGCGAGACCTGTGTAAAGGTTCTGATATAAGTTTTATTGGGGCGTGGGGGAGGAACAGAGGCCGGCTTTTGCTGCCTCACTGTGTCTACAGTCTAGAATCCTAGAGATTTTGAATGGAACATGGAGGGGCTACAGTAATTATTTTTGATTGACATGACCTTTTTAAAAGTAGTAGAGATTTTTGAGCAGTTCAACGCGACGTTCTCTACAAAAAATGCAAGATAGGGCTGATGGAGCAAAGTTACTCCAGCTCAAGGATGAACTGATTGCATTTTAATGGTCAAAGGTTAAGGTTAAGAGACCTCATGTCTATCTCAATCTATCAAATGAAATTTGACACAAATTTTCACATGTAATTGCACAACTGCTCAGATTTTGGAGGTCAAACATTAAGGCACTGTGACCACACGATCATGCAATCCTTTTGACTGCAATATCCTAGGCCTGCCTTGAAAGTTCTTCAAAGTTAGTTACAGTACTTACTACATTTTGCTGGTCAAAGGTCAAGGCCACTGGGACCTCGCGTCAATCCCATATTTTTAAATGCAACGTCTAATGAATGCCTTGGGACAATGTACTGTACTCAAAATTAGCACAAATTTCCAATTGGCCTGAAGGATCAACTGTTTCGTTTTTAGGCATCAGTGGTTAAAGTGTTATACTGTGACCTCATATTCATGCAGTTCTTGTGAAAGCGATTTCTCAGGAACTTGGATTTCTTCTCATTTCTTCTACGTTGATACAAACATCCAACTGGACTAAGGATGATTAGATTAGATTTTGGTGGTTTAAGTTTGAGGTTTCTGTGACCTCACATCTGTCCATTTGATGTTCCCATAATCCACCAGAAACTCTTACCAGTAGAACTGTACAATATTAAGACCATAAAGACCCAATTAAAGCTAAAATTATGTCATGCAAGAGAAGCAATAAAAAACAACTGCTTTTTATTGCACCTCATCAACGGTGTCATATTACAATTTAATGCAGAATATAGCCTCTTTGATTCACGATGTATAGTCACAAATTGAGAAACATTCTTTAAAAAAAATCAACCTTAAATATCGTCCCTACTTGCCTTTGAATGAGACAGCGAATTACATGATTTTTCCTCCATGTATACATAGCTGCCATTAAGTAGCATATTTCCTCTGCCATTCACTCATCAAAGGTTTTTTTCTCCTGTGACGTATTTGAAAAAAAAAAAAGAAAAAAAAACCTTACAAAGACAGTGTGTTACACTTGATCAGCTTGTGCTTCATTTACAATAGACAGTCTGTTGCTATTTGGTCACATCGTGGTTGATTTTTGCTGTGGTCTACTCACAAAAACAATGAGCAGGGAGTCTGCACGTTTATGAATTCATTAAGCTCTTACAATGCTTCAGTAAGGCATTGCATAGAATGTAACACTACTTCAAATAAATGTCCTCCCAAAGTGAATAAAACCATTTACAGTTCATTAAAATAATGCTAAAAAGTTTAAGCATAAATAAAGTATAAGCATATAGGCAATAAGCAATAAAATGAAGTCAGCTGACAGCCTGGATGTACTGAATGACCATTTTATCACATCTATGGAGTTTTTTCCTCTGACGGTACAAGCGGATTTCAGGGCTCAAATTGTGAAAAAAGTGGTTCTGGAAGCATGATGAATCATTTTCACACATGAACTGGCCACCACATTGTGTGGCTGTAATCAAAGCTAAAGGTAATTGAATGAAATCTTAGTGAGTGAAACTTTTTTTGGCCAGGCAGTGAATTTCATATCAATATACTGAAGCAATAACTTCCACTTTACCCAAAAATGCATTTCATATATTTTATTGCATTCCTTCAAACTTCCTTTCCTTCTGAATATACATGCATGCTGGCTCTAACTTCATTGGTTGATGGAGGCATACAACCAGAGGCAGTAATTCTAGTTTCAAAACCCAGCTGAAGGTTTTGATATGATTTGTCGGGGTGTGTGCAAAATTGAGGGAGATATGGATGTCTGGTCATATTTAGAAAAACAGGAATTTGGGGATACATATGTATAATGCAGTCTGATACATAAGTAAAGTAATAATGAGTAATTCCTGGTAAAGGGGGTTTTCGTGATAGAAAAAATTGTGATGTAGGCCCCTCTACTACTAAATAATAATAAAACCCAGCATGTCACATTACTGAAAAACTGCAAGGTGATTTTGCCTAAAACACTTTCGTATAGCAAAAACGGTACAAAACATTGACCCGCGGGCCTTCTTCCATACAGTGCATGTTTAATAAAGAAAGTTTAATATCCATATCATTTTCAAATTACAAAGTCTCTGTGTAATTTGTTACTGTAGAAGTAGTACAGTATTATAAAAAAAGCTTTAATATATCAACAGGCCCCCTCTGACCCATCAGATTCAAGAATTCAGCACAGGTTGTGGTATACATGTTTATTTATGTCCAAGTTTCATTTTGCATACTGTTCCATTTGGATTATGTAGAAAGTCCTCCCTGCAAGTCCCCAGATAAGGTTATACTATAGAAATATATTAGAACGAGTGAATAAATATTAACCTTTGAGTGACTGTAGTGGGAGCTGCAGCTATACGTATTTCTCGCATGATCTAGCAAGAGTGCTAAGAATTATATAGGCATTACTGTGTATTTGATGCATTTTGAATGGGCAGCAGCTTGGGCTGTAATCGAACTATTGTGCCTGTGCATGATCACTGAGCAACATGTTTTCTCCAATAATAGATTAAGAGAGCAGTTGGTTTGTGCTCCAGCTCCCACCAGGCAATCGATTTTGCCCCATACCAAAAGCCTCCAGTCAAGCAGAGATATCTCTCTTTGCCTTCCTCTCTACACAGAAATAAATTTTCCACACTTACTCCACAGCCTACTCTGAACTGATTCCCATAGTGCCTTTGGTCCCCTTGTTCTGCTCTAGCTTTACAGCTCCGCTCCTGCCAACTGGATGCGACTGGACATTGTTCTCTCGCAAAACATCCTTCCCGCCGGGCCACAATCACGGATTTCAGAGGTTTGTTTAGCACACATAATATTATAACAGCTGTAACCCTGTTCGGAATGGTAACAGAGGAACCTTCAGCTCCAGGTCCAACATTTGTCTTGTTTAATGTGTATCTGAAACACTGCTGCAATACAGCATTGTTAAATGCTCAGTTCCTCACTGGTCAGGAAGGTTTTGATTGTTATTAATATCAGCAGCTCTTACAGCAATAGTTCTGATTGAATTTCTAATCGCATTAACAGATTACGATGTATGAACGGATCACTTGCGTGAATCAGTAATGCAGACACCACATTTAAACCTAATATTTGACAAATAAAAATGTGGCATTTATTTAACTTATACAGAACATAGTCAGAAAGTTTTCCACCACATGAAAAAAATCTTCAAAACAGAGGATTTTGTGCATTGCAGTGTCTAGGTAACATGAGAGTTTCTTGTCTTATTAAATTGGAGAAATTGAATAAAGAAGCTGATGAAGGACTGTAATAAAATCATAATTCATAACATTAACTTGCTAATTAACTTGTAAAATATGTGTGGACAGATGGATGAATAAATAGGTGGGTGGATAAATGAATGTATGTTTGTCTAGTGTGTATGGATGTATGTAGTTATGGATGGATGATTGATGGTTTAATGGTTGAATAAATTAGTGGATAGATGGATGGATAAAGATCCATATATGTGTGCGTACAGCCATGGCCAAAAGTTTTAAGAATGTCACAAATATTAATTTTCAACAAAGTCTGCTGCTTCCGTGTTTTTAGATCTTTTTGTCAGCAATTCTACTAGCAATTCACAACTGTTAAAGGCTCTTATTGACAAGTACAGTAAGTTTCTGCAAATAGTCAATATTTGCAGTGATAACCCTTCTTTTACAAGGACTCTTCAAATCACCCTGGCATTGACCACAAGTTCTCAAAGGGATTAAGGTCTAAGGGGATTTCTGGCCATTGACCGAAAATTTTTGATGTTTTGTTCCAAACAAGTCACCAAACTGTTTTTGGATTGTTGGGTGGGTTTTCTTTCAGATGAAGGTTTTTACACCATTCTTTATTTGTGGTTGTGTTCTTAGGCAAAATTGTGAGTGAGCCCACTCCCTTGACTCAGAAGCAACCCCACACATGAATGGTCTCAGGATGCTTTTGTTGGCATGACACCAGACTGATAGTTGCTCTAACAAAAATACATAATCTGTTACAGCATCCAGTTCACATAGTATATATTATACAACGAGGAAAGCAACAAGCAAGCACATCAGTGAGAAAAAGGTAAAACAATAGTTTAAAGGGCATTAAAAAAACTGATTATTAATAGAACTAAGAAATATGTGTTTATCATTGTTGATGGTTAAGGTACACACATCAATATTGGTTAACATATTAGTTCATTTGCAAATCACAAATAATTATGGAAGCATAAGTTACAGTTAAAGTGTTAGCGCTTATTTGTGGATAGTTTTGCAAAGTACTAGTCATAAATTGTACCGATGCAGCTCCAAGCACACACAATCAATGCAGACATTCCATTGGACCATAAAAGATCTATGAAAAGCATTTACTTAGCTCCAAGCCGGGGTTATTTTTCTTCTCCTTTACAGCTACAGGAGATTTAGTCATCCTCTGACACCCGACAGTATGTAAACTAAGCACTCGAGCACTTTTAGATTAGAGAAAAATAATAATAAATGGCTGCAGCTGCGAATCTATAGAAGATGTATTCCATTGATGAGAAAACAATGCAGCCTAAATGAGCCTCATTTACTATAAACGGCCGCGGGGCTTCTTTATGTGTCCGCCTCATTTCTCTGCTATAGGCCTGCACTCTAGATCTTCAGCATGACCTCTGCTAGAAATTACAAAATCCACACATGATTAACCTTAATGCCATGTTCCAGTCACTGAACTAGAGCAATGGTACAAACAATTTGATCAGCATCGTCCTTGGTGCTTGGGTCAATTTCTATTAAAATAACAAATATGCTTTATAGTATAAAGCAGCAGTTCTTTATCTTTCTTCTTGCTATCTTTGAAGATAGCAAGCCGTTTGTGACGTTAATATCTTCCACAGCATCCAAAACGTAACTGTAAATGGATAAAATGTCATCCTTTGAGAAATAACAAATATTAGCATTGGTAAATTGCTTTGCAGTTTGCTCTGCCATCTTTGATATGGTTGATTAACTGTAACTGACATAAACAGCAAAGCTTGTTTTATTCATCAGTTCATCCTGAATTTTTTTTTCCCCCAAAGGTGTTACATAAATTTGTTGTTTATGTTTTTTTTTTTTTTTGGTTCCCAGTAATAAATTTGTTTTAGACTGTGCGATTTGAGCATTTTTTTAAAAAAAACCTGATTATATTACAAAATGAAACTATATTCAGACAACAGTGCCTGCTTCCATCAATAAAAATGACCACATTCTGCTTCCATGATCTCCTAAATAAAAGCATTCTTCATTTAATTGAAAAAAAAAAAAATTTTTAGTACAAACTTTGTTATACTGTACATGTGTCCCTGAAGGACTGTGGCTGGTTCTGCAGGAGGTTCAGGAAATCTAAGCAGTTTTGTTTTATTATGCTTATAAAACTGCACAAATAGTACCTGAGACTGTATTTTAAGCAAAAGGTTGTCACACCAATTATTGACTTTGTTTCATTAACTACTGTTTACTGCTTTTCATAGTATTTTTTAAATGTAGAAACCTTTAAAAACCATCTTTGCTCTAGTGCAATTATTTTCATCTGCCTCAGAATGTACTGTAGAGTAATAAGGATATTTGTCTATCCATTAGCATGTTTCTTTTAAAAATCATCATCTCCACTTCCATATTTGTACTGGTTACATTAGTCTCGTCCTATGCCATCATCCTATCGGTAGATTTTTTTAAAAAGTCAGAAATGAGTCTCTCCTTCAGCTAAACTGCTGACTAGTGCTCATGTCACATTATGTGTTTTAAGACATATTCAATTAACTGGAACTGATGTAAAATCCAAGGGGGTGTCATGAATAGTTTTATACATATACACACTGAAAGGAAATATCCCAGTGATTGATTATCATTAGTACACACTGACAGTATTGTAAATCATCAACCCTTTATTTCTTGATAAAGCCTTATCTGTAATCCGAAATGAAATATGAACCGCAGCTTGAATGTGAAAGATAGCGAATTGAACAGTGCAACATGAAATATATTCAGACGACAGTGCCTGCTTCCATCCATAGCAAGGTTTTGATAAATGTTGCTTGACAGGGTGTTTTTTTTTTTTTTTTACAACATGGCTTTGAACATCAACAGTGATCTTCTTAGTTACAGTAAAAATAAATAAAATAAATAAATAATTTGGTGCTTATTAAATTATCAATCTGGTGACATTTAAAAGTTGGAGAAGATACCGTGCTTGGCCTTTTCACTTTGAAAAACATCATTATATTTATGCAATGCAAAGAAAATAATGATTGTCTTAATACAATGGAGTCTGAGCACTTTGTCATACCATCAAGAAATGTTGTTCCTTCATTTATCAAAAACTAAAACAACAATGTAGTCGGGTTATACTTATTAAATTGGAACCGCCCCCCCAATTGCTGAATTATAATTTACCCCCCCCCCCCTGCTCCTATCAGGTCACCCAGAAAGTTGCATATTTATTCCAACCGTTAAAGAGCCCCTATTTGCTCAGTGTACTTTTTATACTAGACTGTGATCTATTGTACCAATTATGTCCTTGAGTGAAAATTCATAACATTTAAACGTCCCAGAGTCTGAACCACCTTTATTAAACCTCTCATCCAATAATCTGTGTACACAAATACCAACTACTGTAAATATGCTAATGTTTTTGTGCAATAAATGAAAGTAGTCAGTGTTGGCTCATGATTTGAAATTTTGATGGAGCAGGATAATATTAATAATGTCAATTCCTCCCACAAAAGGTCAATTAAGTCAAGTTGACCTACAGGCAACAATTTGGTGATTTTTTTTTTTTAAGTAACCCTGTAATAGTGGGTTAAGATTCAACACCATCCAGCCATCGAGCATCAGTGGTGGGTAAAGTACACAAACCATGTACGTAAGTAAAATTAGAGATAACCCTCTTACATTTGGGTACATTTATATTTGTACTTTAGTAGAAGTTCAAACCTATATTCAATTACTTAAATAATTAATGACTTAAGTACTGAGCTTGTATTAGCTCACTGTAGCTTTTAAGTCATAATTAAAAAAGTCTCTCTCTCTCTCTCTCTCTCTCTCTCTCTTTCCAGGCTGTGAATGTGCTGTTTTCAGCACCATCTGAAACCACCTTCACTTCTGATCTCGAACACCTGCTACATGATTGAGTGTATTGGAATGTAAAACAAGGATGTGCATATAATCTTGAGCAGGTGGAAAAATTACTGCTTCAAATGCTAAACACTAATGTGCTTATGTAACACCATGCCCTACAAAAATGAAGTGAAGTATAAACTACAAATATTTGTGTAAAATGTAAATGGAGTAGTACCCTGCGTTGGATTGGCACCCTGTCCAGGGTGTACCCCGCCTCATACCCGGAGTCTTCCCGGCTCGGCTTCAGGCCCCCACGACTCTGCATGCAGGATAAAAGGGAATAGAGGATGAGCGAGTGAGTGAGAGAGTAAATGAAGTAAAAGAAGAAAGTATATGGATATATACAGTATATATATGGTATATACAGTACTGTACATACATGACATCTGTATCTCAGGTGCATACATTTTAGCAGCTCAAGAAGAACAAATAGAAAACCCGAGTGGCCAGGTTTCACCAACTTTCCCCCCGAATTTCAACAAGAATTCCCACCTAAATTTCCCGCCTAAAATTCAGGCACAGAAGAAACATCGTCTTTTTGAGAAACGAGGTCACCATGGTGTGTATCAGAAGATTTGCATGACGGATACACTGCCTGTACTTTACCTTTGCGAAATTTTATTCGACATGATTCTAATTATTAAAAAAAAAAAGAAATCTTACACCTCCCAGTTTGGACTATAAACTGCATATACATGGCAACCCAGTCATTACCTGTCCTGTGTGTTGTTCCTTTTCAGCTGAAAGTGTTTATAGATCGAGTCCTGGGCAGCATGATTGCAGCTCCAATCTGTCTCTATTAGTGCTTGTGCAGTGCAGTTTTAATTTTCATTACTGGGATTTTATTCATTGCTGGTCCCTCTAAAGGGAGAACCAGGACTACGACAGGATATCAAATATATTTGTTTCACAGGATCCATGTGACAATAAATGATCCAGAAGAATATCTTATTTCATTTGAAATCAGGTAATATGAAGTCTTTTTATATGCTATGAGGAACGTACAGATAATTCAGAAGGTAAATTCATATCACTAATTCACACTCCTTTTAAAATACTCATATTTTACGAAAAAAGAAAAATGTATATTTCATTTATCAGGTTTGAAAATAAAAACAATAAAATCAAAAAGAAAAAAAAAGTTTTTTAGAAATTACATACCGCTAATGCAAGTCAATAATTTACTGTTCTTTTTTGTAACCCTTATCTAACCCCAGTGTTGCCGTACGAAAGTGTGCACCAAAATCCCACTAACATGTCATATTAATATAAGCGTTGAACTTATTAAAAAATAGATAAATAGTGCTTTTTCTCACTCTATTACAAATTTGTAATGTGAGCAGTGGAGTGAAGTTTTTCTTTGCTGAACTTTAAACCACCTTATGCTAGTTAGAGTCACGGTGGATCCTCAGCCTACTCATATAAAGGTGTGAGGACATTTGTATCTCCACATGATAGCCTGAGCTCAGAGATGTTAGACACCAATGCTATTAGAATATAATAATAAGAGTTAGATTGGTTTAAACCCTTTAAAATCTAAAGCTCTCAACTCTCAAGCTCTACAATTTGTTTTTTTGTTTGTTGTTATTTGGTGGATCTCCTACAATGAAAAAAATCTTTAGGTCTATTCTTATCAAATAGCATGCTTCAATAAATAATAACCCAAGCCTATAAGGATCAAACCAAATCCAAATGCACAATTCCAGCACATCCATCCATCCTCTTCTCAATCCATCTATCATCTTTGCCAAAACACACTTCCCTTCCTACAATAGCTGCAGGTGTGTGCGAGTATATTTAGCCGTTCAGCTGTATCTCTCAGGAGACATTTATTAGAGGCTTTTGTATGCAGATCCCCCGCTGCGAGCGGATCACGGCTTCTCTCGGGTTACAAATGTTGGAAGAATCTCAGCTGTGCCGTCGCGCTGTTTCCCCATGACAGGATTCTGACATTTCCTACTATCTCATATGCGTCTGTATTCTTCCCCCCGGATACGAAAGTGCACATTTACAGCTCCCCCAAAAGAAAGCTCTCTCAATTGGTTTTTGGAGAGTGCAGAATGTTAAAAATATGATTGTTAAACAATTCAGAGCCCTCGAGGACATGTTAAAGCATCCAATTAGACTACATTTAAGCATCAGCCCTGAATAGACTAAATGAAAGTTTAGATTTTAAGAGCCATGTGACTCATGAGATGTTTCGTTTTCTTCTTGAATACTGGAGAGAGGAGCCTAGAATGTTTTATGGAATATTATTCTACTGTTCATTCATTCAGTATAAAATATTTGTTAAGAATATATATAAAATTAAAAAGTTGGCGTGTCTGGCGTGTTGAAGATATTTGTGAAAAAATAATTTGGGTTGGGAGGGGGGCATAAGATTAGTAGCAGAACACATCAAGGTGGTTTTTTAATTTTTTAATCTGTCTGTTTGTCTGTTTGTTTGTGCACGCATCATGTTACTACTGAACACTGTATTTGGCCGAGCTTGAGTAACATATATGCTTTGTTTCATCGCAATCGTCCCCCAGGAAGAGAAAATGTGCTACTTTAAAATTTAAATGGAAAATGCCCTCATATCATAAAAAGAAATTGACCTCATAAAAATCATTAGTTCATTATAAATTCAACAGATGACACTGTACAATTTTACAATATGCACTTATGCGAATAAAGTCACAGGCACATTTAGTACATATAGTTATATTACGTTTTATGCAGTTATTAGGTATATATCAGCAGCTAGATTATTAACTAATTGGCATATAGTTGAGGGCACCAGAAAAATATCATGAAAAACAATTTTTGCATAAAACATACTTAACTTTTGCTTTTTTGTATTAGACAATGATCTAGATCATGAGAATGTCAATTTAAGAGCAATTTCTTAGTGTTGAATAAATGTACAGTCTTTGGTGAAAGCAGGTCAGTAATTTCTGGTACTGCATATGATTAAGTACTGAAAAGAAGGGGAGAGCAGCTGTCTTCCAAAAAAAAAAAAATCACATTCAAAACCAGTCATGAAAGCACTTACATCAACAAACCACATTTGATAATGTTATGTCATCTTAAATAACACTTTCTCTCCTTAGTAATTACTTCTAATTCATTTTGAACTACCTCTAAACCTTCCATGTTTTGTTGCGATCTTTCATTACTGCTAGTTAATGTGAGCGTGAGCCGGCGTGCTGCAGCTGACTGATATCGGGTCCTCTGGGGTTTTGGCAGGCAGACGTCTGTTGCAAAATCTTCCAAGTATAATGTGTAGCAGAATATGTTGTGATGGTTCATGGTATTCTGTTTTATTTCAAAAACACAGACAGCAGCTCAGACAAGCTGTGTGTGAGAATACAAACAGGTATTCTCTGTAAATGCGACTGTGCATGGGCATCCGTCTTTGCTTCCTAGTCACATCACCTGTGAATGGGTGCATTTGATTTATTGTTCTGGGACGAAACAAAACAAGTTATGAGAATTTTGAAAGTTTGGTAAATTTTTACTTTAACCATCAAAACAAATCCTTTCTTGCATGTTTAACATAGACTTGATGAATACAGTGGAACCTCGGATTGTGAGTAACGTGGTTTACGAGTGTTCCGCAAACCAACCAAAGATTTTTAATAAATTTTTAATCGGAAACCGAGCAAGTATTAGTTTACAAGCGCCGAGTATCATGTATCACGCATGCGACTCTTATTTTGACACCGAGCATCACTCTCTCACCTTTTCATATTTGAAAGTACTTATTTGTACTTTTTTTAAAGGTAAAGTACAGATTAATTTGATTTATTTTCATTTTATAGATTGTATTAATTATTTTTATGTATTTATTTTTTGGGGCTGTGGAACAAATAATTTGAGTTTCCATTATTTCTTTTGGGAAATGATGATTTGGTTTACGAGTGTTTTGGAACACGAGCCCACTTCCGGAACAAATTATGCTCATAATCCAAGGTTCCACTGTACTTCCTTTGGGACTTTAGGATCTCTCATTTTTGGCTTAGATTTTTTTTTTATCCAGTCCCAGTACCTAAGCAGTTTTAGATCAATGTTTTTTATTTTTTAAGCCACACAGTGACCTTTGAATTATTCAGGCATAAACAAACATTTAACTTAGGTGCAGATGATGACAGATGATCAGGCTGATGATTAATATCAGTGTAAGTCACTGAGAAAGAACGAATAACACTTAATTTAAAAAATATATTAGTATGTTGATTTGAAACAAGCAAAAAACTCTTACTCAAATGGCTTCTAATTTGGGGCTATTCTTTACTGAGAGTTAGTAAGTAAGTAACTAATTAGGCATGACATTTATGATTCCAGACACAATTAGCCAAGAAATTAGCCAAGTTTCATCCAAGTGAAGTAAATCATTAATAATCAGTTAACACACTTCCTATGAACACTTTAGGCGTATTACAGTTAATATTCATTTATTAATTACTGCTTAAAATCATACATTAATTTCAATAAAATCTAAAAAGTCAGGCAAATGTAAATCCACTATATGGCCATAAGTATACAGTCACCTTTAATCCCTTATGTGGGTTTTCCCTGTTGTCACAACATTGGAAGCATACCATTGTGGAGTGGGTCTTTTTATGCTGTGGCAATAGAATTTACTTTACAAATCTGCTCTACCTTGGCAGTCATTCTCCACCCAAAGCAATATCCAGGAGGAAATCATTTGCTAAGGTTGGAGTGGAAGAACTTGGGTATCCTGGCCTCAACCCCGCTGAACACCTTTTGAATGAATTCTTAATAAACACAAATCCCACTGCTATTCTGTAAAATATGGTGGAAAACCTAACTGGAAGAGTGTGCAATAGGTCGTCATGACAACTCTGGACTAGCATGTTTCACATGTACAACAAGGTGTAGTGTCCGCAATGTAGTGTTACATTTAAAACACTGACGTTGAGGTTTTATTCCCGAATGGTCAGGGGGTGTTGATTAATTAAGCAACATCACTCAAGAGTGAGTGCTGTTGTACTGAATATCAGCACAGTTAGAGATCGACAGTTAATTAACAGGGATGAAAGTACTGTAGTTTTCAATTCTTACAGATACTATGTAGAGGAGAAGTTGAGAAGAATAACCCATGGAGCTGGTGGACTGGAATGTGCTGTTTACAATGACACAACGCTATCATAACACTTCCTTGATTATAGCGCATCTATGACTGGTTTTGAATGTGGGTTTTCTTCTCTCCCATCTTTCCAGTACTGCAGACTGTACTGCTCTACTGCTGACAACTGACAGTTAGTGTAATTAACGGTTGTTAGAGCACCTGTGATGCGAAGTGACACATATAGTTAAAAGTCCCAGTGCTGTTGTGCTCTATCACCCCATGTTTTTCATCCAATCAGATTACTCATATGGAACAAACTCTTGTAATGTGTAATATTTCATACCTTTGATAAATTTTGGATACAATTTGATTGACAGGTTTTATATTACTCTTATACAGAGTAATGTATAGTAATATAAAGGCTTATGATAAGAACCTATTCATAGGGATTTTTGTATGTTGGATGCTTGAACCTAATCCTAATTGGACCTAAACCAAAGAAAATACAAATTACTAAAATCCTTGGTTATTTAACCATGGGAAGTTCAGAAATGTACAGAAAA
>QMIH01000012.1:11878-30410 GCA_003987875.1 Clarias batrachus | reverse complement strand
TTTTGGGCAAGATTTAGTGAAGACATACTGTAGCATCATAGGTTCCAAGAATCTTATTAGGGAGGGCAGCAAGAAGAAAAGGGAGGCAGTTTCACTTTCATTTTTAAGACAGATCATAAATTTAGATTTACTGAAGTTTAATTCTATTTATTTCATATTTTACTTAATTTACATATCTTTTCTAAATGTTTTCATTGTTTGTATAAGCAAAAAGATGATTATAGTGTTGGCAATTGGTAATATTGGTAATATTTTTGGGTGGCTGGAACGGATTATCAGCATTTACATTATTTCCGATGGGAAAATACGTTTCACAATGTGAAATTTTGCTTTAATAATTACCTTCTGGAATGGACTCAATTTGCATGCAGTGGTACCACTGAATTTATAGCTAGTTAAACATATTAACAGAAGCTTACAGTAAATAGGGAAATTCACTGAAAAAAATGTCCCCAAAGAAGCTACCAATAAGAAGCTTGTCTCCAAGTTTGAACTGTTTGTAACTCTGGAAAGGACACCATCTGGAATTATTTAGGAATTATAACCATGAAGGTGGGACTGAAATTAATGGATTTCTTCAGAGAAAGAGTCCTCCGTGTGCATTAAGCATTGCTCTAGAAATGCACGACTAAACATGATTAAATACAAAGAATAAAAAGTGCTTTAAAAAGGAACAGCCAGGAGCATCACATTTTAAAAACACCTGTAAATTTATTTATTTTATTATTTTTTTAAGAGGGATTCTTAATAGACATATTCAGCCAAGTCTTTTACAGACATTTCAGAGTGGGGAAAAAGTGTGTGTAATCACCACTTAATGCTACAGAATGTCTTCAGAACACTCAAACATCCAGGAATCCTAAACCTAATTTAAAAGTTTGGCGTTGGAGTGTCAGTGTTTTTTCCAACCTCAGTAGATTTATTTATTTATATATTTTACATTTCTGTGTGGGAGTGTTGCAGCATCCAGGCTTTAATGTCGGCCAAACCTTATTTTCTGTGCTAAGAATGTCAATTAGAGCTTGCTTTTTCAACTAAAGATGAAGTGTGATATTTCACTTAACAGTTGCCAGCATGGATAATGCAGTAATTGATGAAAGTTACCGAAAGTTAGCATGCTCTGATTGGCTGAATCTTCTCTTATGGTTATCTCATATTGTTATCACAAAAAGTAAGCCTCCTACAAAGTTTTCCTGAAAAGAGCTGGCATTCTGAGAACGCAAACAACTCGCACTCAAAGTTTGATGGAATTCAAACTGTTTTGTTCAATACTACACCCATGAACTGTAACGTGTGAGTGCTCGTTGTGCTTTTAATTTAAGACCAACCAAGACTCCTTTACAAAGTCCGTGCTGGAGGTCAAAACACATGCAGGCAACATCAAACAAGAATAATCCATGAAACACAGGCAAGAGAACCACAAACTGACGTGCTGATGGATCTGATTCTCATCATGATTTAGGTTCAGGTTGTATTGTTGATGCTCAAGAGTTTTCTAAAATGTGCAAAACCACTGATTGTGGTCATGTTTATTTAACATGTCACTTTGTAACGGTCGGATTCAGTCCAACATGGGAAGATTATCAGGACAGAGGACTTTTGGTTTCTTGACACCATGACAAGTGTAAATTTGCATTTCATTCAACTTAATAAAGAAAAGCGTGAGGATGGTGATGGAATGAATGTTATGGGGTGTTCAAGTCAAATCAAGACTTGTCAGTAAAGGCATAAAACTGATCTACAGTATAGAAAGCTTCAAACACAGTTTGGTGATGAGACTCTTTAAAGTAAAACCAAAGGACGATCCTGGCCAAGATGGCTCAGAGCCCACTGCAGGCATTTCCGTGAATAAGACATTTGTGTTGCAAAAGAGAACACGAATGGGAACTGTGCACACAATCATTCATAAACATCAGTTGCACATTGCAGGAACTGGGAGTTATTGCCACTTTCACTGTACCGTCCTGTAACCCTAACCCTCAGTTCGAGCGTAAGGTTTGGCCCATTAAAGGAGAGCTGGGAGGCGAACATTTCAGATGTGAAGCACGCAGTACGATAATGGCTTTGGCATACTTATGAAACTTTTTGCCTTGGTGGTATCCAAGCACTAGTAAAACTCTCGGATAAGTTCATTAGTATAGCAGTTGATTATATAGAGAAATAATAGGAGTTTTTACTCGTAACTGGGTTCTGTTATTTTGCTAAATTAAAAAGTTCAGTTTGAAAACCCTTCGTAGAAAGTAAAAAAAAAAAAAAAACAACAACTTGCTTTATAGACGTTTCTCAATATTTCTCAATATTTAAGAGAATAGAGGAACAGTGCTTGTAAAGACTCATCAAACAACCTTACTGTTGATTCTTCTAGTATAACCGCATGCCAGGGTGTTATTCCTTATTTATGTAACACCACTACCGATACTACTTCACTTATTAATGAAATTTTGATGAATGCCGAAGGAATGATTTTCATGTCCTGGAACTATGTTAGTAATCGTTTTTCCATGTGTATGTCACGGTTCTGGGGTTGTGCGAGGCATAAACGCAGGGATTCCAGATGGTTCAGGGAAAACAATTTATTATTAAACACATAAACACAAAAACAGGGGAATTAAATAAACAAATATACTTTAATAATAAAACGAAACCAAAACACTTATAACGATACGAGACATCCACCTTCAACTTATTATAACAAATGCAAGACAAAAACGAGAACTCAAACACAACTTATATAATGAAACTAATTATCAACTCGGATCAGGTGCGCGCCCACGTGACCTGACCGAGTTGCAAACCGGGAAATGAAGTATAAAACTGAAACTAAAAAAGAACTACACACAAAAACACAGGACGCCCTCTAGAGGTTATCCCTGACAGTGTATAGCGTATAAACACTTAATGTTTATATAAAATGTCCAAATTTCCACAAATGGAAACGGAATGGAATTTTGAATTTGGATGCTAATATTGAAATGTTTACAACAGCAGTCTTTCAAGACAAGGCAGTTCGATTACATGGAATCTCATGAATTTTGGCATAAGAGCGTCATGCAATGCTTATAAATGTAAAAATGAAAGAGCAACATTATACACCAGATTGGATCATGTTACACAAAGCAAGCATAGAATTCTTCGTGGGCAGACTGACATAAGTCAAATGAAAAGTAACATAAAAAAATTTTTTTTTAAAAAGAACCCAAAAACCTGAGGATTGAAAACATTCAGCTCATGGAGCATATCTGCTTCTCTAGTCTTTATTGATCATGCAATGAGGGAAGAAATGTCAGTGGTTTCATTGTCCCTTGGTGTCACTTGGCCTTTGCTGTTAAATCCTATTAAGCGGTATCTAGCACTGCATCCAAATGTCATGGTGAGGGAAATATACCCCATATCCATGCAGGATCAAGAAAGAGTCCAAATTTTACACTCAGGAGCTCAAAGAAAAGTTTGCAAAGCTAAATGCCGCCTTTTAAAAGAAACTTGCACTTTCTTTTCTATTTTTTTTTTCTTATTATTTTGTGAAAACACAGACGTGTCCCGGTTTCAGGCATTTTGTCTTTGACTTTGAAGGCAGTTTTTCCTTGCACAATACCTACTCAAGCAAGAAGAAGTATTAAGTCCAGCAATACTGTTTGACAAATTGGGGTAGCCACAATGTTTCACAAGCAATCTTTTCAACTCATGTTTGTAGTTTTAGGTTGAAATTCGGAAGGTTCTTCTGTTGCAGAGTGATCATTCTCTCACAGTCACAGTTCATCAAAAGTTTCAACCTGGTTGAAACACAAAACATAAAACCCACATAACAGAACAAAAACTTGCACAAAACTGTCAGAATATCACCATACAGTAACAATATGGTTTAACCATTCACTGGTCAAAATATAAGAAAAAAAAAGGTTTATTTAAAAATCCATGAACATCAATCTCTTCCCCCATTTTCTCAAAAAGTCAAAACTTTGACTTGATTTGATGTGAAACATTTGATAAAATAAGAACACAATAATGTGATACTGGTGTCAAAGTTCTCATGTCAAAGTTCCTCTATTCCCAGCAGCAATGTTTTATTAATTACTTATTATTACATATTAAGAATGGGTTGTGAATGTGAGGTTGTGTCAAGAAGGGGACCTGGTGTATAGTGGTGGGTGAAGTACGTAAATCCTGTCCTGGTGATATTATCGCTTCACAACGCCATGCACAAATGCAGTGGAGTAGAAAGTAGAGATATTAGTCGTAGGGTGTAATGGAGTAAAAGTAAAAGGTATCCACTAATAAAACCACTTAGAGTTATAGTTTTAGAGTTACATAAAAACTATACTTTAGCAACGAAGTAAAACTTTTGTTAGTTTTCTTCCACCTTTGCTGGTGTAAAACCTTTATAATGATCGACAAAAACAGTGACTCTTTGTTTCACATCTTTCTCTATTTGTAAAAAAAAAAAAAAAAGTGCTGTACACCTGATTTGGATGTAAATACGATTAAGACATTTAAAATCACAGTAAATTTCTCAATTTGAAAATATTTATGGACCTGTTCCATTAATAACCATCTTCACTACCTGCATTTACACTTTCCTTTTGGTTAATCAAAATTCATTAGATTCAATAGTCATCCTATGCTTTCACATAACTTAGGTTGCTGTATCCATGTACATGCTATTAAGGTAAATTAACATGTACCATATGTACAATCTTGTTACAACCTTAACAAACAGCGAAAAACTCAAAAGACAATCACTTTTAAAATGCTGATGCTGAGGAAAAGTGAAGAACAATCAATAGAAAACAGCTGTATTCTTTCAAGCATTTGTCCAGTCGAATGAGGTTAATCAATATACAGATAGCAGCAATATAAGCCTAAGCATAAGAGCATTATTATAGACAAATTAATGGTTGGGTTATGTAAGGGCATTTTTGCTTGCATGATTTGGGTACACTTTTTACAGTCATGCCGGATCAATACAAATGTATGTGCAGTACAACGCTGCCTTATTGAGGTGAATCCAAGAAACATTGTCAAGGACTGCTTTAAACAAAGATTAAAACTACACTGTAAACCTGAACAAGTTGGCAAAACTAAAAAAATCTGAGGTAATCAGTTACATAAAATGTAAAAGTAATGATGTTTCCAATTTGAAGTAAATAGAACTATTAGTTTTTGAGTTTGTTGTACTCATTCAAATTAATCGTTCTTTACTTGTATTATTAAGTACTCATACTCGTACTATTTAATAGGAATTATCTTTTCTTTTTTTTTTAGTTTTTGCAAATCAAATAAATTGTTGTTGGTCTGTTTGTGTGTGTGACCTATGATGGATTGGCACCCTGTCCAGGTTGTACCTCACCTTGTGCCCTAAGTCTCCTAGGATAGGCTCCAAGCTCCCCGTGACCCTGAATACAGGATTAAGCGGTATAGATGATGAGTGAGTGAGTGAGTGAGTGTTGTTGGTCTTTCGGCTGCTCCCCGCAATGGGTCGCCACAGCAGACAATCCGGTCCGCACACAAGCTTGGCCACTCTCCCATTTTATCTGGGCTTGGGACAGACACTTCATCCAGGTGTTGGGAATCGAACCCGGGCCATTCGCATGGCAGACGAAATACCTACCAATGAGCCACCAGTGCCCTATTGCCCTGATGACGTCACACACAAAATCGCTAGTCTGAAAGATTTTAAGTTGGTGGAACTTTAAGGTGACAGTTACTGTTACTTATGCACTTACGGTTGCTTAAAATATCACATATGTTCAGCTAACTTGAAAAGTGTCATTTCGACAAACTCATAAGTACCAAAAAGTTATAAATACTCATCAAGCCTATTAATTTGAACTAATTATAATTATTTAAGTTAACAGTACTTTGAGCATTAGGGTTTACAGTGTAGGAAATATAAAATGCCAAAAACAAATTTAACTGGTACAAGTAACATGATGAGACTTCGCAACAAAGAACAGAAACACCAGGGTCTACACAGACAAACTAATTATGGCTTTTACACAGAACAGGCGAACACATTAGGGTATTCAACCAATATCTGGATAGGAGCAGAGGAAGGCAGACTAACACTTTGTTCATACAGGCATATCTTAATTGAGATCTTTATACAGTCCAGTGGAAAAGGCCAGGTTTCATTTGCGGCTGGTGTGGCATGCAATGTCAAACTAAACATGCTTACACACAAGGGTGACATCCTCAGAATGGAGAGAATGAAAAAAAAAATTCACACGATGTATTTAGTGTTTTGTGTCAGACAGACACATTAGACCAAAGCATACACATTTTATACATACATAACAACTGGTTTCATACTGTATTGCTGTGACTACGTGAATACGACCGTTGTTGCACTGCGGTCGTAGTCAAGAAGGAACAGCCATGATGATATTCAGTACAACAGCATAATCTTGAATGTGATATATAACAACATTTATTGTCAAGAGATTATGATTTGTTTATTTATTTAATCAGTTAATTACATTTCCTACTGCGTCTTGTGGATGGCAAATACAGAAAACTAAGAGAAATAAATGAAGAACCTAAACCTATAATTCTGTTCATCCCAATCAAAACAATGAGTGCATAATGTATAGGATACTATATGACCAGTTTGACAGTAAAATGAGATCACTCTAGTTTTTTTTTTTTTTTTTCCACGATTTTCTCCCTAATTTAGTCGTGTCCAATTCCTCCCCATCACTAGGGGGCGCCCACATTAAGTCTATTTTACCACTCAGCTGGGAGGGCCGAAGACTATCACGTGTTTCCTTCGAACCACGTGACGCCAGCCGAACGCATCTTTTCGAACTGCTCGCTCACGAACTGTTGGGGGCGGTGTAACACACTCGGAGGACAGCGCTATCCGCTACTTCCGCTTACGTGAGCTCACTGACGCCCTGATTGGCTGTAGAGCCGTGATTAATTTGGGAGCACTAAGTACCTCTCATCCCTCCCCTCTGAGAGAGCTCGGCCAATCAGCTCTCTCTAGACCTCCGGCTGCGGGAGGTTAGACCAAAACCCGGGGATCGAACTCGCAATCTCCGGATGATAGGGTGAGCGCTTTTTCCACTGCACCACTCGGAGGCCCCTAATTTTTGTTTTGATGAAACTTCAAAACAAAGTTTCCTTGTACGGTTCTTTTGTCTTTTTTCAAATGAAGCAAAAAGGATTGCAAGCTCATAGATTATACGTGTACATGTACATGATCAGAATATACATAAGCACAAATGGCAAAATATTTTGTCAAAATTGTTTATGTTATGTACAGTCTTATGCAAATGTTTATGCACCCCTTGATAAATAACAGATTTTGGTGTTTTTTTAATTGAAAAGATGTTAACACAAGATGTCAAGTCTCTCTTGGAAATGGAAAAAATGCACAATATTTTCAGACATTCAAATATTTTCAAACATTGGTGCATAGTTACTTTTTATGTCATGAATTGAACAAAGATAAAAAATTAATTATTGTGGCACTGTGCAAAAGTTTGGACACCCTACATAATCAGTACTTAGACCTCCCCTGGCAGATATCACAGCTTGCTAACACCTTTTATAGACAGCTAAAAGTCTTTCAATTCTTGTACTTGGGATTTTCTCCCATTCTTCCTTGCAAAAGCCTTCTAGTTCTGTAATATTCTTTGGTCGTCCTGCATGCACAGCTATTTTGAGATCTACCCACAAATTCTTAATGATGTTTAAATCAGGGATTGCGATTGCCGTTCCAAAACCTTCAGTTTGCGTCTCTTTTATTCCATAGTGGATTTCAAGGTATGTTTAGAATCATTGTCCTGTTGTAGAAGTTATCCTCTTTTCAACTTCAACTTTTTTACAGATGCTGTGATGTTTGCTTCCAGAATTTGCTGTTATTTAGTGGAATGCATTCTTTCCTCCACCCGTGCACATATCGTCCTATTTCACAAAACCTATCATGGATATTAAGAGACGCATATCTGTCATTCTTCACTATTGGAGTGACTGCAACAGCAGTAAGAGAGTGTAAACCTCCTTTTCTGAATAATAATTCTCCAAAAACCCTTTGAACAAATTTAAACAACAAACAAATTTTTGTGCCACTGGCTGCAACACAACCCAAAAGCATGATAAATCCACCCCCATGCTTAATAGTTGGCAAGGTGTTCTTTTCATCAAATGCTGCTCCTTTTTCTCTCCAAACATGCATTTGCTGATTGTGTCCAAAGAGTTAGATTTTAACTTCATCAGTTCACAGCACTTGTTTCCAAAACGCATCAGGCTTCTGTAGATGTTCTGTTGCATTCTTCTGACGTTGGATTTTATGAGGGGACGCAGGTAAGGTTTTCTTCTGCTGACTCTTCCATCGCGGCACAGTGGAACGGTGCACCACCACTCCTGAGTCTGCTAAATCTTCCTGCAGGTTTTTTGCAGTCAAATGGGTGTTTTGATTTGTCTTTCTGACCAGCAGACGAGGAATTCTCTCAGAGAGTTTTCTTGGTCTTCCAGATCTCATCTTGACCTCCATAGTTCCCCTGTACTGCCATCTCTTAAATACATTTCTCACTGTGGAAACTGCAAGCCGACAACGCTTTGCTATCTTCTTGTAGCCTTCTCCTGCATTCTGGGCATCAATAACTTTAATTTTCAGAGTCTTACACAGCTGCTTAGAGGAACCCAGGGTTGTTGAGTGTCCGCTAGTGTGTGCACAAGGTTTGAAAAGTCAAAGTATTTGTAAAGCTTTGAAATTGCCATTTACTAATGACAGCTGTCACCATGCATCTGATCTAACGAGCTGATTAAGGTCTGAAACCTTGTAAAAAGAATCTTAGACTATGGAATAAGAAGTAACTATGCATCAATGTTTGCTGAAAATATTGTGCATTTTTTTTTCCATTTCCAAGAGAGACTGTGTTAACATCTTTTCAATGTTAGAAAAATCACCAAAATCTGGTATTTATTAAGGGGTGCCTAAACTTTTGCATAAGACTGTAAGTATGAATTTTGTGTGATTTTTCAAAAAGCTACAAGTCCATCTCCCACAGTTTTTTCCCAAAGGATAAATGAGCCCATAGTTGTATTTGTGGAAATTTATGTATGCAATTTAGTATCAATAACACACAATATGGGCAAAAGTTTTTGACCAAACCTGCATTCATACCGTAGAGCATTTGGAGGTCAGGCACTGATGTTGGACGAGAAGGCCTGACACACATAAAACCTTTTTTTTTTATCAAAAAGAAACATTATAAGAAATACAACAACAATACAAAAGTTTTATTACCTATATAACAGGGTATTTAAACAACATCCAAGTCACATATGTCCTATTTCACAAAACCTATCATGGATATTAAGAGACGCATATCTGTCATTCTTCACTGTTGGAGTGACTGCAACAGCAGTAAGAGAGTGTAAACCTCCTTTTTTGAATAATCATTCTCCAAAAACCCTTTGAACAAATTTAAACCACTCGCATCAGCGACAGCATCTTCGCCTCATTCATCATTAGACAGAAAGAAGCAACGTGAATGCTTCATCACGACAAATCAGCTTTCTCTCAAAAATCTATCATGCTTTACATGAAGCATGGGCGTTTAAAGCTTCTAAAATAAAGTTTTCAAATGAAATTTACATACACTAAAAGGCTGTAATGAATGAATTTCAGGGCAACATGTTAACATTTTAGTGTTTTTTGTATCATTGTGTCATAACGCTCACCTCAAATGCGCTATAATTATTTTCTCTGCATGTCCTTAAAGCACGCAGAGAAAATAGTATTCTTATTCTTATTATTTTTCACCAATATTTTAAAAACATGGTACATTTTAACACTTTATACAACAATTTACCTAAAATCTTCCACATAATTATGGAATTAATTTTTTTGTTCTATGGGTCGAGGTCAAACTGATGCAGTTGTTTTCTAAGTGATAGTAAGAGCTTGAATAAAATAAGAACAGAATAATGTGATAGTATTCCCATGTTAAAGTCTTTTCCCATATTCCCATCCGTAAAGTTGTATAAATTACTTATTATATACATATATGATATTTTTATTAATGTTCTAGAATATCCATACAGCAAATTAATTATTATCATAACATATACTGTAGTAAAACAAATATTATACTTTCCTCATCAGCTCTCTTGAAATTATTGAGACTAAAATCGAGCTTGTAGATGTAGAACATTGTCTGTCTTGAAGACTTAATTCCTGGCTGAAAACCTTTTTTAAACCCATTGCTGTTCCTCTGTAATGAGCTACTAGGGAATCTAGAGATGACATTTTAGATTCTAAGCAGAGTATTAGGTCCATGATTGTCCATTTAACCCATGGTCAGGCACTTTATTTTATTTGGGTTTAATGTACTCGACTGTGGCACAGTGGCATAACATTGCTGGCTTAGACATCCAAAGAGGGTACCCACTTCCACAGTTGGATCCTAAGCTTGCATAACTGTCAGTGCAGACTTTTGTTTGTTCTCGTTGAATATTTTCTCTGGGTAGCCATTGATTTCCTTACTCCTCACAAAAACATGCCAGCAAGCATCTCATCCAGTGTGTGTTCTTTCCTTGGCCCTAGCGATGTCGAGATATCCTCAGGATCCACTGTGACCATAATCAGGATAAAGTTCTTATGGAATGAATTCATTATTTGGCTTTAAACTTTATAATGATTACAGGGTCATTACTTTGTGAGTGGGAGATGTTTCAAACAAGTGACAATACACTAAACTTTTAAACAACAAGAGTGTAATCCAGAAGCCTAAAAAGAGTCAATGTGCTTTCAGTGTTGTCGTTCTCCATGCTTGGACCCCATTGGACATTTGATATTATCCGAACTTTAAAATCAATTGTTTCTTTGTTGAAAATCTTGAACACTTTGATCACACACACTCTATACTATGCGCGTCTTTATGACATTAATATGTTTCTACTGTCTCATAAACAGCACTGCAACTCAGAAGACATAACAAGGCTATTATCCAAGTGTGAAATCTATCTCAGGATTTTTCTGGTCTATTGACCTTAATTAATAACCAGCAGCTGATTGATTTCACTTTTGGCCGGGCACACTGACTGATTTTCATTTGGCCGTTATCTTCTTGCCAAAATAGCAATGAAATATGTGTAATCATGAAGCAGGAAAAGATATTATCCTCTCTACACAATGTGTTTTCAGATTTAGAGGCATCTTGTTTGACTGCGCGCAAGATTAATACAATCAGAAGTATGGAAACTTTTTGTCACTTTCCGTCTTTTTCAGGTAGGCAAGTTCAGCTTGTTCCTATATGGAAAAACATGTCTCTTCCCTCATCAGGACCCTTTCAAGTCATTTATCATATGTGGTAAGATATTTCAAAGTACAAGAGAGCTGTCATCTTTTTATTTTTTTATTTTTACGAAGAACTGATTTTATTTTCCATAACCAAACAATCTTCAAACATTTCAGAACAGTATTTCTTGACTTCTATGCTTTCTAAAAAAACATACTAAACTCTAAAAAAAAAAAATTAGCATTGCTAAAACTGCACACACCACCGAAGCTTAAAATTTCCAAAATGACCAATATTTATCCATTCATCTTCAATAGATAGATAGATAGATAGATAGATAGATAGATAGATAGATAGATAGATAGATAGATAGATAGATAGATAGATAGATAGATACATAGTTTATTGATTCTATGGAAATTTTCAACATACAGTAACAAGGATAGTAACATAATAGACAATAAACATGTAGTTGCAATTACAGATCATCAATCTTGTATTATGTATCTAAATAAAAATGTAAAAAATCTGGAAGATGATCATACTACAGAAATAAATTCCATACAAAATAAATAAATAAGATAAAGAGAGTTAATATATATATTTGAGAATGAATATTAGAGGATAGACTACAAAAGATTAGAAGTGCTATGAGTTACAGTATAGCCATTGATAATGACAGAGCTGAAAGAGTCTATGATGAGTAGATAAATAAATATGACTTTGAACAGTGAGTATGTTATGAAGGAGAGCAACATGTATGTATAACTGAGGATGAGTAGTGGTTGAGAGTCTATCTTTACCAAGAATTCCTATCATGTCCCCAGGCACAGTATAGAGGTGTTAAAGCAACGTATAGCCCTAGGAACAAGGGATTTCTCTCAACGTGTCGGCACAAATTTGGTGAGTCTGTCGGTGGAGCAGCTCTAAATTTAAGGTTCCCTCCCCAACACATTACAGCATACATAAGAACACTGGCCACAACATCTGTAGGAGTTTCTTGCAGATGCTGAAACAGCACAGTTTCCTTAGAAAGAACATCCATCTTTTTTTGTACAGATGTTCTTCGTTCACTGACCAGTCCAGTTTGTCTTCCATCAGTAGATCTAGGTATGCATATGTCCTCACCACTTCAACGTTAACTTCCTCAATGGTAAGAAGTAGTAGTGTCGATCCAGTCTTGTGAAAGACTGTCACCATCTCCTTGGTCTTAGAGGTGTCCAGCTACAGTAGGGGTGATTGACCTGCAACAGGTCACAAAATCCTCCACAAGCCTCCTGTACTCTCCCTCCTGTCCATTCCTGACACACTGCCAAATAGCAGTGTCATCAAATAACTTCTGCATGTGACATGACTCTGAGTGGTATTTGAAATCAGAAGTGTACAGCATGAACAGGAACGGGGGAAGTACAGTTCCCTGAGGAGCTCCTGTGCTGCTGACCATGGTCTCAAAGGTGCAGTCTCTAATCCTGAAATACTGTAGTCTTCTGGTGAGGTAGGCTGTAATCAAAGTCACAGCTACAGTATGAGTCCACCTGCATATCAGTCATCTTAGCTTCAAGCAGAGGGGGCTAGATGGTGCTGAAAGTACTGGATAAATCCTCACAACAGCCTTTCCTTTGTCGAGGTGGGCGTATGCCTAATGGAGAAGTTATGAGATGGCATCGACAACTTCAGTACATGAAAGACCTGAGGACTCAGGAGGTTAAAAATCAGTTGCTCAAAGGTCTTCATGATGTGAGAAGTCAATGCCACTGGCCTGAAATCATTGAGCTCCTTCGGGCAGCTTTTCTTAGGGACAGGGATGAGGCAAGATGTTTTCCAGAGATCAGGGATCCTCCCTAGCTGCAAACTCAGGTGACCGCTAGTCAAGTTATGGGGGCTTCAAAAAATTCCCAGGGAACACTGGGGATGAGGCAAGCATACATCATGAAGGAAAGACATGCACAAACTCATTACATACACATGCTGCATATGGAATTCTGGATTTTTAGATTTAACAATAGCGTATATGGTAATTTGTGTTGAAAAAGAAACAAACTATGATTCTTACACACACAAAAAAGATTGCTCCTGAACTGAACAGACAGAGCATGAGTTGGGAACATTAGCTGATTTATTGGCCTTTTGAGTGAGCTTTGTCATGACTGTTGTTCTGGTTGTTGCTGCTTCATCCTCTGAGACTTTCTTTTTGCTTCCATAACAACTGCAGTTTATCACTGTGCTTCCTATTTGTCATGTATGTTTTCACATTACAAACACGCTCAAAGATCTTAGAGTGTCTTTAGTCTCATCCTCAGCCACACAATACAGAGATGTAGTGCACACGTAATTAATGTAACTACAAGATTCAGAAACCTGACGCCGTTTTATTGCAGCGGTTTCAACATCCTACTGAACATCATGAATTGAAAAAAATTTCACAGCAATAAATATTTAAAAAGTTTATTCTTGAGTTTTCTTTGAAATAGTTAGTAAACAGTCAGATCATTTAAAACCTTCCAGCAACAATTTCAGTTCTGTAATCTGTGAAATCTGTAAGATTAGAATATAAACGTTTGTCTGGTTAGGCCTGGGTTTGATGTCCAATCCCTGCCACTGGATGCAGTGTAGACAAGACACTGAACCCACTACAAACTATGCGCACAATGCATTCTTACCAGAATGTTCCCTCAGATTCTGAGAATGTTTTTTTTTGCTTGCAGCTTATTTTGACATGTTCATGGTAGAGGTTTTGGGCTTTGGAACTACACTTTGCAGCTTTGTGACATTTGTACAGTAATAATAAACGGTAGAAGCCAGAGTGTTTAGTCTGTGGCTAAATATTGTTTTGGCCTTCATCTGTTGTATTTTGTGTGTATTTGCTGGATGTGTTCTTTCTGCGCTGCATATTTTGACTCTGTTTGAAGTTCCAGTCCATTGCAGTATGAAAGCTTCTCTGACTTTGATGTTTGCTCTTCTCTTTCGGTTTTGGTGCCTAGGTTCTTGTGACATCTTTCTGCATAGTAATTTGATAAAAGTGAATTTATTGAAGTGATAAACGTCGGCTTCGTTTTTGTCCAATATCCTGGTGTATAATAGATGCGGCAGATACTGTTACATGGACAACTGATAGATCCAGGGATTCTTGTTTTATTGTGAGCTCGGAATCCGCCACGTCCACAAAATAAATAAATAATATCAGTTGGTGGACTGGCTACTGTTAATAGCTGAATAAGTGTTTGAGATGAATCCCGAGATGGACTGGAATCCCATTAAGTGTGTTTTTCTACCCTTGCTTGAGTTTTCCCATTTCTACTTAGTAACAACGAAGCTTTCTAGATTTCTGGCAGTTGTTGTGCACTCCAGACAAAATATGCATTGACCTCATACATTATGTGACTGTTAGCATACAGGTACATGTACTGTACCTTTCTGCTCTCTCTCTCTCTCTCTCTCTCTCTCTCTCTCTCTCTTTCTACCTGAGGAACTACTGGCACTTGCTTGCAATCCTGATCATTTCTGCCCTCTGGACATGTCTGACTCATCCTGGTGCCCTGCTCTTGGTTGGTTGGAGTTGGTTGGTGTGTGGTCTGCTTGGGATGCATGCGGAGAGTTAGGATGGTTCCACTTGATGACCATGAAGAGGTCGTGAACATGTCTGATGCAGGCAGTTTTTAGACATCTTTAGACAGTTTAGGACTGAGTATTGTTCTGAGGACTATATTTGAGTCTCCAACAAAGAAAGTAGACTTATACAGGAGACCTCTCAGCCTCATATACTGTACCATTTAGATTCATGGTCGTATTATCTGAGATCAAACAAGTGAGGATAGGTTCCCTGTTAAGTCTCTCAAGGTTTCTTCTTATTCTTATTTGGAAAGCTGCTTTGCAGTTTTCCATGAAAAGGTCAATCTTACTATGGGAAAAAATAGGCATAATTTATAGGGTTCTTGCCAAATCATAATGAATCATTACAATACACATGCTTACACTGACTAAAATTTCCTTTTAAACAGTAATGTCCAATGTCAACAAGTGCAAAGAGAAACAAAAATGGTGAAGAATACAAAGAAAAAAAGAGGAAAAGAAGGATAAAGGATAGGACCAGAAAAAGGGTTAGCAATAATTGCTGATTTATAATTTTCTTAGTTACTATTTCAAATGTTTCATACATCAAAAACCTGGTGATGCTAATTCATTTAATCCAAAAATGACCAACATTTCAAATCTACCCTTTTTTGTTTATTTAAAACTCGTTCATGGTACAAGTGGAATGATTTCTGCAGTTGTCTTTAAAATTCACCGAATTTGTAAAAAAAAAAAAACCTGCACTCGCTCATAAAGCCGCCCATGTAATGTAACATCCGTAACACACACAAAAAATGCTGTATATTTTCAGAAGAGAAAGGGTTACTGTATATGAATTTTGATTTTGTGGATTGGTTCATTTTGAGCCAAAGGGATTACATTAAAAGTTATGCAAATTAATACGTTGATACTGAGCTTGTCCATGCACTGAAGCTTTTTGTTCACAAATATGAATCCAATTGTCACAGCCATAACTCTGGAACTGTCCGAATCCTCATGTTTTGGCTCAAAAGATAAAAATAAGTTTTAAAAAAAAAGAAAAGAAAATTATATTAAAATATAGTCACATCTTGTGACTGGAATCGCAATTCCTTTTACTATGAATAATTGTATTTGCTCTCATACACAAAACCTTATATAATGTATACCCATGGTTTTTTTTTTGTTTTTTGTTTTTTGCCAAGTCATAGTTACACAAGTGTGAAGTGGAAGTTTAAGAGTTAATAGCACTAAGCTATTGGTCAGAAGCTTAATTGCTCAGCTTGCTTGCTTTTCTGCCTCGCATTTCATTTGCTGAGGATTACAGGGCATCTCACATGAATAAATGTAAGTGTATTAATTTGAGTCTGCACACACTAAGTAAGAAAAGAACAAATTTGCATGTGTGCAAGGTGAATCGCAATGTGCACATGAATTTTTACAAAGCAAGACAGGAAGAAATAATAATAATAATAATAATAATAATAATAATAATAATTATTATTATTATTATTATTATAAATCAACATCAAGCAAATATCAGCATAAGATGTACAAAAATATAATATATTCAAATATTTCATATACACTCACGATGATTCAGAAAAGCATGTCAATTTAGCAAAACAAAGAAGAGTATTTATCTACTCCGTTAATATGTTTAAATGGCCTAATAAAAAAGACATTAATGAGCGTTACTGTGGGCACACACCCATGACTAATCTCTCTCTCTCTCTCTCTCTCTCTCTCTCTCTCTTTCTCTTTCTCTGTCTTAGCTCAACTTTCGTCTGACTATCTCTCCCACAACCTTCTTCCTTTTAAACACTTCTTTGAGGTGCAGCATTTGTGAAACAAGAGCAATTTTATATGACAAGTGCAAAAAGAACATCAACCGCCTGTGTGTTAAAGAGGTCACACTCCTACTGTGTGGATTTTTTTTTTTTCTCCCTGACTGAACTAAGTTAATATCTATCCTAGAGTGTTTCACAGTTCTTGTGTGGGATTCATTATTTGATGGATCACAGAATCCTTGGAACTCCTACATGGTTATCTTGAAGACAGATGCTTTGTCTGTACTGGGATAGACCATATCAATTGATCTTTTTTACAGCAAGTGTATAAAATTGAGTTAAAGGCCTGACTTGTGGATGCCGTCCATTATCCAGTAGATCGGCTGTACAGTAATGAATGTGAAAGTGATGTTGTTTGTGTCATATTTAAATGAATAGAGGAAGCGTTTTGTTTCAGTGGCATAAAATCACTTGAAAAATAAGAGGACTTTTTGTTGAATGTGGTCTTTTTATGCGTAATGATTGCTCGCATGTTTCTGAGTGCGTGTGCGCATGCATGTGTATATGTGTGTGTCTGTGTGTGTATGTGGTGAATGGAGGAATTCTGGAGTCAGTCAGGCTGCTCTCATGGGTAAGTTTTTGACCATGTGTTTTTTTTTTTGTCTGCTCAGCTCAGATTAAAAAAAAAAAAAAAAGAAAGAAAGAAAGAAAGAAGAAAAAGAAAAACAAAAATGCTTCATTATTGATGGTGCTCATATTCCGAGTCCATCCTTGAGCATTTCCGTCAGGCTCCTTTTCTTTCTGCATTATGAAAACCATTTAATGAAATATGTACGTGCTTTAAATATTACAGAAACCTTCTTCTGGCTCATGTCTTAATTCAAAATCTCATAAAGCTCATATGCAGGGGGAAATCACTGCTTGGTTTGTCGGTTTTCATTCTCCCCCACTTTGGATTTCACTTTTGAAGTGTATCATAATTAGAACATGATCAAGCGTAAATGCATTGAACTGCTTTAGGTTTCAGAGATTAGATGATGCCATGACTTGATTAGCTACTAAAAACGTATCTTCAGGCCAGACACATGAAATATTAAACCCAAACAATAAATGTAAACAGATTCATATCCTTAACTCACTGACTCTGCTCTGCTGTCCTGTTCCAAGCCGGCACTCGCGTTAAAACCGACACAGACGCTCTCTTACAACAGATAGTTCTAAACATTTCATTTGTCCATTTTCTACTAAATGCATTTAACTCCCCACTCAAATGCATAACCATATGCATATGTTGCAGTACAGACTCAATAATAAATCAAAACGTCTTCATTATAATCAGGAGAAATTTAATTTATAAGACATTCATAACATAAAGTATCAGTTGGCTACATACAAGCATACAAGGGCTGAACAAAAAATTGTTATAACTTCTTATTAACTGACATCAGTTGTTCAAATTGCACATGTTGGTAGAATAAGTCTTCCTCTATGCAAAGGTACTACTCAATCTAGTCACCGTCACGAGCCACGCATTTGCACCATCACTGAAACCGACTCTTGAATCAACTTCGAAATACAGTTAACCATTTTGTTATTGTTTGATTGAAATGCAAATCACAGTTTTATAATAAGTTTTATAATGATAGCCTCATCTGATTTGTTAGTCCCTTTTGTTTCTTCCTATCTTGGCCTGGCTGCACTTCATTACTGCTGCTACCACATCTCATTACGCCATTATTATTGTTCCTTATTACATTACATTACTACACATATTACATATTTTTACTTTCTATTTTTACTTTGGTTAAAAAATGTATTTGGTTGACTTTATATTTATATAAATATTTATATTTTATTCCTTTTTTCCTTAATTTACTATTTGCAAATTCCAGATTTATTTTAGTGTGGATTTTATTTAACTACCTTACACTTATAATACTATATATA
>QMIH01000011.1:1530065-1540819 GCA_003987875.1 Clarias batrachus | reverse complement strand
CATCATCACGGTCCGCATCTCAAAAAAACATCCCACCTTATTCACTATGGTTATCCTAATTGCCTTAAAAGTCCATAGCACAGCAACAAATTTAAATACCCATTTAAATTTTGTATTTGTTTTTTTTCCTTTCTTTATTATTATTTTAGTGCAATTATTTCAATATACATGTTTATTTTTTTATTTATTTTCTCACTAATTTCTAACCTGGGTTACAGACGGAAGTGGAAAAGGTGAATATGAAAGTAAAAGAAAAAGACAGAGAAACATAGGAGAAGTGAGTGAGAGATGGAGAAAATGAGAGGGAATGAGAAACGCTATGATATATATAATTTTTTTAAAAGATGAGAATATGAGAGACAGAGAAGTGAGGTGAGAGAAAGATATGCTGAATATGAAAGCTAAAGACAGAAACTATTTTTTTTAAACAGAGGTATGAGACTGAATACTGTACGTATATAAAAGGGAGGAAATGCAGCAGCGAGTAGAAGTGGGAAAGAAACAGGGAATATGAGACGACTAGGGGAATATGAGAGAGCGTGAATGAGAGATGGCATAAAAGAGGAAAGCCTGACTGAGGCAGAGACAAGCGCAATATAATCCAGAGATGTAGAGAGGAAAAGAACGGAAAGAGAAGTAGCAGATACATTTTTTTTTTGTTCTTTTTTTTTCAGGAGACGAGAAGCGAACCTGCGCTGGATTTGCCACGGAGTCAAATCTGGTCACGGGTTGAAAGCTTCCACAAACACACATTACGTCTCATGTTAATGCGTGGCTTTGTTTGCTATTCTTCTTCATTTATTTTCTACATGACTGCATTTTCCTCCAGAGCTTTGTTTACTGTTGTGGTAAATCCTTGTGCTTTTACTGAAACAGAGCTTCGGCAGCAACACACGAGCTTTTTGTTAGTTCCGAGTCCCGTAAGATCTGATGAACTGTACTGTATGTACGTGTCTACTCAGAAAAATAAACCATTAGGAATACTTTCTTTTGTTCCAGACAGGAGTGAGGTTCCCTTACTGTATGAAGGAGTAGAGAATTCTTTTTTTTTTTCATTTCATTGAGTCGTACTGTACGCTAAAAATCAGCAGACTATCATCACCTAAGGGGGAACGCTACTGCTGTATGTCACGCTTCTCTACCTCGTCCAATTCTTGTCATGAAGTTAAGGAAGTGGATTCAAAGTCAATGCGTAATGGAGTTAAATCTTTTTTTTGCTAATAAGCTTAATCTATTTATTAAGCTTTCCTCAATTCTGAACCAGACTTGGAAGGTGGACTTGTGAGGGTCTCGCTAAGTTCTTGTTTGCTGCTGAAGTCCTTTAAATTTCATGAACGAATAAAGTTACGTTAAAACCAAGCACACCATTGTTTTTCTTGCGAAATTCCCAATAAGTTTGATGTGTCACATGACCCTCTTCCTATTGAAAAAACAAAAGTTGGATTCAAGATGGCCGACTTCAAAATGGCCACCATGGTCACCAGCCATCTTGAAAAGTTTGCCCCCTCACATATACTAATGTGCCACAAACAGAACGTTAATATCACCAACCATTCCCATTTTATTAAGGTGTATCCATATAAATGGCCCACCCTGTACATACAGTAGGTTTGGTTGAGTAAGCTTGTGCTTGGTGTCCTGCTATGGATCTCATGCCCCGTGCTACCTGGAGAGTAGGAACGGGAATCACCACCCAATACAACAATTTCATGATACCAGATGCTGATTCGATTTGAATTGCGATTATGTATGTATCAAAATTTTAGAAATATCCCAATTTGATATTACTTTTCTCCCCCCAGTTTTAAGATTTTGGGGCAGCACAGGATCGTAGTGGTTAGCACTGTCGCCTTGCACGTCCAGGTTCCCGCCACGGGTCTGTGTGCATGAGGTTTGCATGTTTTTCACCGTGCTTGGTGAGTTTCCTCTGGGTACTCTGGTTTCTTCCCACAGTCTAAAGACATGCAGATGAGGCTAATTGGCAATATCAAATTGCCCATAGGTTGTGTGCCCTGCAATGGATTGGCACCCTGTCCAGAGTGTACCCTGTCCTGTGCTTTAAGTCTCCTGGGATAGGCTTCAGGCCCCCTACAACCCTGTACACAGGATAAGAGCGTTCCACCTGTAGGATATTAAAGGATGCCCAGTCATAATGGAACAGGAAGGGGCCATCCCCAAACTGTTACCACAAAGTTGGGAGCATGAAATGTCTTGGCATGCTGAAGCACTCCTAAAAAACAGCCCCAAACCAGTTGTAACATGACAACGCACCGGAGCACAAAGCAAGGTCCATAAGGACATAGATGAGTGAGTTTGGTGTAAAAGATCTTGACTGGCCTGACCTCAACCTGATAGAACACCTTTGGGATGAATCATAGCGGAGACTGTGAGCCAGGCCCTCAGTGTAACAAATAAGCTGAGAAAAGAATGGTTGAAAAGTCTCATAAACACATTACTAAACCTTGTGGAAAGCCTTCCCAGATGAGTTGAAGCTGTTATAGCTGCAGATGGTGGGCCAACATCATATTAAACTCTATGGGTTAAGAATTGGATGCTACTCAATTTCATAAGCATGTGAAGGCAGGCGAGCGAATACTTTTGGCAATATAGTGTATCATACATGAACTGTAAATTATTTAAATGCTATAGTGATTTAAAACAGAACCTTGATATTTTAGATATAATCCAAGCCCTTGGCAGGGACATCTCGTAGGTGTACAAGCAGGAAAACTGAAAACAAATATTACAATATTTACATATTATTTGGGGAAAACACTGCATACTGTACTGTACACAGAAAACCAACTGATTTTCGTTCAGCTGTATGGAGTCTGACATGTCATATTTTCTATTCATTTCAAGGCACATTATTGTGCACAATGCAGCCAAACGGGGGCTTTAAATCATCACGCATTACATTCTGTCGCAACAAGGAATGAAAGGTTTTTTTCTGCTTAAACAGTGTTGCTGCTGCCTTCTGTAGTGCTTCTATACAGTATGCAGTATATTATATATAATTATATCGAGTCTTGTCAAATTTGCAATTCCTTTTAGAAATCCGTTTCATCCGTTTGGGCACATGCCAGTTCAGAACGTTAGCCAGCTCTTGCCATCGTACAATAGCCAAATTCTTCCTGTGTGACACGTGAAGGCAAATGAAGCCCTTCTGCTCATGCTGCGTTAGAAGGCAATGTACAGTAACACACTTGGAGGAATGAGCTTCAGTAACTGCCTGATTCTTCCACACACATGAGCACTGCTGCTTAGTGTCACTCTGATTGATAATAGAGGGAATATACATACTGTAGCATCTCCTCTCCCACACTGACAGACTCCAAGAAACAGAAAGTTGTGCCGTAGCTGGGATTTGAACTCAAAATATGTGAAATAGTGTTTTTCTGTTCCCTATGCTTCACAGTTGAAGTTTCGTGTTTTGGAAGAAGAAACCATATTGTAAATTCATCCATCTAGGAAACTCTGTAGTCCAACTAGGGACCATGGAGGCCCATGGTGACCATTATAGGCCAGTGGATTTATTCCCATTGTGTATTTATTCCTATTTTCATAACCGTGGTAGGATCTCTGTTCAACATTCATACACTTATTCACGGGTAATTTGGGAATGACAATTAGCATAATCTGCATGTTTTTGGACTGTGGAAGGAAACCGGAGTACCCGGAGGAAACCCTCCATGCAGAGGGGAAACATGTTATAAATGGACATCTATTTTCTGTGACATGTCCCCGAAAAATGTCAATTTATGGTCAGTTCAGTAAAAGTCACAGACCGGGGCAACTTGGACAACAGACAACGTTAGCTCCTACCTTTTTTTGTATTAAATAAATCAAACCCATCTCCCCTCCTTACAACTTTTGCATGAAATCGGATTGGACTGCTGAGAAGTCAATAATCTTCATTGACTGATTCTTTTTTTTTTTTTTCGCCAGCAAACCCTTCAACTTAAATAATGCAAGAGGTGAATGGCTAAGGTCCATTTTGTGTTAATGTCACTCAGGGAAACTATTAAAGGAAGGTTTTTGGAGAGAAAATGAAAGCCTGTCCGCGACAATACGTTTGCCCTTTTTCTGCGTGGGAGACGAAACCTGTGATTGGGCTTTTTAAGCTGTCGATTATGCAGAATTTCTTCAAAGTAGGCTGTGAAGGATAATTAGTGTTGCAAAAATATGAATCCTTAGCATGGGGGAAAACCGTGTCTTTTATAGAGCTCCCAAATGGTCCAAAGTAAATGAATAATGATGAGTGTGACATTCTTTCATTCAGATTGTTCAGAAATAAGGAGAATGTGAGAGTATTGAAAGAAATGTTGATCTGAGTGGGATGCTTTCTGTTAATAGGGAAATGGGTTTGTTTCTGAGTGTGAGGAGTTGAAGAGTAGCAAATACATACACAGACAGAGTAATGCACCTGCAGGTTCAGGGTTCGATTCCCGTCTCTGCTCTGTGTGCATGGAGTTCTCCCTGTGCTTGGTGGGTTTCCTCCGGGTACTCCAGTTTCTTCCCACAGTCTAAAGACATGCTTATTAGACCAATTGGTGTTCCTAAATTGCCCAGAGTGTGTGAATGAGCATGTGAGTGTGTGTATGTGTGCCCTGTGATGGATTGGCACTCTGTCCAAGGTGTACCCCAGCTTGATCCCCAAGTCTCCTGGAATAGGCTCCAGGTCCCCCTTGACCCTGTGCATGGGATAAAGTGATATACAGTAGATGATGATTGAGAGTGAGAGAGTGGACGGTAGCCCATAACCTACAAACATAAGCTTTACTACCCTAATGTCCTCACCAGCTCTGACCGCTGATCACATCTCTAGACAGTGTCTGACTCCAATACTGTACATGTTGATCATGCGAGGGCCAGTCATAAAATTGTTAATATTGCTAAGAAAAAATAATGTAATGAACACAAATGTTGTTCGTGAGCCTAGTCCTTATCTACATATCCTCCACCTAAGGCGACACTTCTCCAAATGATGGAAGAGCTGGTGGAGACCGTCTTTGAGGAAGCCTTTTTTGGTGGAAGGAAAAGTTCCACCTTAGTAATCACTTCGTCGTCATCAACGCCTGCCACAAAATGTTGGAAGAGGAAGAGGTCACCGGGTACAAGGTGAGGGGAGTGTCTGGGGTGTAATGTCGGGGCGTGGAATGAGGCAGAATTTTGTACCCAAGTCGCCCTCAAGTTTCACCGTTCTGTGAGCTGAATGGACTTGAACATTGTCATGAAAAAAAGCGCACTTTCATTTTTTTTTTAACTGCACGCACCATTTTGGTTTTAAACAAGAGGAAATGTTCATGAACGTACTCATTTCCGGAGACATAATTTGGGCCAATATTGTCCTTTTTTGTTTTTTACAATAATACAAATTTTATGACCGCCCCTCGTAGTGTTTTAAGTCTATTGACCATATCGACAGGCATGGTGAGTTAATGAGACTCTTATCCGCAGTAAAATCATTCAATGGTGCAGAACATTTTAAAGGCTGTACATCTGTGAATGACACCCCTAGTCGTGGTGGCTACAGTAGGTCATTCCCATGAACATTCAGGGAGTGATCCTTGAAAAATCAACAGATAACAAACACCATGTTTGGGCCGTTAAAGGAGTTCCTGGTAGGCCAGTGTTTCAGACATGAAGCAGGCGATCTGATCATGGTCCTGGCATACTGAGAAAACTTTCTGCCTTGTAGAAAAAAAAATAAGTGCATTAACCTAGCAGGGGATTATATAGAGAAATCAAGGGAGTTTTTAATCTCAGACCTTGTCAGATCAAAAGTCACAGTTTGACTTCAACGCCTCTTGCATGATGAAAATAAAAAGGCGTCTTTTACCCGAAATTTTAAGGAATGTTCATTTAAATCAAGTAAATGCTGTTAGAAGTATAGCACATTTTAGATTGGATGAAAGGTACAAAATTGTTTTTTAAAAAAAAATCTAGTCATTTTTAATTCTTGGTTGCAAATTCTTTGTAGTCAATGCCTGTCTGAAGTCTGGAACTCATAGACATTGCCAGATGTCTGGTTTCTTCCCTGGTGATGCTCTGCCAGGTTTTTACTGAAGCTGTCTTCAGCTCTTGTTTGTTCTGCGGTGTTTTGCCTTCAGGTCAATTGGATACAGTTCAGATGATTGACTTGGCCACTGCAGAAATTTCCACTTCTTTGGCTTCAAAAAAAAAAAAATGTCTTGTGCTGCTTTCAAAATATGCTTTAGGTCATTGTCCATCTGCACTCCTAAGTGCTGTCTAATGGGTTTTGAATCACTTGGCTGAATCTGAGCAGAATTTATTCTGCTGCTTTTGTCAGCAGACACATCATCAATAAATAAAAAAAAATCATTCACTGGCAGCCATGTACATCCACACCATAAGATGAGGTGTTCGTGCTCATGCTTTGGATCATAAGCAGCTCCTTCCTTTCTCCATACTCTTCTCATGCCATCACTCTGGTGAGACTTGATCTTCATCTAATCTTGCTTTTCAAGAACAAGCTTATTTTTTCCCTCTTTTTGAGGCTTGTCAATGGTTTACATCTTGGCAAAACTTCTCTATATACGTTTTTTTTTTTTTTTTTTTTGAGTAATAAATTCTTGATTGTTGACTTTGACATTCTGTACATACACCTACCAAGGATGCACCAAATGGCTGATTTGGCCACACACATGTTTTTGGTATCTTTCTGTTTTTTGTTGTTGTTGTTGTTGTTATTGTTGTTTTTTAAAGTAAGATTAAATACTTTAAAAAGATATTAAGACAATTAAAGAGCCAAAGATTTGATGCTAATGCAAATGTCACTGAGAGGTAAATAAAATTAACACTCAACCATTTATATGTGATATGAAGGCAAAACACACATCTGGCCCTGGAATAGCTGAGTAGCCTGTTGTCTAATTACTTGTGTTCACCGAAAAAGGAGGGACCGCATATTGAAAAAATGTTGCAATATCTACAGTGTGTGTAAATGCATGTGGATGTATTTTGAGATTACACTTTCATAGGTTTGTATACAGTATGAATTGCTTACCAGTATACTGAGAGTATGGAGAATCCAAACGAACTGCTATTATAAATAAACAACAGTTAGTTCTGACGGAGTAACTTGGACGACAGGCATTACTGATAATAAACTGTAACACCAGACACAATATTGCACTAGCTTTCCATTTAATGCTATTTGGGACTCATCCCTGGAACCTGAAAGTTAGCTGATATTCAAATTTTTTATTTTATTTATTTATTTATTTTATGGCTACAAAGCTAACTATCTCCTAACCCAGGATGAATTCCAAATCTCTCTCCAACCCCGGATCAAGGGTGTGTGTGACAATGGATTGTACACCATATTGCACTTATATCTTTCCATTTAACAAGATTTGGTATTCAACCCCAGAACCCTATTCTCCTCACCTTTTGGTTACCTAGTTATTGGTCTTTCAGTCGCTCCTGCTGAGGGAACTGTAGACCATCCAATCTATATAACAACTTGGCACGGGTTTTATGCTGGATGTCCTTCCTGATGCAACCCTTCCATTTTATCCGACATTGCCTTCAATGGGCATTGGGTGGCAATGAAACCTTGGCCCTTGGCCCTTGGCAGGCAAGAAACCTACCACTGAGTCACCAATGCGCCATTTTTTGGCAATATAGTACTGGTAACAATTTAAAAAGCCCTGTTAATTTGACACTAACTGGCAGTCGCCAGCTCCTCCAGTTGCGTTCTGCCAGGCGGGGAAGCACATGTGTTGGTGAAGGAAAATATCTGGCTAAATAATAAATGTGATGACAATAATAATGGTGATTACTTGAAAACACTTGAGGTAGTGCTGCTGTGCTGTGATACTCCAGCTGTGCCCTCGTACCTATGACCGCGTCACAGCTGTGCCGGTAACCAGCACAACAGCACTCACCCTCGTCTGATACTGCTTAATTGTACAACATACAATTTTTTTTTTTTTGGTAACATTAAACATTTTCTATTTAATATGATAAAATATTGAAACAATGTGAAATTATATACAGTACATAAGAGGAAGAGGAAACAGTGGTTTAGTGCAAATCTCTTTAGTGCAAGTCAGTTGTATAAGAACCTTCATCAAGGTTAACAGACCAACTTAAGGCAAGAAAACGAATAAACAATCAGGTGGAAAATTAAGCATATTTCTGCAATGTAAACATTAAAAAGGATTTAATGAAAAAGACAAGAGCACACAAGTGCTACTAGGAGTAAAAAGGCAAGACAAAGAAAGTTTTATGCAAATATAATTAAGCCGTTTGCTGAGTTATGATAATTAGATGTTTACTGCAGACGGATGTGCAATGTCTCATTACAAAGACTAAATGTAAACAGGCATCTCAAGGCTGCGCTGAAAGTACAGAGTGGAGGGGAAAAAAAGAGGACTATGTGATGTGCAAGCGACTCAATTTATCAAGACCCTATTGTTGAGAGAGGCTAATTAATTTGTTTGTGTGATTGCTTTTTCCTGCGAAGCACACGGTGGTAAAAACAAAGCTGATAACCTCAGTCGCCTCTGAAAGAGACTCATAATCCCTCAAAAGAGAAAGTTTTCATTAAACCAGTGCTAAGTCTTGCAGTGTTTTTTTTTTCTTTTTCTTTTTTTTTTAAATTATGCAGCGGCTTTTGTTAAGCAACCAATTTACTAACAGACAGAATAGCTGGAAATAACAAATAGACAGTGTGTGTGTGTGTGTGGATAGAAAAAAAAATACACTAATTTCAGTTTTTTTTTTTTATACAGCCTCCACCATTAAAATATATTCATTCACTCATCGTCTATACCGCTTCAGCCTGTATACAGGATTGTGTGGGACCTGGAGCCCATCCCAGGAGACTTAGGGCATGAGGCAGGGCACATACTGGACAGGGTGCCAATCCAACCCACATACGCACACTCACTCACACGATACGGGCGAATTGGGGAATAAAAACGAGTATAATCTGCATGTCTTTGGACTGTAAGGTGGAAACCGATGTACCCGGAGGAAACCCACTAAGCACGGGGAGAACATGCACACTGTGGGAATAGAACCCAGACCCTGAAAGAGCAAGGAGACACTGCTAACCACTAAGACACCATGCCGTTTAACATTGAAATATAAGATATAAGATTTAAATTCTAAAAGCACTGTATATGCTAAAGGTTGTATATTATATTTTATTTTAATGTGATTTTTTCTAGGTGTCTGGTTCTTTTCCAAATATTCTTCCACCCAGTATAATAATTAATATTATGCCTACAGGCAGCATGGTGGTGTCATGGTTAGCGCTTTGTTGTTGCCTTGTACCTCCACAATCAAGGGTTCAATTCCTGGTACTCCGGTTTCCTCCAACAGTCCAAAGGAATACAAATTAGGCTAACTGGTGTCCCCAAATTGCCCCTAATGTGTTCTTGTGCCCGACAGGAGGAAAAAAAACAGTGTGAGATCTGGACTTCTTGGAGGCCATTCATGGTGCATGTGCTGCCTCTCACGTCAGAGACTGTCAATACTAGAAATATAAAATCCTATTTACTATCATCTATTCAGAGTCTGTTTTCATCATAATGAAGTTCTTTAGACATTAAATATTGCCTACTTAATTTCTACCCAGCCTGTATTAAACTAAAAATATGGTCCTTGAAGTCAGGACACCATTCCATGATGAGTGGACCACCAGCATCTCTACTTTACCTCCCGTCCTCACCACATTCTCCAAAGCGATTATCAAGAGCATCCTAAATAAGTGCATCACTACCAAGTTGGGGATTCTTAGATTGTAAGAGCCTGCAGTGGGTTGTACCAAGAGGACAGCTGAGAAGATCACCTGCCATATTCACCACATACTGATGCATCTGCAAAGACACCAGTATCATGGATGACCACATGCACTTTTCACACAATATCTTTACCCTTCTGTCATCTGGGGGCGAAAAAAACAGTACAGAAGAAGTTGAGCACACATGGGCAGACAGTTTCTTCCCCCAAGCCATCAGACTGTAAAATATCCAGGGACTGGACTGACACCAACCCACATTCACTCAGACACGCACACACACACGCTACTCTGAATCATCTAAACACCATCCCATTGCCTTTGCAATATTCTACAGATGTTTATGATGAAATGCATTTTATTTCACTAGAAACTGTGTGCTGGCCCAGTAGGAATTACACTGTCTCGTGCTGATTGCACACATTTACACCCATGCTGTTCCGCTGTCTTTATGCTGTTGTAGTCTAATTTAGTTATATGTAGTCTCGTGTAGTTTTGTGTTGTTTTTGTACTACCATGATCCTTGGGGAACGTTGTTTTGTTTTACTTTGTGGCCAAAAAAAGGCACCATTTCATTTGGGCCAAATTATCGGCCTGCATCAAGCCCCGAAAACAATTAAGGAGATTTGAAATTACTGGAGTTGTTCTAAGAACACATTATTTAAACCCGTAAGGACCGTGCTGAACCTCTAACTTCGTGGAAGAACTGCGGTCAGGAAATAAAACATGAATGGAGATCACTTAAATCCTTAGCAAAGATGTATGGTAAAAAAAAATAGTGAAAGTAAGAGTACAGTATTTACACACACACACACACACACACACATGCACATACACACACACGCGCACACACACACACACACACACGCACGCGCGCACACACACACATGCACACACACAAACACACATGCTCATACACACAAACACACATATATGCACACACACGCACACACACACACACACACACACACACACACAC
>QMIH01000011.1:1499605-1529762 GCA_003987875.1 Clarias batrachus | reverse complement strand
GTACACACACACACACACACACACACACACACACACACACACACACACACACACACACACACACACACACACAAAGTGACGACGACATAAAAAGGTGTGTGGCTATAAGAAAACCACTTAGTGAGACTAATAAGGAAAAAAATATTTAAATGTGCTAGGAATCATAAAGATTGGACTTTGGATCAAAGGAAAAAGGTGAGTCCAGTCACCCTATTACAGAGTGATGTGTGTGTCAGGGTAAAAGGAAAGCACATGAAGAGGATATTGTGGCTACTGTACAAGCTTCTGGAGGCCGTGTTATGCTCTGCTTCAGTTGGTCAGGTCTAGGCTCAGCAATAAAATGATGTCAGTTCACTATGTGAATCTACTGAATGTCCGACATCTATGGACTATCACCACCACACTGTGCACTATAATCAATGCTAAAGGTAAATCTTGGAGTGTGCAACTTTTTTATACCACCTGTACATGGTTGAAATAATAATAAGCTATAAGACTTGAATCTTCTCTGCCTGCTCATTGACCCATGATATGAACATTGATTATGATTATTGAATTGCCCTAAATAAATCCCATGCTATGGTTAACATATTTGCATCCCGACTTCAAAAATGACATGCGACACAATTCTAATTTCTAAGCTGTCTATTTCTGTTATTATATGTTGAAATATTTCACTTGGTGTTTAATGTCCTAGCGAATCCAGGATATATGAGTTTCACTTTGCTAATTAAATTATATTTAAAAAAAAACTTTTCTAAGATATTAAAATTGATAGATGTCGTTAACCTTTCGGCTGCTTCTGTTGAGGGGTCACCACAGCGGACCATCCGATTCGCACAGCAACTTGGCACAAGTTTTATGCCGAATACACTTTCTGATGCAACCTTTCTATTTTATCCGGGCTTGGGACTGGGACTGCACCCAGTGACTGGGGTTGGGGACTGGATGGGAATGAAACGCAGGCCTTCCTCATGGCTGGCAAGAAGCTTATCATTTAGCTCCCTATAATTCAAACGTATGTATAATATTACACACAGATATACCACTTACTGTATATAACACTTTCTAATTTGGTGTTTCCTTCTTTTTATTTCTTTCTACATCGTGAAACAATGCTGAAGGTGTCCAAAAATGCAATAATCTCCTTTGAACAGCTGATATTGAGATGTGTCTGCTACTTTAAAATATGCTCTATAAAGTCTTCATAACGGCTCTAATCTGAGGTGCTGTTTGTTCATTGGTGATTTCTGAGGCTGGTGACTCTAAATGAACTTTGCCTCTGCAGGAGAGGAAAGTTTTAGTCTTGATTTTCTCGGATGGTGTTCATGAGAGCCAGTTTCATCATGGTGCTTGATGGGTTTTAACAAATGTATTCGACAATACTGTTCTTGCAAGAACTATTCCTGAACAGTTGACCTTTGTGTCCTAAAATAACACATGACTTGTTGTTGTTGTTGTTGTTATTTAATTACCTAATGCCATATATGTTATTTCATAGTTCTGAAATCTCCAGTATTGTTCTAAAATGTAGACAATAAATCCATTTTGCCTGATGCAGCATATAGTATTACATTAAGGATATTGTATAAACACTATATGGTGTACATCAACACTAATGCTAAATGCTCGCACTATTTTTCTTATCTGAGTTAATTGCATCCCATTGAAGAGCCACAGTATAAGTGTCTGAGGCTACACTAGAGTTTTAATTACTTGCACAGAATGATGGATGCTTTGTTAGTCTAAAATTGTGTCCTACTAAGTTAGGTAGAAAAAAGTAAACCAAAGAGTGTCACCCTAAGACTGATTAAAATTAGCCATTATAATTGGACACCTATTGCTGTGGTTTAAGGCCTTGCATTTTAATATGCAGTACATGTATGTATGAGATATTTATAAGTGTATAGTATATAAGAGGCATTTTTTAAATAGAATCTTTCATATGATTCACAGTTTCTGTACAGTATATGCGAATGATTATCACTGAAATTATGATCAGTATGCCTTATTTCCAAGATTATACGTTTCTAGAAATACCTTCACGAAACTATGTTCCCATAATATTGTCTGAGAGTGGGATGATTACCAGCTGGTTATTGTTTCAGTAGTATATATTTTCTATATTTACTTATATTGTGAAGCATGTGAAAGATCCTTTTTTTATAAAAAATATCTATTTCTCCAGATTATTATTAGAATTAATTTATTAATTTCATTCAGGATAAATGATTACCTAGAAGTTGCCAAGGTATTCCAAACACCACAGAAAGTAGTATAGTGGAAGTAGCGGAATGTCTTCCTGGTCATCTTAGAAAGTGCCTTTGCTGTTAAGGCAAGATAAATCAGCAGTAGAAATACAAAAACAAACAGTATAAACCTGGGCAAACCTTATCCAGATCTGAGCTGGTCATTTCAATTGCAGATGCCACTCTCCTGACAAAGTGGACGATGATTACCGATGCCCCTGGGGCACCCCATGCTGTACGGAAAGCCTCCATAATAACTTTCACTAGCTGATTCTAGTAGAAACTCGCAAGTGGACCCAATCATAGCATGATCATGATCCTGGTTTGAGCACAATGGAGCCAGTCATCTACAGTGAGTATAACAGGTATCCTGATCCTATTGACCAGCGGGGAACACAAGGTCTACATCGCATACGACTTAAAAACACTTGTGGCACTAGAGAGTGGCTGAAGGCAGAACTTTTGAACTTTGGTATTACCACACACCACACTATGTATCCTATATGTATCCACCGCCCCGGTGGTCAGATTTGGAATAATAAAAGGGAGAAGTGGAGGCATGAAAAAAAATCAATGTTTTTTTAGAGGTATTCTGGCAAACAGCAAAGTAACTGACAAGGGAAGCAGTATAGCGGAATATAAAAATGATTTATATACAAAAACACAATCATTTAGGAAGAAGAGTCGAGAGAAGATATTTCCAGTTCTGGATAACAGGGTGACTTTCCGACTTTAGTCACACGCTACGGTATAATCTTAGAGACAAAATTAATCAAGTATGGAAAATACTACAGATATTTTTATTATGTCTCAATACTGTATGTCTCAATATGCATGCAAAAGAAGGAAACTAGGTGATTCTGGCCACCCATGAAGTGAAAAAAGTATGTGTGTATACAGTCGGCAAGGAATCTTACACGATTATTACATTTAATTAAACGATAGCGTTAGTTGCAAGCCCATAGAAGTGAAGAATATTTTGAGGAACCCGTAAAATGTTATTTATAGCAGTCACACTATTATGTGAGCATTTCTCAAGATGCTTTACTTTATCTATGGTATTTTTCCTCACATCAGGCTATGAGGCATTAAAAGAAAGCCACGATTATTGTACCATCAATAAAAAAATGTTTGTAGAAAAAAAAAAAAAAAGGCATGCTTTATATCAGGGGTCTCAAACTCAGTTCTTGGAGGGCCGCAGCCCTGCAGAGTTTTGTTCCAACCATAATTAAAAACACCTGATCCAACTAAACAAGTCATTAAGGCTTATTTTAAAACTACATGGTATATATGTTGGAGCAGGGTTGGAACAAAACTCTGTAGGGCTGCGGCCCTCCAGGAACTGAGTTTGAGACCCCTGCTTTATAGTATCTACCACCCACCCAACACCACTCCCCCCCCCCCCCCCCCCCCCCCACCTACATTTGCAGAAGAGGTGGTTTATCTAATATACTGCTTAAAAAGCGCGAGAATGCACAGCTAACATGATCGACTCCGACACCTGCTTTTACCTAATATCAGCCGGATCTGTAATATCTAATGCATTACATGTTCATTATTTGTGCAACTGGTGTGAGGATGCTGCCTAACAGGAAAAAAGCAAGCTGTGAATTAGTGTTGTCCTGCTCTAAAATAATTACAGCCATTCCCTCGTTACCATTTTTGATTATATTGATTGCAAATGCAGGGAAGCGAGGGATCCTTTCAGAGACTACAACAAAGATATTAATCATGATTTGAGTTATTAATATCTGCCGCGCTATTAGTTCAGTGATTTATGGACCTTTACAAAGAGGCTGATTAGAGGGGTGAGGCTGGGTAATCTTCTGAGAGGGTGCTTATTAACACATTATTTTGCCATGAGAATATCAATGAATGCCGCCTTGTCATTCCTGACGTCCCTCGTTGAGGTGGGTGTGAAGATACGGCCGGCTTTGTCTGTTGTGTGTATGTGTATCTCCACTCTACGGGGACACAAAGCTACAGTAAATTCAGGCTGAGATTTTCTCCCGAGACGTCTGGCACATGCTTAGAGAATGGGCGTTTTGTTTCCTGTTTACCATATATAACGTTGAAAAATAATAATAACTCGCACCCCAGTTGCTAACCCGGTGAGTTTACTACAGGGTGTGGCTGAGTATTTGTTGTTTTCTCACTGGTCTAGTCTGACCATCCGCTCTTTGGGCTTTGTATCATTTAATGATGCAACTAGAAAAAAAAAAGGATTCCTTCCTCCATTTAACTAGCGACCCATCCTCCTCTTTTGCTTCATCCTCTGCACTATTCAGATACTCTTCAGAAAGGCTAAAGGGAGAAAAAAAAATGAAGAAAAAAAAAATCCTGAATGATGAAGCCTAATCCCTTGCAGGTGATCGGGACCACCGGTGCTGCCTGGGCAGAACCAGATAAAAAGAGGATAGGAGGAAATGCAGAAATACACTCCTGCATTCAAGACACCCCCTCCTTTCTCTGTCCACCAGCTTAAGCTTTTAATTCTTTCAATACCAGAACATAAAGCGACTATAGCAGCCACTTTCTCTTACAGTTTGGCTCAGAGAATTACTCTTTTCATGTCTCAGGCACGTACAGTATACTGTACATGAATCGTCTAATCACTGTGGCTTTTTCAGGCAGGTTTTATCTCTTTCTATTAAAAAAAAAAATACACTTGCGACAGATAATAATAGGTAACTGGCCATTAAGATATCAGGCCTTGGCAAACCAGTATTCACACCAGGCGCTGGCCTTCTGTTAGACTCAATCTTTTATTCACAGCATAGAAAATATCCAAGTTTTCAAGCACTTAAAGCCTTTTTAAACAAAATGCATGTAATTAAATGCAATGTATTAAATAAAATATTATACATGAAATAGTTGTGTCCAATAATGTAAATACTTTAGAACTTTCCATCATTTCATTAATTCCTTTTTTTTTTAGTTGGATAGGGGAGGTGTTTTTTATTTAGTTTTTATTTTAACAGAAATTTTAAAGAAAGTGTTTTACTCTCAGTAGATAGTGTGACAGAATATGAAAAATGCACGTCAGGAAGCATAATGATCTTAGGTACACTAATTCCACCACTTACTGTATGAATGAGTTCCGTTCCAGCAGCATGTTCATAAGTCTGATTCGTTCATAAGTCCAACGAATTGATTATCTTATACATCTTTGACACAAATATACAATGTAAAGCATAAAAAAAATCTTATCATCATGCTCCCAGACTGATTCATTGAAACTGGTGACTCATTAGTCTCGCTCCTCCACACGCACACAGTGTATACAATATACCAGACTTTGGACATTTTACAGTATATATTCACTTACACACTGAACCTATTGGATACAGTTGTAAATATTGGTATCTGGTGCACTGCAGAGTCAATTTAGTGTACAATCCATGTGAGCTACTTCCGTGATTTGTTCACATCAACAAATGTTGGTAGATCCACGGGCCGTATGTATCCGCCGAAATTCGAAACTCAGATGTTCGTAAGTCGGGGACGTACAAACAATGCCTTCTTCACTGTGAAAAAAAAAAAAAGAGCAGAGAATGACATTATGGTTGGTCCCTAAGGCATGGAGTTTGCATGTTCTCCCTGTGCTTGGTGGGTTTCCCCCGGGTACTCTGGTCTCCTCCCACAGTCTAAGGACATGTAGGTTAGGTTAATAGACATTCCCAAGTTGTCTTTTGTGTGTGAATGAGTGTGTGTATGTGTGTGCCCTGCACCTAGTGGTACCGTCATGGCAGATACAGGTATACACTTCACTTTTATAAGCTATAAAGGTATGTATTGGGGTCTGTTTCAAGTAAACTCCTTGGTATAACAGGGAATTAATTGCGGCCATCCCTTCCAGAGAGATAAAATAAAAGCATCTCTCTGGAAGCATGATGTCTTTTTTTCCTACAGGAAACTGGTCAGCCAGAATGGGAATAGAAAATCTGGTCTAGGGTTAGGGGGTCAACTTAACAGATAAGATTATTTTGCACATCCTGTGTGTACTTTCCCCATCCAGTTAATTCTACATAACACTTAGACTTGGGCTGTGCATCACAGAACAAAGCAATGACATGGATATGGTCATATTTATCAGTTTCTGCTAACCTGGGTTTCCTGGAAACTACATGAATGCCCAGGAAGCAGTTTAACTTATCCAGAGTCTTGCATCTAATATTAGAAGTATTTTTGGATAGTGACATAGGAGGGCCGTTCCTCACTTCTGGGAGGTGTGAGAGACATGTGCGCTGTGTAGTAATCAACCCAGTCCCTAATAAAGCCTTTACCTGGCACCTTAACACCACAGTGCCAGTTCTCCATCACACATAGCATGAGCATAGTCACTGGAGGTGTGGAAAACAGAAGGCCTTGAGAAGAGCCCCCACCTGCCTCTACACCTTTCTCTGTTCAGATCCCTTTATGCAATCAAGAATAACAGGAGACTTGGACTTTTAAAACTTCTGAACAAAGCAGAAGCCATCGCTTTTGATACTGAAGTCACATACATGTGTGATAATCACTGCACAGCTGTTTATTCTGGCATGCTGTGAAAGCCAGCTGTCTGCCCCAACTGACTGGCGATAACTTATGGCATAATGGAAAACAACCAACTATCTCTGAGTTGGTCAAAGAAACAGAATGTGGCTGGAATTGGTTTGGCCAGGGGCCACAAACAAATGGACAGGAACTGTCAGATAGCAACGGCCAAAAGTGTAAGGTGGACCGGAGACGACGTAATTGAAAATTGGTGTGCTCCGGGAAGCATGAAGGAAAATCACGTAGCCTGAACCTTTTTTTTTTTTCTTCTTTTTCTGACGGCTGGATGGTATATTTAAGTAGGGACACAGTGATGGCGGGGAATACAGTGAAAGACAGAGCAAGTCTCTTTCTCCAACCTCATGAGCTGATGGCCAGGCAGAGCACAGGGGGAGAAGAACGCTTAAATGGTGAGAGTTCCGGGGACTGGAGTGTTAAATCCTGTCTGACATGGCTAATGCTTAAATCTTATTCCCCTTTTTACAACAACACAGGATCAACAAAAGCCTCCCCCTGGCCAAAATCCTTTGAGGCAGTGACACAGAAAATTCCCATCCTGGAGCTTCCAAGGGAACAACAAACAGAGGCAGTAAATACAGCTGCATACATTTGGCCAGATAACGCACCCTCAACCCCTCCGCACTCTCAACCCCTCCGCACTCTTTCCTGCTCCATGCTCTTAGGTCTGGATCAACACTTTTCATGCTTGAGCAGGGCATAGCAACGCTTTGACTTTCACAGTTTTGCCCCATACCCTGAATGCCCTTGCACCCTCCCCCCGCCTCTCTCTCTCTCATCCTGTGGGAGGGCATAGTGAAGGGAGATGGAAGTTGGGGAAAGCAGAAGGGACCTGGTTGCTTTAGCAACTCCCTTTGTGCTGACGTTCTCTCACTTTCTCTTTTTTCCCCTTCTCTCTATTTACAACTTCTCTTTCCCTTTTCCACACCAATGTGCAGCTCATGTGCTCTAAACACATGCTTCACATATGTGAGGTTTCAGCTTAAAAAAAAAAACGTAGAAGAAAAAAATCATAACAGTGTAAACCGGACAAAGCTGGTTACGAAGATGTCTGACAGATGAGAGAGCAAATGAAGACGATGGTATGAAAGTGACGAGAGAGCAGAAGAAGAAGAAGTGAAAGAAAGGGATTAATTAGGAAAGTGGAGGTCCATACATTGCTCCTGTTTGATGTAATCCAGGAAGTTAGCTCTGTAACCCAAGCCCTTCATTCTGAAAACTTAGACAGACGCGAGCTCAAGGAGGCCCTTGTCTGGTGGGTGCAAGTTTTCCACATCTGTCTTCCGCATTGTGCCTGTCTCTATAAACAGCTCCCAAACTTGTTATGGCTGTGTGAGGTTTTTTTTGGTGGAACATTGTAATACTGATTGCATTTAAGCATTAAGTCACCAGTATTGAAGTTAACAGTGCAAGCAAATTGTTGCACAGTATCCTAACCCTAGCATATGTACTTTATTTTTAGATATTGGGCTCGCACAAGTCGTGCATTACGCCTGCGTTTTGGAATGAAGATGAAATTGCTAAAACATTCCCTGGAATATTTGTTTATACGTCCTGTTTTGAACACTCCTATCCAGTTCAAATCTGTACCTGACACGGCATTCCTCTGCAGCACCTGGCAACTCACTGTGAATTTCTCGCTTTCTGTCTGAAGCTCGAAACCAAACAAAGATGAACATTCTCAACAAAGTTTCTTTTCAAGATTCGCACAGCTTGTGTCTGCACAAAACACCGTGAAAGGCCCTCGGTCACCCTCCCTCAACCTATTTACTGTCAACTTCTTTATTGTGCAAATAAGCAGGAGACAACTTCTGAGTTCGTACTCCGTTAAAAAAAGACTGTACTGTACTGCTACAACAGAAGATCAATAGGAAACCAGGACATTACGATCAGAAATGATTTCAACGGGCTGTTTTAATTCAACTATGTTTGCTCCAGTAAGTAATGTGACAATGCAACATTTTTTTTAATAAAGTTTTTTTTTTTTTTTTGCTTCCAAGCATGACAATGTGCTAGATTTGTGAATATCTCTCTAGTGAAAAACCTCTTACATTACGGACCAATAGCACGCACTTACTGTGAATACACTGTTGTTGGCCTCTGGTTGTTCTCGTCAATGGGTCACCACAGCGACACATCAGGTCCACACACAACTTGACACAGGTTTTACACCGAGTGCCCTTCCTCACCCGACCATCCCATTTTTATCCAGACTTGCATTCTAGCACTGCATCCAGTGGCTTGCGTTTTGGGCATTGGCTGGGAATCAAACCTAGGCCTTCCACATGACTGGCAAGAAACTTACAGGACCACTGAGCAACCGATGCCACCAAACTTTGAACACATTGAGATCTAAAAATTGAAATGGATCATTTTGGTTAAACTTTCACTTTTTGATCACTTTCAAATATATTAATATATAAATATTTAGTCTTAAAATTAATAACCAGTAGAGGTGGTAAGATAACTAGAAAAAATGTCATTAACTACAGTTTTCACACATATATATATATTGTAACGGGTTCGACCCTTTGTTGCACGGGCGGCACCATGAAACACAGACACGAGGCGAGATCTTAGAGGAAAAGGGTAATTTATTAGGGATAAATAAGGGAAGGAAAGGGTAAAAGGAGGGAGGATGGAAAGAAAGGGAAGGAATGAAGTGTGCACGTGCATGGTCCGAGGCAGTGCCCAGCTGTCATGCGGGCACGCGGCTGGCGGCGGTGGGCGGAGTGGCCGAACGGGTCACGCGAGGCAGCGCTCCTGCACGCTCCCTCTCGGTTCCTCCCCGCTGTCGGTGGCCGGCCTGGCCCCTCCCAGCTCTCTGTGGGCGCGGCCTCAGTCGGGAGTCTCCCGGGTGGGATCGGCGGCCTTAATGCTGTCCTCCTCGCGGCCTTTTCCTCTTCGGCGGCGGGGACGCGAAGGCGGGCTTGACGCGGGAACGGAGGATGACGTGGGAGCTCGTGCAGCTCTTTCCCGCGCTGAGGACAGAGATCAAAGGGCGGAAATCCAATGTCCTTTTTAAGTCTCTGGGACACGTTCCATTTCCCCACTCCCATGCCACTCTCAATCTCCACCGCGTTACGCTCTTCTCGGACCCCGGACTAAACTCCGCGCCTTGCTTTTATAATGCGGAGCAAGCCCGAGATCCTATTAACGTTTAATCACTGCCAGCCGGCCCGCATAGGCGGCCCCGTCCCTTTGCACACATGCAGAAGGGGTGCCGCCTACCTAGGGAGCCTACGAAGTGAGCGAGGGGCGATAATAGATTTGGGCGCACGCCCATCACAGGCGCACGCCGTGACTATATATATATATATATATATATATATATATATATATACTTAACTTGAGTGGTTTTATTACTAGATACCTTTTTTTTTCTTGCTCCAATACTTTCTACATTCTCACCAAATCTGTGCTTTCTACGTCACTACATGTCCGCTTGGCATTGTGTCACATAACCACAGTGGCATGTAGCATTTGAAGTGGTAATATCAACACCTGCTGATTATTATATGGTATTGTGACATTTGCCTTCCCTCTGAGAAATGCTTAACCATGTTTAAAATCAAAAGCAAAGGACATTGCAGACAAAAAATAGACAAAAAACAGATTTGGTGAGAAGACAGAGTGTTAGAGAGAGAGAGAGAGAGAGAGAGAGAGAGAGAGAGACTTTGTCCACCACTTACAGTATGACCAATTATTTTTGAGTAAGTGATACAATTAAAAATATTAAAATATACTATAGAGTATATCCAATACACATATTTGAACATTTAAGGAAATCTCCAATAATTCTGTTAATAATTAACATTGTGCTACACACATTTATACCAGAGAAAGAATTTACCAAAGAAGCTAAAAAAAGTAGTTAAATCTAAAGTGACCTAAACTTGTTCCTTTAATCTTTCAATAGAGCACAATACAGTCTTCTGGATAGAGAGTTTTGCACTGCACTTACTAAGATTTCACTGCAATGGCAATGTGTATGTATGAAGCTCACCAGAGAGAAAAAATTTAAGGGTTGTTAGAAAAAGAACAACAACAAAAAAAAGATTATGACTGCTATCACACTGGGAACATTTTTTAATGAAAATGTAATTATTTATGAATGAAAAAAGTAAAAATGTTCACTTCTTTGTCAAATAAAATTTTTAATTGGAATAACTATTTCAGGATGCATGATAAGATGATAATCAGGGGGTTAAGGGTAATGTTTTAACATGGTAACCTAGCAAACATTCACTCATTCATTTTTCTTCTATACCGCTCATCCTGTGTGTGCTTAGGGGGCGGGGCAGGGTGCTAATCCATTTCAAGGCACACGCACAAACCGTGCAATTTGGGAACGCCAATTATCCTTACGCCTGCTTTTGATTGGACTCTGGAAGTAAACCGGAGTATGTGGAGAAAACCCATCAAGAACAGCAAGAACAAAGGCTCAAGGCGGGACTCAAACCCTGGAGGTGCAAGACCCCAGTGCTACTGTAACTACTCCACCACAACACCGGTCCACCCCTATCAAACATACTGTACCAAAAAAATCTTACACAATCTAGCAACTGATAAGATAAATTAGTGACATTTCCCATGCCATCTCAATTGTAACGCTTTTTCTTCATATCTTAGCTTGTCTGTTAAAGCATTTGCTCAGACAACAGAGGAGTTCATGCCGGCTCAGGTGCACTCCGCTAGTCAAATAAAAAAGGTGGACAGAGTGCATAAATACTCTACTTTCCAGAAACACTAAAATTCATGTAAATGTTTTGAATACTTTTCATCTTAAGTTGTCAATTATATAATTTGTTTATTTAAAAAAAGAATGCAAAATACAAACATGTCCACTAGTGGTATAAGACTGTTAGACCCCACAATGCCACTATCATAATTCATTCCGGAAGTGGGCTCGTATTCCAAAAACACCCATAAACCAAATAGACTTTTCTCATGAGAAATAATGAAAACTCAAATTATTCATTCTACAGCCCAAAACAATAAATACTTAAAAAATAATTAATACATATAAATTAATAATATAACAAATTAACCTGCATTTAACATTTTTTAAAAAGTAAAAATAAATCCAGACAGTTAAGTGTTTCCGTGCCGTGTGTGTGTGTGTGTGTGTGTGTGTGTGTGTGTGTGTGTGTGTGTGTGTGTGTGTGTGTGTGTGTGTGTGGAATTAGACCCTGCCTCGTCTTAAACAGTAAAACTCCTTCTCCCTCCCACACCTTGCTTTTTAAGTTTCACACCTAACATACACAATGCAAACACTGTTTTAACGGGGAACAAAGAAATATCTCTAATGATACTTGCGTGAGCATACTAACGGAATCACTGCAGTAAAGTAAAAGAAAAAAAATAACAAATGAACCAGCACCTTATCTTTGAAAAGAATCGTGACAGAGCAGAGTTTTCTGTGTAAATAAAGCGCGTGTGTAAAGCGCTGGGGAGATCTGTGTGTGTGTGTGTGTGTGTGGGTGTCTGTGTCGGTGTCAAATTACGTGTGCGCGCACTGCGCGCACACGCACAGTACGGGACTCTTATTTTGACAAACAGGACGCAGCAGGGGAGACGAATACCCATAATTCCCGCAGTGCAAGCAAGAGAAAAATCATTGGCTCAGTTGTGATCACTTGCAATCAAATCACTTATCAAAATAAGAGTCGCATGCGTGATACATGATACTCGGCGCTCGTAAACTAATACTTGCTCGGTTTCCGATTAAAAATTTATTAAAAATCTTTGCTCGGTTTGCGGAACACTCGTAAACCACGTTACTCGCAATCCGAGGTTCCACTATACAAATAACATGGTAAATACATGGTAATAACATGGTAACCATATACAATAATATATCTGTTATAATTTTGAATTAGTATGTTGATTGTAGCCTTTCGGCCTGGTTCCATTTCACTCGAGTCCGTGTATTCGGAGATGTTTAATCCACATACAGTACGTGTCGAGTTGTGCACTATGCTATGGAACATATGGTCCAGCTCGTCTTGTTTTACTGCACCATCCCATCACATGTTGAGATCACCCATTTAATTCAATTAAAACTTTCAAACAATGTAATTGGAAACAACTGCCTAGAAACACAGAATTACATAAACATTACTATTTCACCAGATTGTATCTAATATTAGCCATCTGGGCCTTATTAAGGTCACAATAATAATAAAAAATGAAGGGCTTAAGAGTGGGGAACTATTTGGGTTAAACATCTAGTCCACTTTTGATTTAAGCAAATAAACAGTGGTGTATTTGTGGGTGTACACCTCAGCTGCAATGAGATGGCTTCAATGTCTGGATAGAGAACATCTGTTGTCCAGGGGTTGGTTGAAGCTACCATTTTTCTTTATTATTTTACTATTAACTATCTACTATTAGATTGTAACAATGTAAAATTGACTGCATGTCTAGGGTGGTTGTGACAATGGTGGGACCCTTGATTGCTGATATTCTTAGATAGATAATGTGTGTAATGTCATATTGCTAGTGAAACTTACTGATAAAATGCTTTAATTTGCAAGGAAACATAAAGATCAGACTTTGGAGCAAGGCAGCCCATATTCTAGAGTAATGCGAGTGTCGGAAAGGGGAAGGGAAATGCATGAAGTGACGCACTCATCATGAATAGTGGCCACTGTACAAGCATCTGGAGGACGTCTTATGAGGATCTGCGGTTGAATCAGTTGGTCAGGTCTACTCTCAGCAATGTTATGTGGCAATAAAATGAGGCCAGCTGATGACTTATGCTGAATAACCAGCTCATCCCATCAGTGGATTGTTTCTTCCCTGATTGAACTGACATTTTCCAGCACTAAGGCAGTGAACGAGCAGTTCTGGGAGCATTTATACCAGGCAGGAATTTTTCTTCATAGATATGAAAATATGAATATTTGTAAAAAAAATTCACAATACTCACGTACTTATTAAAAATGCTGATTAAAAGCTGATACCTCATATACAAGTCAACTACAAAAATTACTTTATTGCATATGGTTTTGTCTTGTTCATTTAGTAATAAATGTACAATGATTCATAAAATGTTGTCCTTTAGTGATACTTTATTACCTTAAATATTCATACACCTTTTGTCTTACGCTTTAACTCTCACTTTTCTTACTCTTCTTCTTTTTGTACCGCTTTTCTTTGGAATTTTTATTACTTCACTTTAAGCAAAAACAATAAAAGAGCAATTTATTTGAAAATCTGACACAGAGTTGACGTGGCCAATACATTCGATCTTATTCGCCCAGTAAGTTTAACAGGAAATAGCACATAGAAAATAGACTCTGAAAATTGCTATTAGACAAATGAATCAAAACAAATCAAGTAAATAAAGAAAGGGAGGAAAACTTAGCATCAATTCGCCCTGGCAACACAAAACTCCAAATCTGTGCACTCAGAACAACATAATCATGCCTTTCAAAGTCAATTTGCTTGCTGATTGATTACAGCGTGTAGAGCTGCTTAAAGAAGATATCATGCAGACAACTGAAAAGCAATTAATTTCAAGGTTTGGAGACATGCACGTTCGCCTGCTTATTGGGGGAAACAGAGGGAAACCAATTGCGGACTTCGATTTGCAACTGACTTTAAATGTCATGCACAAGCTAGCATTGGCAGGGCCTGGCTCCCTGGGAAAACAGGGATTGCTCCTACATGCATCATTAAGGAAACATATGAGGTGATTAGAAACTGAGACGATCTGTGTGATGGTCCTTCTTCGTGTTGGAGTCTGCAAGCCTCCAAAACGTATTCTGTTGCCAGAATTCAGTTATATCTACAGAATATATATTTTACCAAGGGCAAATATATTCAAAATCGGCAGGTTTATGTAAGATGTCTCTTTATGAGATTATTGTGAAAGCCCTTTTCCTGGTCAGTGGTGAAAAGTGGTAAAACTTGAGCCTATCCTCAGAGCGTTGGCCATGAGGTGGAAATGCACACCTGATAGGAAGCTAGAGCACTGCAGAACACCATGCATATATATTAAATATATTTAATATTATACTACAGTATAGACATGTAAATAAATGTATGAAAAGAAGTACATAAATGACTGCTTATAAAATGAAATGTGTGCATTGATATTTGAAGAGATGAAGTTCAGCACTCTCATAAAGACCATCAAAGGAAAGCAAGACTTTAATTAATTAATTCTGTTGTAGAGGATGAAGTTCATTTAGAGTTACTATCCTTAAAAATCACCAGCACCTCAGATTAGATCCGTTATGCAGGCTTCACCGATCATAAGTAGGGAACGCATCTAAATATCACTGTTCAAGCATATTTTGGATGCCTTCAGCACTGTTTTACAAAGTAGATAGAATTAAAAATCAGGCAGGACCACAGAATTGGAAGGTGTGTCCGAACCTTTGACTGGTTTTGTGCACGCTCTGGCCACTTCATTAGGTAGTACACCTGTTCAACTGCTTGTTAACGTACGTACAGTAAATATCTAATCAGCCAATCACATATCAATACATTCAGGGATGTAGACATGGTCAATGTTACCTGCTGAAGCTCAAACCGAACATCAGAATGGAGAAGAAAGGTGTTTTAAGTTTTAAGTGCTTTGAACTTGGCATGGTTGTTGGTGCCAGACAGGCTGGTCTGGGTATTTCAGAACCTGCTGATCTACCGGGATTTTCATGCACCAGCATCTCTACTGCTTACCGAGAATGATCTGTAAAAGAGAAAAGATAGAGTGAGTTGCTGTTGTCTAAGTAAAAATGCTTTGTCGATGCCAGAGGTCAGAGGAGAATGGCTAGACTGGTTCGAGCTGATAGAAAGGCAAGAGTGACTCAGATAACATCTTGTTACAACCGAGGCCTGCTGAAGAGGATCTCTGAACACACAAAATGTTGAACTTTGAAGCAGATGGGCTGCAGCAGTAGAAGACCACACCGGGAGCCGCTCCTGCCAGTCAAGAACAGGAAACTGAGGCTCCGATTTACAAATTGGACAATAGAAGCTTATGTTCAACAGTCTTTACCACTAATACTATTTAAATAGCATAGTGCAAAACCAGGCAGGGATCAACAGGCCAAACGCCGTCTGCTGTAGAGTCAGACAAATTGCTGCTGAGCTTTCTGAACCAGCTGGCCAGTCCACAAGAATGACTGCTTCCTTTGGGTTGGACGAAAGGAATTTAACCCGCTGCATATACACAGTCATAAACTTCCGAAAATGACTGAAAATGTAAACACACAGTTAAGACAGGAGTTTGAATCAAAATGATATTTTATTAGAGTAATATTAGTTATTGGTTATAATTTTGAAACTGTTTTTCAGCCCCATAATGTTAGCATACCAGTCCACCTACACTGTGTGTGTACATCAGGCTTTGTGGCTTTCTCAAGTTCACAGCCCCATAAAAGCATTTTTTTTTTAATTAGAAAAAAGAAATTCAAGAAAACTTGAACAAAAAGCAAGTATGGGGGAAAAAGACCAATCATAAAATGTCTTATTATAATCCAAGTTTCAAGAACTTTGAATTGATTTCTTAAATTTTTTACAATATATATATATATTTTTTAATCAGGCTATTTAAAATGAGTTTTTAAATTTTTTTTTTTTAATCGTTCAAATGAAGGAGAACAAAGCAGGATATGTTGTCTTTTTTCGAGGTCAGAAATATTGTCCTTGAGCTGTCCAGGCTATAAAACTGCAGTACACAAATAATCATGTGTTTCTCATCTTGAAAAGAGCTTCGCGAGACATTTTTACACAGCATTGCTCCATCAAAAAGCTTGATTTACATTATTTCGCTGTGAAGAGAAAAATCTCAAAAGGCATTGCTCCCACAAACAGTGTGGGCTGTTAAATGTGGAAATCTATTTATTTATTTATGTGTTTGTTTGTTTGTTTGTTTATTTTACAAATCTGATTAACTGGTGGGGGGAAAAATGAATTCTATGTAGCATTCATATAAATATAGCACTTTTACAATAGATGAAAATGTACAGGAAATTTCATGCTAGACTTGAGTGCTTTCGTTAGACTTGGGGCTATCTGAACAAGACTGTACGATTCGCAGCAGTGACAGTTACCGTACAATATCTGTACATCAAACAGCATCAGGAAGTTTGAGATCAGGGAAGGACGCGGTGTCCACTTTCCTCTTCTAGGGTACCTGCGTCTGGTAGGCAAGCGCGGACAGGCTGAGGGGCGGGAGCACTTCTTACAGCAAGGAAGATTTATATACCGCTCATCAAACCGCTGCTGAGTTATGGCCGGAGACTTCCCCCTCAACCTCCTCCCCTCCCGCTCCTTGTCCTGCGGCAAAGCTCTATATCACCTTCAGCCTGACGGGCAGAGTGTCTAACTCTCAAATCAGACATCCATTACTGAATAATAGAGCTGAATGAAGAGGTAGAGTTTCCCTATTGGGGATTAGCCTGTAGCATAATTTATAATCCGTAACATGTACTCAGAGCCATTCGTAGCCTTTACCCTGACAGTGCACTTGTCAATCAATTGGAGGAAGCAATGAAGGAAAACAAATGGTGATAAATGAGGGGGTGTTGTTCCTGTTTGAAGGGCTAACCCTAACCCTAGGCTCTCTTTTCCCCTGAGTATTTCCATTCGATTATAGCGATTTAATTGTAAGCCACATAACTGCTACTGAGTGTTAATACTACGCACTAGTAGTTTGATGTTTAGTGGCACTAAGTTATATTCAAGGGTGGAAAGTCACAAAGTGCCCGACTAGAATGAGCCAGAGCAACAATGTAAATCATACTAGTTTTATATACACGTAAGATAAAATAAAACTTAAAAATTTTATGAAAAACATTTGTTTTAGCGTTTAAGGATGTGCATTTAATCCTAAGAGACTGTAAGCTGATTAGAATAGAATAATTCATATTTGACATAGGTAAAGTTAAAGACTAAATAGTTCAAGACTCAATCAGAATAAAGCAATTTCTGTTGAAGGTCTACACAACAGGCATCAAATGCAAATCAAATATTCAATCATCAAAAATCACATTTTAAATGCTTAAAGTAAGCCATCATAGTGATCTGCAAATTTACTAAGTCAAAACCCATGAAGATGTTGGCATTTCATAGCTCACAACAGCACAACACCTACAGAAAGCTTGTACAGGTAGGTTTCCCAGGACAGTCCATTTATCAATTATCTGTCCTGGAAAATATCATTTCAGCATTTCAGAGAAAACATAATGTTCTTGTTCAAATATGGCAGATTTTAAAAAAAAAAGACCGTTCAAGTCAAACCGGGACTTTTATTCTGATTGTATCTTTATTTCTCCATATAATCCTCTTCACAAGTGCTTGGACACCATCAAGGCAGAAAGTTTTCTCAGTACGCAGTATGCTGGAGCCATGCGTCACATCTGAAACACCGGCCTCCTAGGAACTTCTTCGATGGCACAAATCACTTGGAGCAAAGTCAGAACTGTACCGAACATGCAGCAATTAACTCTCAGCTGAATTCCTGTAATGTGCAAATGGTCCTGGTGATGGAATGTGTGTACAGTTCCCTCAGACAGATGCATCAGTTCCGCTAGTTGGTGACAAGTTATCTGTCGATTTTTTCCAAGATCAAGTGTTTCATTCGAGGAATGTTCAAGGGAACGACTGGAGTGGGCTGCGAGCCACCTCGGCTGGGATTATTGGGATGTCAATAACTTGTATTCATGAGAAAGTTAATCAAATGTCCCAGTTTGACTTGAACACCGCTCATCTTTCTTTAAATGTATATCGCATAGAACTCAAGTGAGTAGATCTAATAGGGTTTGGGGGTTTTTGGTTCCTAAGTGTGTCGCTGACTCTCAGACTGTTGGACTCTAAAGAGTCTGGTGGACTCGTCTCCATTATTAGCCCTTAATCTTGCCAATGACAATAAGCATGACACAGTTGGTCAGGTAGGTCAAATTTCTTTTGTAAGACAAAGGTGGACACCTACAGTAAGTACATGTAGAAGTATCAGCCCAATTGATCTAGACTAGGTAGAACATGAAAGCTCAGTACACTTTGTAAGCTCTGTAAGCTCTAGATGTATGTTTTGTGCTGCTACAACACTCATGATCATTTACAGTTTAAGGGGTATTTCTGCTTGATAACCAGGAATCATTCAATTGAGTTATAGCTAGATGGAGAATGAAACATTTCTGTATATACTGTTAATGATGGAGGTGGCGTAACTCACTTGCTGAACAAAGTTGTATTTCTCAGACACACTGTAGCAGTGGAACTTTTACCAGTTTGTGGTGTCAACTGGTGTCTTCCTTGTAGATATTCTCAGTAGATAACTTATTCCCTCATTCATGAGTAATTTCTTTACAACATTTCTTCCTCAAGTTAATTATTTCTTTTACTCAAGCCGGTCTCTTTCGCTCTCTTTCAGGCACTTGTATTTTCAATTAAACTCTGGAAGATAACCGATGATTGAAACTGCTATGACATACCTGTAAGGACATGAAACACTTTTAAATCATACAGTATGGAATGTACTGCAAACAGTAAACCCACATAATCGAATAAGGGCTGATCGGTTATCATTAACATGCGATCAGCATCGCCGCAGTTCTTCTAAGTGCTCGGCATTAGTGACGGTACGTGATGCATCATTCGGCCTGCGCCCTGCATACGAATACCGCCGGTGTTTGTTCAAAAGCATGACATGTGCGGAGACATGTCAAAATTAAAATTGGACCAAACACCGATGCAATTAAAATGCAAATTCGGGAGATGAGAAATTCAGACTCAGATACAGCCTACAGTAATTTGGCCAATCAGATTGCACGCATGGTGATCAAATAAGCCCTGTGGTGCGACATGGTCAGTGTCTCTGATGGCACAGTATACAATATGATTATGGCACCATCATTTGTGTCCTGCTCGTTTTGACCACAACTTAATAATTAAAAAGGGTGAATAAAATAATCGTATATAATCCCGTTCAACAGTATTGCCTAAGAAACCGTACTGTTTTTTTCAAGTGAGTAGATGTAAAAGGGTTTGGGGGTGTTTGGTGCCTAAGTGGGTCGCTGACTCTGAGATTGTTGGACTCTAAGGAGTCTGGTGGACTAGTCTCCATTATTAGCCCTTAATCTTGACGGCGTGGGTACAGGGGCACTCGCTTGTCCCGTGGCACCAAAAAACATTAAAAGTCGGTCACCACGGGAACGCTCATTGCAATCTTATGTTCCAGTGAGATTATGAAGTGAGGAAAATATGGAGTGTATATATATATATATATATATATATATATATATATATATATATATGTGTGTGTGTGTGTGTGTGTGTGAACCAGTCAAATATCTTCAAAGAAAGAACAGGACAAAGGCAAAAATAAATAAATAAATAAATAAAAAATGAAATAACAGGTGACTCATAATGGCTGTCTTTCAACAAGGTTAAACTCAGAAGCAAAGGACACAGGCCATTCAATGTGTAGCACAGCAAAGTACTTAACCAGACCATTACAGCGCACACGGTATCTCATGTCTTTTCATTGCTCTCTTAATGGCACCTACATTACAGGCCAGTATTTTTTACACTGAAGTCTCTCACTCTAAATGGCTTTTGAGTAATGACAAACCATTTTAAAAAACTGATAAAACGTGACAACGGCTAGATCTGATTGCGCTCTGAGATACAGGTCTGTATTGTACTGGGTTGCATAAAATTTTTTTTTTTAAATGTATTTATTTATTTATTTATTTATTTCACATTGAATCCAACTTGACCAGCAGTCGTTGTGTTTTGATCTAGCTGTCGATCATTAAACTCTAACCGTATGTTCAAACTCTGTATACAAGTTAAAATAGCAATAGCGAGAATGCAAGAATGTCACTAACTGTACAGTATAATGCCTGTAATACTGCTTGTATACTGGTCAAAAAAAATATCAGTAGTGCAGAATGCTTGATGACGACCCCCATAAGCCGTACACAGAAGTTCTGAAATGGAAAAAAAAGTATTTAAGAAGTTTACAAACTGGGTTTGAGGAACAGGCGATCCCTTTTCTCTTCTCTTTTCACAACTTCTAATCTATTTTCCTTATTTAATGCTCTCCAGAATGGTCCCTCCTACAAATAGCACGCCGGTCTCTTTTCTGATTCCCTCTGTAAATTGCATTCGGTATCAGCGGACCGTCGCTCACGAGGCGGGCTCATTTCCCTCAGGTTTGCCGCTATAACTCGCAGTACATCATTAGGCACTTCTAAAAATGGAGGAAACTTCATACGTCTATGTCAATTAGGTTAGAAACAAATGAGTGCATATACAAATAAATGTATGCAAGCACTAGGGACAGATTACTAGAGCACTGTGACAGTTGACTCTCCGGATGCATCAGAGTCGTCGACTACTTTTTAGCGCGATACAAGTTACATATCTTGACTAAAGCTAAGGGTTTTAAAGCTGTGCTTTTTTTTTTTTTTTTACTTTGTGCAAACTTTGTATATTTGCTTGCAGAGAGAGATCAGGCTTCAGTGGAGAAACAAAAGTAGAAGAGGTTCTTCTTTTACAAAGCGGCTCAACACGAAAATCCAGGGATATTAAATCTGATCCCTGACATCTCGGCATATCAGTGAAACATGCCATAAACCCGGGCAGCTGAATTGCTTTATAGCAGATGTTATGTTTCGGTCCTGGCCTGAGAAACAAATCACTGTTAAGACTTATCATTCAATAATGCATTATTTACAACCGAAATCTGAAACAACGTCCAAAACTGGAAATTATTTATTGCTTCATGTGAAATAAAAAAAACGCTTGTCCGTAGTGGACTAACATTTCTGGACTACACACACACCCATGCATGCATGCATGCACACACACACACACACACACACACACACACATATGCAGGCAGGAGCAAAAAGTTCAGGCTGTTTCACGAGAGGAAGCAGATGCGGGGCCGTGAAGCGGTGACCTTTATCGTCGCCTTTTGTTGCACGCCTTTTTCTCCTTTCATATTTCCACCCCAGTTCCCACGTAAACAAACAGAGACCTCCATTGTGTCATGCTGTTGTAAGACATGAGCATCTGGGCTCGGAGAACAGTATGTCAAAACTCCCTGCAGTAGAATGAAAATGAAGATCTCTTCCCCTTTTCTGTCGCTGTCCATCTTTTCCTTTCAGGCTCCCTCTCTCAGACACACATTCTCACTGTCTCTCTCTCTCTCTCTCTCGCTCTCTCTCTCTCTCTCTCTCTCTTGCTCTCTTGCCGCTTGACTCAGTGTTTCTCCCACCCTCCCTCTCTCACTCTCTGTCTCTCTGTCTTCCCCTTGCACTCTCCAGTTCTCCCCCTGGCTTGTCAGCTGCCAAGGGCTGACATCTCCTTTCATGTTCCATGCCCGGCGAGGGCTTTGAACATTCGTTTGATTCTTTTTAAGATAATAGCTGGTTAGCTGTCAGGGAAAGGATGATCAGTTAAAACCTTAATCACTGCCTGTCGACTCACATGACAGTTTTTTTTTTTTTTCTGCCCCTTTCCTCTGCCTTTAAAATTAATCCTGGGAGCAAGGCAACAACAAACACAATCACCGGGTTTGTTGGGAGGAAACAAGAGAACAAGTAGAGAAGGTCAGAAGAGACTGGATTTGTGCTGTTGTGTTCATTTGGTTTACTTCGGGATGAAGACTAGCCTCGGTCTTCCCGTGTAACCTGCCAAGCTTTGGAGGATTTCTCTCTTGCTTTCCTTTTTTTTCTTAATCAACCTGATCTTACCCACCTGTCAGCATGCCACGCTGATGTGACATGGTCTGGCAGCTACAGGAGAGCTACTTGTAAGCCGCCAGAGAGAGGGCCTTGATCAATCAGGTCAAAACACTGTGAATTGTCATCCGCTGACATTCCAAAGACCATGCCGGAGATCTATCCGGGAAAGATGTGACAAGGAAAGTGAAACTCGTAAAACTTTCCGTTCTCGATGCTGATTGGCTGAGCCACGTTCAAAGCCATTGTAAAATCCATAATATACAAACACCTGTGACCTGTGAAACACAATTCCGTATAAACGCGCATAAGCCTGAAATCAATAAAGCGTTACAATTAGACCATTGTTCGGTCCGTAGCATAACGAATCTGGGTTCATTATGGTGACAAGGTTTACTTCTGACAAGCTACAGTATATTGCACAGAACTGTTTACAGTGAAAATGCTGAATACTTGCTACATTTATGATGTCATATTGTTTTTGTCGACACTCTATAAGGCACTCAAGGACGTCTACTGTATGTGAAAACCCACCGTACTGTACCTCCTTCTTATGTTTAATCATTTTATTCTTCTTCTGCATTACTATTCAGTTTTTTTTTTTTAAAAAGCCAGATACTCTTGTATTATTATTTCATTAGTATATTTTTAAAAGTGTATAGTATTTTACACTCTTTCACTTGTGGTTTATCGTGCAGTGTGTGAAGGGGCCCAGTGCCTGATTGATCACCACTGATCTGGTTCCTGGATGACTGGATGGGTTTATGGCATTTGTGGAAATTTCTTCAAATGTTTCACACTTCTCTGTGAACTCACCTAGACACATATGCACATACAATACAGTGCCAGTCAAAAGTTACTTGGAAACACTTTCAATGGTCCAAACCAATGCTTCAACCTAAACAAATTCAATGTCCTTATTTTTGGGGTCCAAAATGTGCAAAAATCTCCTTAGAACAGTTGAAGTTGAGATGTATCTGCTCTGTAAAGCCTTCATAAACGCTCTAATCCGAGGTGCTGTTTGTTAACTGGTGATTTCTGAGGCTGGTGTCTCTAAATGAACTTCTCCTCTGCAGCAGAGGTAAGTTTTGCTCTCGCCTTCCTGGGATGGTCTTCATGAGAGCCAGTTTCGTCATGGTCCTTGATGGGTTTTGCAAATGCACTTGACACAGTAACTGTTATCGCAAGAATGATCACATAACAGCTGACCTTCATGCCATAAAATAACAACTGTGTGTTATTTCATAGGCTTGAAATCCAAATTACTGCCCTAAATTAAATCCATTGAATGAGAAGGTGTGTCCAAACATTTGACTGGTACAGTACTGCAGCTCCAGCTCTCGCCGCAAATCAGACACGCCATGCTTCCAACGTCTTCTCCAACATTTTCTGATTTCTTTTTTTAAGTTTGAAAAACAGATGTAAGTTTCTTACATTGTACAGACACAATTGTATAAAAACTTGCATTGTACAATGTAAGTTTAACTCTCCTTTTGTCTTTTTGGACAGAAAGGATTCCCATCTTGCCTTCAGATATGTCGTTTGAATAAAAGTAATGGAATTGTTCAAATTGTCCTTTGTAAATGTACAGTGTGAGAGCTCACATCATGCCCAGTTGCTGGAACGTACAGTGCGGGCAGAGAGGTCGGTTCAACTGGTTGCACCATTCTTGCTCGACATGAATGAATGAATGAATGAATGAATGAATGAATGGTTACAATAACTACCTTTTAACTGCTTATGTTTTTGGTTGTACTTTTGACTAGCATGGCACACTTTGAACAGACACCTGCTACACACTTTGAAGCCGATAATCAATTTAACATATATTTCCATTTATCTTAAACATTCTGCTTTTCTGTCCCTTTTCCAGACCCAGAGACACTCTACAGGTGTGTGTGGCCAGTTCTCTAGTGCGTGAATGCCTGTATTGTGGACACACTACTACTAAAACGCTGCAGGCACTCTATCTTCTCGTTTTAACCATGGACGACTCTCTGACCCTCCTGATTCATCTCTGTTTCCCAGCACCACGGCTAATGGGAGCACGAGCACAATGAGGTCAGGCAAGGCCACAGACGTATCATGTACAGAGTTCCACAGAGCCATCGGCAGGGTCTGAGGTCAGACCAGATCCCATGGAGGACAAAATAAGAAGGTTATAATGGCGTAAGGGTCATAAATGACCCAAAGACACGGACTCATGAAAGGCAAAACAAGAAGGTTCTTTAGAGCAAAAATCCGATTTGATTGTATAACCGAAAATCTTTCAAGTTTTCTATTGAATAAAAAATAAATTATTTGAATAACTGATGCTGGATTTTGTGATTGATCTGTGTTACTTCTTTCCTCTTCCCGTTTTTTTTTTTTTTTTTCTTTTCAGTTTAGCTCCCCCGGCGACACCGAGAGTGACAGAGTGTGGCGGCAAACCAACACAAAAGAGATTTAAATGCATAATGTCTGACAACACAAAAAGTACGCAGGGGGATGCAGGCTTGAGTGAAACTGTGTATAAGCTGCCAGATCCACTGAGCGCCTCAGCTGAGGATCTGTGGAGAGATCCTGAAAGTCATTGAGTTAAGTTAATAGATGACGGGTGCTTGCTGAATGTGTCTCCTCATCGTTCCCCTCTTTCATCACACTCTGACTTAGAAGTGACAGTACTGCACCCAACAAAGGGATTTGTAAGTACACCAGGAGAATATACTTCAGTCCTTATTATTTCACATTATTCCCACTAATGAATCTTAAAACAAGATACGGCTCCTAAATACCTCCGCTAGCTCCTTGCGGAATACAAACATGCGATCCGATCTGGATAACAATGCTAGCAGGGACGCGTAGACGTATATGCATGCGCGCGCGTGGAAAAAATAAAACATATTAAAATGGTTCGTAGCTTGTCAGTGTTTGCAGGGTGTAGGGTCAGATGAATGCCAAAATAAAGGAGAAGAAAACAGGATAAATTGGGGTTTGTGGCACAAAACCCCACTAATCCTTGAATTTGGATATTTGAAATAGAAGCTCTATGGAGAAAGCATCAAAGACAGCTCTAAATTAGCCTGTTAAAAAAAAAAAAAGGAGAAGCTTGGCGAATTCAACCAGTGTGAAAAAGACAAGGGAGCTGCGATCTCCTAGGGGCCCAGATTAGAAACATATACTCATTATTCTGTCTCAGTGGGTGTCTAAACCCCAAAAATCCCGCTTCCAGGGAGTGCGCCGAGACATGTTAACCCCAGCGCTGCGCTTCCTTTGTAGCTGTGCATCGTTAGCCGCCGCGCAAACCGCATCTCGAAGGGAAAAAACTGACAAAAGTTGGCAATTAGAACTCTGAGAGTGTACTTGTTTAACATCATGAGAGGAACAATCCAAAATACATAAAGGCGGAAAGTTGAAGAAAGAAACAGGACATGCTCTGTGTACAATACATGCGGCGATCACTTTAGATTACTTCAGCTTTATTGAAAGATGTTGGCTAGGAAGATTTGCCACATGGATATACAGTACGTCGATCAGCCGTCACCTGTCTGCCTGTCAGTCGTCATGATGTTATGACTGATGGGTGTATACGGGATCTAAGTGGCGGATCCTTTGGGTGCTGTGGGCTGCGAGATTGTGGCCGGCATGGATCTTTCCTTACTATGGAAGACTGTGGCACTGAGTGTTCTGATACCTTTCTGTTGTGGCCACCTTTGACTTCTTTTGGCGATTTGTGCTGCATTGCCTTTTCTATGGAATCAGACATGGTTGAGTCTTGGGTGCTCATGATTCTGAACTGGTTGGTGATCAATCTTATTCACTTCTGGTCATAAGTTGTACCGTGTACAGTACCTGTGCATATACAGTGTACTATACAAAAAATCTTGAGCTACCCCTCATTTCTTCAGAATTTCATAATTAGCTTCCACTGCGCCAGACTTTCTTGTATTTTGTAGTTTTAATCTTGTCTTGAGGAATAGCTCTCCAGGTCTACTGAAGGACTTTCTTGGCTCTCATTTTCAGTCCAGTTTCCTATACCTGACCAGTTTGTACGACTCTCCCTGTTCCTCCGACCTCTACAGTTCGTCGACATTCATGGCGGGAATCATAGTTTTTATTACAGCCTCCTTAGGAAGTTGATACGGATGTCGTTTAATTCTTAAGAACAAATGATGGCATTCTTGAGAAAAAAGTTGACTTTTCCATCGTACGGTGACCGTAGAGTTCTTACATTCGCCTTAAGGTTGCCTTAGGACCTTCCTACGGCCTACATAAATCGATCTTACGCACATTTTTGTCTTACTTGGTCGTACGGAACCCATATGTGCAACTTATGGCACTCTCAAATATCCTCTCTCTCAGGTCCAAGAAAATTGACTGATGCACAGAATGTGGGTGGATGTCATTTGACCCGTCAACTTAATGTGCTCTTGCGGCATACTTACAGTACAGCCACCGTAGGAATATGGGCTTCTGGAAATGTCCTCTGAATCTAAATGATCCACGAACATCGTACGTTGTTGTGAGGTTGTTCTGAAGGTACTCCTAAGTAGAGTGGATTTCATGCCGAGTTCAGAGAAAATATTGGACAAGGCCATCGACCTCGCCACGAACTTATGACCAGGCTAAAAATGCTGGATTCTTATAAGGCTGTCTTAACAAGACTGTTGGAAATGCTTGAAAAATCGTTTTTACGATGTTTGCAACCGTTCGTATGGGTGTTTGTGACTGCTGCTTAAAAGTATATATTTACTGTATATAATGTAATAGAATGCAGTACTAAAATATACTATTGATTTTGTGTTATACATGACATTATATACAGTAACTATTATATCATAGTATTATTGTGTGGGTATATATTATAAGATAAAACACAAAAATGAGAATTTCTAGAAATCGTCTTGTACTGACACAGGAATATACATATTTGTTCTTTATTGGTAAAAAAAAAAAGCAAAAGGAAATAAATAAGATATTTTTAAACTTGAAACTAGTAAATGTAGTAAAAAAAAATTATTTGCTTAATAAATCCCATATTTTACATTTATTTGTTTGTCTATGCTGTCAAATTTCATCTTAGTCACTCAAACCTGGGTTTGTTTATTAGAATCTTAATAATCTTATTTAATATAGTCTTAATAATAAACACAATAATGAACATAATTCTTAATCTTTGTTTTTGGTCTCTTTGGTGTCAGAGCAGCAATTAAACCCTGAATGGAGATAAAAATGAGTCAAAGTTAGACATAATATATTTACAGCAAATATGGCATAATAGTAAAACATCTGTTAATTGAGACAAAATAGGAAACAAGGCTTCTCATTAACCCCCATGACCCATCCTTAGACATGGTAAGGAGGAATAAAGAGTAGCCTGGGATACGAGATGTGAGAAGGTAGGATTGAGTGTTTCTGTCAAAGTGTCTTAAAGGATCTGTGACCCTGAACCTGAATGAAATATGCTGAGCTAATTGTACTGTGACAAGCGGTCATCAGGCCGATCTCCAACTACGGACTAAACTGCATCATCTTGTTGTGCTCTGTATTTTCCCTTAAACTGGAATACTCTATTCAAATTCCGTTCTGACAATTTACCAAAATGAGAATAATGTGCTCAAGTCAGCCCTCAGTACCAGACTAAATAACAATGACAGCGAATCCTGTTACCATTAACTCAAATAACAAGCTTTTAATATCGTTCTGCGGATTAATCGTGTTTTGTAGACAGGAACAGTAAATATTTAAGATTCTCCAATTTTGCCCGGATTGAATTAGTGTTTATCTCATTAGAGGCTCGTCTGGAACGAGGAAGCAGCCACGCCATGTGATCTCAGAAGTTTAGTAAACACTCTGTCCCTTTGGCTTTCAAGTCTAATGACCTAGAATGACTAACAATGTTTACTAGTAAAGAGAAATAATGAGAGTTTCGTTCAGATTGCTGCGTCTCAGCAAACGCCAGAGAGGAAGCGTGTTACGAGGGAGAGGAGCCCAGCACTTCATCAGCCCCAGTGTTGTTTTCCTAATTATAGCCATAATTACATGCACAACCAGAGAGTCAGAGAGCTGACGGAATGACTAACCAAGAAAACGATTCTGGAGTTTCTTTTGTTTATGTAGTTTGCGTTTTTTTCCTGGCTCACAGGCTTCGCAGTCTTTCTGCTCAGCATGAACGAGACATGAGTTACGTCAGAGGTCCTGACCACAGTAATGACCCTTTCCTCACTCCTGGACGAGAACAAAGAGAAGGAACTCTGGTGAGTTTCCTCCCAGACAAAGCGTGGAATTAAGGTCAACAAGTGGGCAGCGACGGTCAGCAGGTCAGCAAGGAAGGACTAAGTGCATTGTTGTAGGAACAAGAAAATATGGATTAGGGTGGACCACTGCACTCAACCGAAACCCCCCCCCCACTGCTATTATTTATGCAGATCCCATCAGTCCCCCTTTATGCACTTTCATACTCCCCACCCACGCGTTCATCCTTATGCCGTGGGTTTGTCCGTGTTCAGTGCGCTGTCAGGTCTTGGTAACATGCTGGTCTGGGTAGGTCCAGCTACCTTGTGCAGACAGTAGCAATTATCGCAATCAACAGCTCTGCCCAATTATAACTTCCTGCTCATTATGCCCCAGGGGCCCCGCAGTGCGACTTACAAGGAAATTAAGTGGCCACCTCGCTTTGCATAACTTAATTTGAAATGACAGGGTATGACATGGGGGGCTTCTGACCCTGCCAGCAACCGGCCCCATATGTGGCAACAATTTACACTGCCAAATTGTTTCCAGGCTGCCCTTCATGGAGGCATGGATGAGTCCTTGTGAAGTGCTCGCACCGTCCGATGTCCAGGCCACTCACGCAATCCAGTGCAGGAATGTTCAACTTCAACTTTGTGCTTTAATCAATAATCAGATACAAAGACATTATTCCATATAAACTGGACATGTGCTCTACAAACCCATTATTATACATTTTTATTGAAAGTTTACAAGAGACTAAAGGTGTTCATAAGACCTGGGATCCTATCAGATGCAACAAAAAGCTGAACATGTGAAAGGGATTTTAATGTCTGTGAAGGACTGAATGAGCAGGCAAATATGAGACTTGTGGGACATCACTGCAAATATGGTTTTACATAATATGGATGGCAATCACCAGGGACCACCCAGTAGGATATTATCACAATAACTAGGCGCTGATTCAATTTGTATTGCGATTCTGTTAGTATCACGATTTTAGATATATTATAGTTTGTTTGTTTGTTTGTTTGTTTGTTTTGTTTTGTTACAATCCTAAACTAATTTAGCCTCTACCACACAGGGTGCTGTGCTGCCTCTTGCCAATGTGTGAATAGATGGGATAGTGAGCACCACCTGTAGGATTGTAGAGGAACAACAACATTTTACAACCCCAAATGCGAACATGTATAAATTAAAAAATCGAATTTTTAAAAATCGAATTTTTGGAGTTAGTGTGGCGATACATGAATTGCCACACAAAAGAATCGAAACATGTAACTGAATCGATTTCTTTCCCCCATCTCTATTATTTTCAGCATCCTTATCAGACCTACAGCACCTCGCACCAAATGTTCTAACTACGCTACTAAAGTAATAAGATATTAAAGATATATTTTTATAATTGAATTAAAACAAAAATTAATATATATA
>QMIH01000011.1:1404388-1499551 GCA_003987875.1 Clarias batrachus | reverse complement strand
TTTACATATATACGTATATAATATATATGTGTGTGTGTTGAAAGCAGTAATGAACATGAGTTATATAGCTGAGGTTGAGGAACCGTCAGTGGAACTGTTGGATTTAAACTCGAAAACAGATAAAAAAAGAAAGAATAAATGCAAGAAGGCAAACAGTGATGCTTGCTGCATGGTTGGTCTTGACAGAAAGCAGAAGTTCCACCACTCATACAAAAAGCTATTTCTTTCTGACTGCGCTCTATTGAATTACTATATTCTGCATAATAAATACATCTCAACGTAGCGCCGCGGATTGCGCAACAAACAATAAGATGCAACAAAAGCTCATTGTTCATTGTAGTGAATGGCAGGAATTCAATTAACATTAAGCATTCACATTATCTGCAAGTTCCAGGTGAGGAAACAGGAAGCATTGTGAAACAGGTTCTTTAAATCGTGGAGGAAAATGAAGAGTCATGTGCTTGTTTTTTTTTATTATTATTATTATTTTACATTCTGCTGAAAGAAAATTTGTTAAGGTAACTTTGTTCCTTGATTAGAACAAAGCCAGGCGGAGAAAATGCAATATCTCACAACGTTTGCTGTCTCTCTCTGTCAGACTCCTCACTGCTGGGGACTTTTTCTTTTTTTTTTTACTTATTATTTTTCTCTAGTTCAAAAAAAAAAAAAAGGAGAAGAAAACTAGGCGAAAAAGTGCCTATTTCATTAATGTGGGACTGATAAATTATAGCCAGGCATAATTAAAGTTAACAGATGAGGACATATGTAGAAATGTTTTGTTAGCAGGCTGAGAGATGGATGAAGGCAGTGAGTAATTGCTTTGGATTAATTATTTGGATATGGAGCGCTCGCGAGTGTGCCGCTCCTGAGGGGGTTCTGGGACGGCGGAGGGACGGAGGGAGGGAAAGAAGAAGAAGGAATGGATGAGAACGTGTCCACGGCTAGCGTCTCAGTCCAGGCACTGATAGCAGGACAGGCCCTAGTTGGCTGCGCTATTTTAAAAGTGCGCTCCAAAACTCTGATAATCGCTAACGAAAACGCCTGACCAGTGAGAGGAGGCGGGGGGGCTTTTGTGATTAGAGAGGTTAATCGACTCCGGGATGGGGGTTTCTATGTAAATAGATAAAAGAAAAGAAAAATCTATTTAAAAAAAGGCAAAAGCAAAGAAACTCACATCGTAAGATACCAAAGCTATTAAAAAAAAGTTGATGAAATGACTTTAAGAGTGGACTAGAAACTTTTCTAAAAAGACATACACGCTCAGATGTAATACGTACTCTAGGTCTGTAGTGTTAAATCTGTGAAAAGGTTCACAAAGGCTTGACTGTAGTGAACATTGTGTACACATGAAGGCCTATGCACAGCCATCGCTAAACAGTAAAAGGTGAAAAAACAACCCCCACACACTTCCCCAGCCGTGGTATTACTCTCCCAAGCATCCAAGCGTAACCCCTACCTCTCACCCACAAAAAAGAAAGGCTGAATGAATAGCAGTGGGGGGATGAAAAGAGACTCCCAGAGCAGGTAGAGCCATCTGTCTAAAATATCCAACCCAGATGTCAAGGAATCAGGCACTGGCCAGGATCGCCTTACATAAGTAGTTTACCATGTGAAGAAATAATTTTGTCATATTAATTGACGGTAAACTTTCCCAAGAATTCCGGACCCCTGGCTGCTGCCTCACAGGTGGCTTCTTTCACTCACGGGGAACAAAGTGGGGTAACCGGACTCTGATCAAAAGAAAGATTGACATAAATAAAGAGTCTTCAGGAATGCATTGTGCAAACAAAATATGAACAGGGCCTCCAAACATTCTTCTCAAACACTACGGGGGGAGCCCGAGCTCAGAACTCAGCGCTCAGGGGGCACGAAGGAGGGAGGGGGAAGAAAAGGATCCATTTTCTATCCTCTATCAAATGGTGCATATTGGGTGTGTTCTCTGGAGCAACCGAAAGAACGTCAGTGAGACTAGGTGAAGGAGTGAAGGAGAGGAAGACGCGCCAAATGCTCGGCTTGTCAGTTGCACTTTGAAGTGCAAAGATGTGCATTGGATCATCTTAAGGTTCTTGCTTTTGTTTTCAGGTTAGTGTTTCATTTCTAAACACGGATAGGCCGTGTTTAAACCAGGATCAAATCCAAAACATCCCAGGCGTTTGATATGGAACCTCTAACCTCTGTTTGCTTGCCCAGGTTTACTCTGGCCGTCGTGAAACGCAAAAGTGCCCCTTCAATACGTTATGCTGGCTGCGCTCCGTGTTTGTGTCCATGTAAGGAATTAAGCCTATGAAAGAAAACAACGTGCCATTGCTTGTGTATACAATACCATAAGTGGACTTTATGGGTGACAAGGTTAGGTTAGTAAGCCTCCTGACAAAGCCTCTACTTTTAGATCTTCCAAAACAGAAGGAAAATGGAACAGAAACCCAACCGAATGAAAATCATACACACACTATAAAGCTAACCAGAATAACATTAATAATACATAACTACAATATTTCTTGATTTGCAAAGCATCATCCTAGCCACTTACGTAACTGCTTATATTGTGATGTGACGTAAAATACTACTACTGGATGGATGGATGGATGGATGGTTCTGTCTATGTGCCGCCCAGCCAACTGTCCAGCAGATGTGCAGCTACTGTTCCTGTGGCGTTATTCACAGGGTCGGATTGGAAGCTCCGGTACAAGTACTGGAGTATGGTTCATGTGGTTCATGTGGTACCCAATTTGTACCATGGTATTCACATCTTGTGGTACACACTATTGATGTGCCATAGTACCTACCATGGTATTCACTTAAGTATGGTGGTACATTCCACTGTAGTACCAAGGTACCCACTGAAGCACATACCATAGTTCGTAAGTTCTATGGTGCCTGCCATAGTAATGTTTGAAGTGCCTTGGTAAGACTATGGTATATTTATGGTCTGTACTATAGTATAGTCAGAGGTGGAAAGTAACGAATTACATTTACTCGCATTACTGTAATTGAGTAGTTTTTTTTTTGTGTACTCCTACTTTTTAAAGTAGTTTTTAAAATCTGTAATTTTACTTTTACTTAAGTATGTTTTGTTTGAAGTATTGTAATTCGCTACATTTTAAATCATATGCGCTACTGAGTAAAACAAATGAATGAAAATGCAAAAAATATTCTGCTTTGTATAAATGCCTCGTTGCGCTCGCGTGTGTGTATCGTGTCCTGGTCGCGCGCCGCTCCAGACTCCACTCCAGGTTTTCTGATGGTCCCCAAATCGGCAACTACCTGACCTTCCACACGGTCGCTTCCGCCCTGAGAGTGACGTCATCAACCAGCGCCACCATATATAAACCGGAGAGGCATTTTGATATTTGGTTGTGACTTTTTGCCTCCCATTGACTTTGATTATTGCTTTGCCCATTTGGTTTTGTTGGTCTTTGTATATATTTGTAGGTAATTTCACTGTATGTCTGTGCACTCACCAGTAGTAGGGACGTGGCTGCCATTTATTTTGGGAAGAGGAAATTTATTCACTGTTTTTGGTTTAGGGAATCAGGGATTTTTGTTTGTGTTTTTTTTTTTTTTTTGCAGGTAATTTAGCTACTAAATATAAATACCATTTAGTTTCTTATTTTGGCCTGGGTCCACCCTGAATCTGATCCTCCTCCTCCTGTGTGTGTGTGTGTGTGTGTGTGTGTGTGTGTGTGTGTGTGTGTGATACAAACCTCATTATTTCATCAGTTAATGACTGGATCTGGTTCTTTCTGCCATATACCACCATTTACATACAGTTTAAAACAGAACCCTGAACCATTCTCTTGCTGTACGGCCCGACACTAGACTGGGAACGCCATACTTAAGTGACCACTTTGATTTTCAAGCACAGGAAAGACAATAGCTTTATTATACAAATGTGTTACTTCAGTTAAAAACAACTACTTTGAGATTTATATAATCTTTTTTGAACAACGCTAAAATGCCTCATCCCCAATCTGTTAAAAAAAATACTCAGTAACATTTACTCTGAGTAAATTTTTTATGAGCTACTTTTTACTTTTACTTGAGTAGATTTTTATAATGGTAACTTTACTTGTACTTGAGTAAAAATTTCACTGAAGTAACAGCACTTTTAGTAAATTTTTGTACTCTTTCCACCTCTGAGTATAGTAGCCATGATACAGCTCCCCTGTAGCAAAATATTTTGACATTGTGAATTTATACAAGCTAACTTACGTACCTGTGAAGGGGTAAATTGATACATTGATAAATGGTCCCACACAAATTCAAAAATTCAAATTTTATTTGTCACACACACATTCATACACAGTACGATATGTAGTGAAATGCTTAGGCGACTGCCCGTGACCATAGAATAGTCACAGTGGGAAACACCAATGAACCTACTCTTCATGTCTTTGGACTGTGGGAGAAAACTGGGGAAACCCAACAAGCACAAGGAGAACATGAAAACTCCATGCACACAGACCCACAGGCAGGGATTGAACCCAGACCCTTTTGGTGCAAGGCAACATTGTTAACCACTAAGCCACTGTGCACCAATAATAATAATGATAATAATAATAGTAATAATAATTTTGGCAATTCTTTATTACCCATACAAGTCACATTTTTCCACACCTAAGATCATAAAAAATGATCCCATTTGAATAGGAAAAGCACCCAATTTGATAAAACTGCTCCTCATTTGCCCATAACTGTCTATTATTTTTTGTTTGTTTGTTCGTTTCCCCAGTGAATGATGTACTATAAGATATGTTTGTAAATGAATGCTGCTTTACGGGTGCAAGTAAAATCAAACACTGGCACTTGAGGGTGAAGAAACTAAAATAAGAGTTTTCAAGTCAGCCTGTTTATGCATGGAGAAAAGAAGATGGCATAATATAGCAAAGCATCTCTGAAGACTTTTCTCCAACACTACACACCACTGGAGCTCTGTACTGTAAGTCTGGGCTAGAAAACTGATGAAAGTCAGCACAACAAATGAGATCATAAAATTTCCCTTGACAATCAAATGCAGCCAGTCATCAGTCAAGAGATGCCAAAATAACCAGTTTGAAAGGCAGACGTTGAGACGAAGGAGCCTTTCATTTGGGAACCAGAAGGGTTCCCCCGGGTGACACAACACATGCCCTGGAGAGGCGGAAGAGCAGAGGTGCGTCTCATCCCCCTCGGAAAAGGTGACAGCCCTCTAAGGTGTGCCACTGCCTGTTGGCAATGCCAGGGGAGAGTGGTTGATACCTGCTTTGGCTGGGCCACACTGGGGCAAATCTCACCACTCTGAGGCGTCTACGCCATCCCTAGTGGTAAACCACATGCTTTACACTTTAAGAGAACACTGTCACTGTGTGTGTCTTTTAAAAAAAGAGCTCCCAATGGTTCAACTTCAGCAAAACATATCAACATTCCCTGCCTAATATTTAAAGTTCTCAACTGGCAAATCCAAAGCGCAATTTCATTATTTAAGCGCCTACAACAGTGGATCTGCTCCAAAAGTAAGCCGAAAGCCTTTCTTGTGCTTTAGGTGTCATTTTCATCTGAGAGTCCCATCCTGAATTCCCCATGCAGGCTCATACAGCACTTCGCTTTATATGGCTCTGAAAAACAAGGAAGAATAAAGAGCCAAAGAAGAAGAGGAAGGGAGGCCAAAGCAAAACAAGGAAGGTAAAATCTAATTAGCTTGTGAGTGATGGCAACAGTGAGGTTTACTTTAAAACAATAAACAGTGCATTGCTCGAGCATCCCCAGATTGGAGAGGCAAGCTGCACGGCAGGCGTAAGTTGATATTTTGTTTGTTTGCGCTGAGATTTTTCTCAGAGGCCCCTCTGAAACTGAGAAATTCCTGCGTAGATGAAATGGCTGAGCAGGGGCCTCACCGGGTGTGTCTAATCAAAGCCACATACACTCACACAGACCTGCGTGAAAGCCACCAGCAAAACACAGGTTAGGGGTGTGTTTAACGTAATGGCCTGATCTTTATTTGTTTGACAGGAAAATGCAACTCAAATGGCAGCTGTCGCTTGAACACTTTCCATGTAAAACGTACATAAATTACTTGTTTTTTTGTTACTGTACTTAAATGTTGTTGTTTTTTTACACACAATATTATGTACTGTAAACAAAAAATAATAATAAATAAACTACACTACACTAAATTGCATTGTTTTTCAGTTATAGCTTGCAAGTACTCATTACAACTACACAGTCTGATTACAGTGCTTGAGCACTGTACATGGTTCACTGTCCCAGGACTAAGCTGCATTTATTTATTTATTTTATTTTACCGCATTACGGCATGAAAATAATCTTGCATTTAACCCCATTAGACTAAAAGCTAATTATAAGAAATACAGTATGGACAAATATTTTAAAATGCAGTTTTGGGACTCAAAATAAATCAAAATAAAGCGCATGTACATTTCAACATTGAAACGCTTTAATCAGCAGCAGCGATGTCTTGAGACCGTGGCGATACATGAGCCTCCCTGGCCCAATTTAGCGCGATAAAGATCTAAAGGCAAGAGCCATGGAGATCAGCATTTCACAGCAATAACACGTAAGACATTAGCTAGCTCAGTGAGCTTTACTAGCTAGCCAGATATCGTTATTTTACACCAGGAAAGCTTTACAAAAGTGAAAGATATCGCTTTGATATCGTTTGGTAGCTAAAATATTACTACTAAATATTATAGGTATTAAAATATAGGTGTGTACTACTGGTAATGCTAAGATTAATACAGTTAACTAGCTAGCTAAAACAAACCTAGGCAGATGCACAGTATGTGGCTAAGTTTGCTAGCCAGTTGATATTGGGTTTCCTTATACTGTTGATTATCATGGTGGTGTTTGATGAAACAATATACCTTACAGTATATACAGATGTAAGATTAGTGATGCTAAGAATAATACAGTTAATTTGCTACATAAAACAAACTTAGGCAGATGTATGTGCCTAAGTTAGCTAGCCAGTTGATACTGTGTTTCCTTATACTGTTGATTATCAGGGTGGTGTTTGATAAAACAATATACCTTATATATGTATGTACTATTGGTGGTGCTAAGATTAATACAGTTAACTAGCTAGCACAGTATGCAGATGCACAGTATGTGGCTAAGTTTGCTAGCCAGTTGATACTGTGTTTCCTTATACTGTTGATTATCATGGTGGTGTTGATGAAACAATATACCTTATATATGTATGTACTATTGGTGGTGCTAAGAATAATACAGTTAATTAGCTAGCTAAAACAAACCTAGGCAGATGTGTGTGGCTAAGTTTGCTAGCCAGCTGACATTATGTTACCTTGTTGATTAACATGGTGGTGTTCATGACGCCACAGTTTGGTTAGCTAACATAAGAAAAGTAATGAAATCTGAATATTTAGTTATTTGTTGTGGCCAGACAAATGAAAGTTAAAATGCAATTTCACCAGAGGAATTATTCAATTCTATACCCATTAGCATGGAGGCCTTTCACATGAACAAATGCCATAATACATTTCAATTTCATGAACAGCATCATAAAAGGAACACTAACCTTATCCTGTCATTGATGAAGAGAAACATTTTTCTTTTAACATCATGTGAAATAAACCATGTGAGTGAATTTCAGTAAAAATAAATAAATAAATAAATAAATAAACCTTTTTTTTTTTTAATCTATGTTTTACCTTTTACACTTTTTCCAGTCTGAGCATGTTTTCATTTTCACTCAGGTATATTTCTGCTAAGCTACTTCCATTTTTAATAGAGTATGATTTTTGGCGTATTCAAGTATAATTTGTATCTGTGCTCATTTGTAATGGATTTAACATGAGGATAATCTACAACCAGTTTTTGTGCATATAATTACAGGGAGAGAAAAGAAAGACACTTATGGAGAGGGGGGGAAAATACTTGGTCAGAAGGCATCAAATGAGCTGTGGTCATAAAGCATGCCAAATGCATTATGTAGCCAAGAACAAAGCCATACGTCCGGGCCAAATCCAGAGCCATCTTTATCTTTACAGCACTGCAACAGTGATTGATTTTAATTGATGACACACTGCATATTATGGCATTAATAAGATTTAATAAGGAACAGGACTTAAAGCTTTTCCCACTGTACCATGTACATATTAATAGCCTCTAAATGTGACATTTTCTCCTTCAGCACTTTGCAGTAAGTTTGTGACGCTCTGTGCTAAGTCATATACTTAGTTTATTCTTTCATCATTTTTTTTTTTTTGGATAGTTCTGCTTTTGCATCAACGCTATGATGTAATCTTCAATTTCTTCAATTGAAAAAGAAATTACATCCAATAGACAGTGCTATATATTTACCTTATCATAATACCAGACGTATTTATAAAACATTACAAAATCAAACTTTTGTTTTAGCTTTTGTTTTTCTATTTCTCAGTCACATTATGTCCTAAATATCCCGCTTAAATCTCTTATGATACATAGACACCCTGAGACGGGGTGCTGATGGCATGCAGAATAAACAGACAATGGAGTAAGGAGAGCAACCTAAACACTGCACCACTGAGTAGGGCTTTTTATGTGCACAGAGAAAAAAAAATGTGCCATGAACCTTTTGCAGGATTAGGATAAAAAAAAAAGAAAACAACACACGCACATACACACTTTAAAAGGCACTTTTACGGGACATTTCAAGTGGATGAATCACAGGAAGGTGATGGTTGAACAGACTGTCCTGACATTGTCAGTGCTTGCTTATACAGAGAGAGAGAGAGAGAGAGAGGGAGAAATAAAAATGAGAGGTAAGGGGATGCCATGGCATTGGTGAATATTTGTAGAGGATAGAGAATGGCCATAAAAGGGCAAAAACGATTCTCCGCAGATGCTGCTTACTATAAACGCAGCTCTGTGAAAGTGAGCGTGGTGCTCTCGCTCGGTCATGCCTCACACTGCTTTCAGATGCCACTTTGAATCCTACCTGACCGTTAACACTAAACATTTCTCCCTCTTCTCCCAAAACACCCATTCATTTCCCACAGCAGGGCACACATTTTTGAAGTCTGGAGTGGTAGAATGAGAACTCTTTCATCAACTTTGAGAGGAAAAATAATATTGTACAGGATGTAGAAAGCAGGGAAGCGATGGCTAAAAGGCCTCCATTCTGTGGCTGGTTTTGCTAACGTTTCACTTAGCCTGTAGGGTGTTAGCCGTCCTCTCGGGTTACTAGCACAACACGGCATTGTGAGTCTGAGTAGAAAAGCAGTACTAAAGCGCCCGAGACCTTCTCGCACACCGTTTGAAGAACAGAGCCCGTTTGGATGTCCAAAAATGAAATCACAATCCAACGCAAGGAAGGAAGGATAAATAACCAAAGGTCATGGCTTGGATGGTTTTACCGAAAGTTGTGGTAAAAGGATGAACACAACCTTAAGCCGACGAACCTCAAAATCTCCTTCGAACCTGTATACTGTAGAACAAAGAGCTTGCGAATATGCTTCAAAACCCACCTGTCCCCCCCAACTTGTTTTAATCACATCTGTAACTACCGTTGTAGGACGTGTTAATGACAAACATGTGTGCCATAAAGAAATACGGCAATCACAAGTCGTACCTTGGCGTACCTTGGTCAGGGGTGCTATTAGACAGGAACCTCAACGGTTCAGGCCTCAGCTTTGATAGGTTCAGCATCTCTGGCTGACCTCCACATAAGGGTTTGCAGTTGTGGACAAAGAGCGCGATATATTATTAAAAGCACAGTTCAAGAGAAGGGACACTCCCAGGGACCTGGTTACAGTCGATGGCTGTGTTTAAAGTTTTTTTTTTTTTAAAGGTGGTAAAATAAAATTCACCCTGGTCGAGCGCATTAAATGTCAAGGGGATAATTGCTTTTAGGGTTTGACTTTGACAGCAGCGAGATCAGAAAGAATGAACGAAAATGCCGTAACAATGCAAAGGAAAGGACATAAGCGAGCAACGAAGCATGAAAAGATCTCTGGTGGAGTATTGGCAAATGAATAGAGTAAACCGCACTAAATTAAGAGATGCATCAAGGTGGAGGCTGCCAGCGGGAAACGGAGAGTGGCTGATTTGCGTAATCTCTTCAATGAAATTGACTTTTAAATACAATATTCAATTTGTGAGTGGCTCGAGACAGGAAGCTTTTTCTTCTTTTTTTTCTTCTTTTTTTTTTCTTCTTTTTTTTCTTTAGTCGATAATAACAAAATAACATGTCCAGGACATAAAAGCAAACATCAAAATGACAAGAGCTCAGCTTAAAGAGTGGAACACAATTCCATGGAGCTTTTCGAAGGTACATACACTCAATCTGAAGGTCTCCGTTAACAAGGGCATATCGAATTAGTTCTGCTCTGGCCTTTCAGCTTTTATAATAATAACAAGGCAAAGCTTTAAACCTAAAAATATATATATATATATATATATTTTTTTATAAACCAAGAAAAACAGTCCAAAAAACAAGCAAGGGCCTTCACAAAATAAGTAAGTCAGAAATTACTGTTCCAAGATATTCCAAAATATTTCATTTATTTATTTATTTATTTATTTATCTAGTTGGGTTGGGAGTATTGCATTTGGCACCATACATTGGTTTGGTATGGCTATTTATGAAAACTCTTATTTGACACTGTCTGATTATTGTAATATTATTTTATTTAACATCGATAAAGTGTGCTGATCAAAGAAACTAATCAGCAAAGAAGGCGTTGTCATGCTGTTTACTGGAATATTTCAGGGAGCCATCATGTCTGTGTTTCCTTCTGGCTCTCCTTTTTGTTTATGCTGTCACAGTTAGTCCTGCCAGCGTCCCTGCATGTACTCTGCATACAGTATGCATTAACTTTATATATTATGTGACTCTTAGCGTACCTAACTCTTCTCTCTCCTTCTGTCAAGCTACACATAGCACTCCTGAGCTGCTAGTCATCTCAGCCCCTTCTGCCCTCCAGACCTCATGACTCATCCTGCTCAGCCCTGCTTCTGGTTGGAGTCCTCATCACATGGAGGCCTCCGGCTCACTGCTGAAGATGTCCCAGTATGTTGTGCTTCGGATGCTTGTCTGTGAGTGGGGATGGTCTTTGATGGCTCACAGTTTATTACTGTACCAGAGTCTCCATCAAGGAAAGTGGACTCTACATTAATTAAACACCTTTCCAATTACATTGACCTTTTAACCTCATATCGCACAGATATCGCAGTGACTGATTCATACTATTTGATAACACCCAAATGAGGATGGTTTCCCTGATTCCTCTCTTCTTCCTAGAAAGGTTTCTTCCTCATCCTCGGCTTGCTCATCAGGGACAAATTGATAGTTATAGTCAATACTTTTTACCTGTTTTATTTCCCTAATTTTTTCATTCTCTGAAGCTGTTTTGCAACTAAAGCCGTTGTTAAAAGCGGTGTACAAATAAAATTTTAATGAAATGAATTAACACTCTGGAGTGATTGTTTTCCAATTACAGTATGTCTGTAAGTGTTTCTTATACCAAAGAGATTGTCAATGTTGGCATGTTTATCTATTAAAGAATGACCAATCATACTTTTTATATGTTTACAGCTTATTATTTGCCCACCACAAATATCTAATTAATCAATCTCTGAATGCACAACATGTTGAACCTTGAAGCAGATGGACTACAGCAGCAGAAGACCACATCAGGTGCCTTGCCTGTCAGCTTAAACCAGGAAACTGAGGGTGCAACTGACATGAGGAGCCAAAATTGTCCAACAGAAGCATTGTTCAACAGAAAAGCATTGCCAGGTCTGATGAGTCTGGACCTCTGCTGTGATATTTTGAATGGTAGGGTCACATTGGGCCACTTAGTACCAACTGAGAATCATTTAAATGTCACAGTTTACCTGAGTATAGTTGCCGTGTCCATTCCTTTTTAACCATAAGATAACGCACCATGTTACAAAGCTACAAAACTGGTTTCTTGAACATGACAATGAGTTCACCATTTTCCCGTGGCCTCCTCAGTCACCAGATCTCAATCCAATAGAATAGCAAATGCATGATGCTATCATGTCCATATGGATGAAACAAATCTACAAAGGAATGCTTCCAGCAGCTTGTCGAATCTATGCCATGAAAGAATTAAAGCAGTTCTGAAGGCAAAGACCCAGTACTTGCCAGGTGTACCTAATGAAGTGGCTGATGAGTGTAGGTTAAAGACCTAAATCTTGCGGAACGTCTTCGAAGAATAGTTTGTTCTTGTTATCATTAGTGTTATGGCCGATTTAAATAGTTGTTCCTGGTGGCTGTTCCTTCCTCTTGAGGTTTCCATGTTAAAAAGCACAGCTTGTTGCGTTACGGAGAAGCCACAAGACCTCATGCTGAAAATACATCTCCTCACAGACCATACCGCGTGTAAATTAAGAATAAGCAACGTTGATATACACTAAATTCATTTTAGTGATTAAGTCTCTCAAAGCTGCTGTTATAGAAAAGGAATCAATAGAATCAGAATCAACATTTGCCTGTATTATATGTACATAGGTATGTTTTTTTATTATTATTATTTCCTAAATTTCTTTATTATTTATTACTTCTGGTTTCCTGAATCAGAGCCAAATTTGTGTATGCCATGTACAGTAATGTCCTAATAATGGAGAACCGTAGACGCAGTGGTGTTCATTTTTCCACCCGGACAAGGAAGAATTTTTCCAAATATAAACTTGTCTGATACTGTTAGTTTAATAATGAGTTGTTAGAGGGAATCGTTAGACTTGCGCACCGGGTGAAAAGCAAATCCCAAGCCTTCATACCACGGCAGCAAAAATCGATGTCTCTCTCCGCCAGGCCTCATTATACCTAATAGATCTCCTCCTTTGTGATGATGGACCAGTTACTGTACCGTTACCAATGAAACACAGGTGCGTGTTCGGCGAGAGCAGAGCTCGGGCCTGTAATCAGAATGTTTACACCAAGTGTCTGCAGGATACTGACACTTTCCCCGAGCAAAATTGGCCTCACTTACACACTCTCTCTCTCTCTCACACACACACACACACACACACACACATATATACAGGAAAGATGCAGAGAAAGAGAGAGAGAGACAGAGCAGAGACACACCACAGTTCCAAGATCACTCTTATTTCTTCTATCAAACACAGACAAAGAATTATACAAAAGACTGAGACAGGCTAGTCAAACAAAAAGAGGACAAATGAAAGGGGAGGAAGCGTGCTCATAAAATCCAGGAAGGCTGTGACAGATATTAAAACAGCGCGGCTATCCTGGAAGGTAATATGGAGAGATTAGTGGGAGAGGAGAGAGGTTGGAAAGAGAGCGGGTCACAGCGAATTCTTCAGCCTCTGAGCTGTTTGCTGGCCGCGGAGACGCGGAGACAAAAAAAGCACTGTGTTCCAGCTGAAACCTAACACGGCATATTTTTCGGTGGCAGCTCAAGAAAGATACCAATCTTTCTCTGTCTCCTTACCGCTCACTTCAGGGTCTCCATCTTTTTTTTTTTTAGTCCTTCCACACACATACACACAAGTTCTATTCAATATTCTTCCTCAGCCAACAAATAAATAGAGGAAATTTATAGCCGTGGTGTCAGTTCCTTTTTACTTTATGACTCTCTTGGATGGACGAAGCAGCGAAGCGTCGTCCTGAAGACAATTCAAGAAGCTTGTTGAAAGCAACGTGTAAGGATCGGGTCTGGAAATGTAACGTCTTTTCCACCGTCCGTCTGCATAAATAAACGAATAAATATAATAAATTGGCAGTTTAACGTCACATTTAAGCAGCTTTCACTGGACTGGACAAGTCATGGGAAGCCTGCTATATTTCATCATCGGGAGATTTATGTGAGGGACATCAATACTTCACCTGTATTTATGCCTCGGAGGAAATCGAATCCCGTTCTGCTCTGACGTTCGCGTGAACATTTCGAGACAGAAATCGCTCCATTATTTCGGCCGCAAATCTTTTGTCTCACACTTATTAAAGAGATATGTTTTTTACAGCATAAATTAAAATAAAGGATTCGGGAACAGTGAAATCTGCACCTGTGCGATTTCGGTTTTACACACCGTGACTGCGACAGAGTAAAGAGTTCGCCCAGATGTGCATGGTTGTCTCGAACGCATCCATACACCGTCGTCATACGTACTGTACGTTCGGATCAAACCGATGGAGATCATGCACGCCTCATTTGAATGTGACAGAGAGGCACTTGTGGATGAAGGAAGCGTAATTACAGCTTTCCCGCCACTGACAAGCTAAATGTGCGGCTACTCTCGACAGCAATCTTCCCCGTCCTCGATCGCTCACCTCCAATCACCGTACACTACAATTTGACTGTCTCTGTTCACTTCCTCATGCATTTGCACGGATATGAGAGTTCTTTTTACTAATGAAATAGCAAATTGTTCGAACCATAATAGGACGTTGGAAGGGGACATTTCAAACCAATGGTTTTTCACCCTCTCTGTCAAAAAAAAAACAAAAAAAACATCAAACATCCTGACCAATTTAATGAAAGCATGCCATATTCTGAACACAAAAAGTGAGACACTATACAGTATATCCTGGGGGGGACATTAAATATTAGTTTATTTATAGGTTCTGCCACTCTGTGCTATAAAAGCGTAGACATTGTGCTAATTACTTTCAATTTAACGATTAGTGAACTTAAATTAACCGCTTAATATCTTAGGATCTGTCAGTGGGTCCAAGATACTGTAACATTCCTCTCGTAACTACAGTACAGTTCCTGTCTAATGCCAGGGGGTGCACAAATTTCTATTAATCAACAGGTTTTTAGTTAAAAATTGCTGATTTGATATCTTCAAAGTAGTCGAAACTATTACAGATCCTCACGGAAGCCGTGAATCCTGTAAATCAGACTACGCAGCTTCAATTATTTTATCGGCTACATTGTCAAGGACAAAAGTAAACCAAATGGGCCAAATAATAAATGTGTAGGTTATTACACTGATTACAGATGTACCGGCACTCAATCAGCAATCACTGATTCCATAATTGAGAGCGTGCAGTGCTTTATGGAAACTCCTTATAGCTTAATGATGGAGAATGCAATATTTACAGCAGCGCCTCAGAGGTGTTTTTTTTTTTTTTTTTTTTGCAGAGGCGATTCTAGAATCTAGAATCAGTTGGGGCCCTAGGCAAAAATTTGCATGGGGCCTCTCCAACCAGCATTTATCACTATTATCTTATAAATAATAAATAGGTTTGTCAGCCCTCAGGGGCCCCATACTGGCCTGGGGCCTCGAGCAGTCAACTGCCTTGTTTGACTCTGGGCTCCGTACAACTGTGGATTGTCTTCTTTGAGCCGGCGTCTATGACCCAGCTAAGTGGGATTGGATAGTGACGTGCAAACCACGGCACTAAAAGCACTCTTTAACACAGCACTTTTCATGATGGGATTAAACCCATATATTGCATATAGTGCAAGGATTTTAATTATTGCATTTTATTTATTTAGCTTTTAAAGGGTCTATTACAATATGTAAGATTCACATTTTTGTCATTTATAGACGTTCAGCTTGGTGTGCATGTACAAAAAAAACTGTACTAGCCAGGGCTTAAAGAAGCCAATTAGATTCCCTCCCTAATGTGACATCATATAAGAAGATACCTTTGTAGCTCATTTACATAGACACTGAAACAGTGCATTCTAAGGAAGAGTAAACCAGATGGAGATTAAGGGGTATTTCAGATTTACATAAAACCTATGTTAACTTGTTAAATCAATAGTACAATATGGAACCTTTAAAGAACAAGTGTGGGAGGAATGTCTTTGAAGTTGCATGTGAGTAGAAAATTGTAGCAAAGTGGCAATGTGTTGTTCAAAGAAAATATTTTTTTCTACTGTTTTTCTCTACTGACCTGGCTATGCAACGTCATAGTGGTGGCTAGCAAATACAATACTTGCTTTGTATTGCCTTGAGGAATTCCTTATACAGAGTATTTCATACATAAACAAAATAAAGGCAATGACATTATAATAATTTAGGACTCTACATCTTCATCTTCATCTGCTTTATCCTGCCAGGTGAACTGTATAAATAACACTGATTATCAATTTGATATCTGTAAACTGGTGACAGGATTATGGACACCCCAGGCTTATTTATCAGATCCCAAAGAAAACATAATGTAGCACAAATAGCTGGAAATGTCACTCAGTGCACCACAGCCTGCTAAGCGAAGCGTTCAAGAGTTCAAGCTCAATCCAATCAAGCATCCATGGAATGCACCAGACAAACAGGTCCAATCCTTGGAGTCTCCACCCCGCAAACCACAGCACCCAAAGGATCCGCCACTTACGTTCTGGTGTCAGACACTACACCACACCACGGAGGTCATATGGAGTTATGCCCTGGCAGCAGATAGAGATTCTATACAATGCATTGGAACTGAATGTTATGGCTGGCTAGTGTACTCCCAGGATAGGATGCCAGACCATTGCAGGGTACCATGCACACACATTGACATCTCAGGCCTAGAACAAGAACATGAAACTCAGCACAGAGAGCAAACTACAGTAAGTAAGTGCAGGATCGAACCCGGGTGAAATGGCAGGGTTGCATCAGGAAGGGCGTAAAGCCTGTGCCAAGTTGTGCACAGATCAGATGGTCCGCTGTGGCAGCCCCACGCAGCAGCTGAAGGAAAGAAATTATATTTGGACTAAAAAAAATTTAGGTGAGAAATAAACTTTTCTTTTTTTTTTTTCTTTGCAATGTTTTTTTTTCTTCGTACTGGCTCTAACAGTGTGGTTAGCTTTATCAGTCCTCACTTGCGAATCTCATGCACGCTGGGTGGAATGATAAATCTGACCACTTGTCCTTTTTCCCAACAGAAGTGTTTAGGCTCAGCTTGTTCTTATTGAATGTTATCTTTATCAGGACAGTTTCACTCTACAGATTGCCTTTCTATTTTTTCCTCTTTTTTTCGAGAAGAGCTAAACATTCTTACTGAATTTTCTCCCGGGCAGCCCATGAAATGTTTGAAGTGATAGCAGAGAGAGGGGGCAGGAGAAAGAAAAAAAAAATTGCATCGCCATAAATTCATTACAGAGGCCCGGCAGTATTTATAAACATGGCGAGATGTTGTTTAAAATATCTGACTTAACAGATTACAGATATAAACTTTTTACTGGGGGGAAAGGGGCGCCAGAACGCGCTGTGTTTACATGGGGGGAGTCAAGGTACACAAACGCCTCCTTGGAGCCCTGAGTGACTAAAAATGAAATAAACATTCAATAAAATAAACACGGGGGCGCTTGTGTACGGCTCGGGGTGGAAAGGAGGCTTTACCTTGGAGAAGGGGGCCGCGTCTCATTTGCGCTAGCCTAGCTGTCTTTCCCTCTCAGGTGCTGTTTCGTAGGGGCTGATTATACAGTTGATGAGCTTCGAAGAGAATACACACTCAGTAGTGATGTTACAGCACCGACTCAAGAGCATTGATTCACTCTTAAGCCCTACTACTAAAGGATATACAAAAGTGCTCAGTTAGAGAATGGAAATAAAAATCCAATTAAAGACAGGATGTGGTTAAGCGTGAAGAAAAACAGTGACAGAAATAGCTCTAACAGGTACACTATGTGCCTCGGTGTTGTGTGGCTTTGTCCTGATTATTTATTGTATCTGGTCTGTATAAAAAAAAAAACTCCCCGGAGACTACGTGTTTGGCAAAAGAGCGTCCCAAAGTGCACTTCCTGGCATAATGGCTGCGTCTATCCTAACAATGCATACTCGTGCCAGGACCACCCGCTGGGCATCAGGACGCTGCCAATAACTAATACCAGGTACGTAACACAGCTCCTAATCACATCCAATCTCGATCAGTCACAACATAAATGTGGACCTGCCTCCAATAACACAGCTGACAGGCAAGGCAAAACAAGGACGGGAATAGTTTCAGCACATCAATCTTCACGGATGGGTTATGCGTCCATGGGTTCAATGCAATTCCCGCATTATCTGCGAGCGAAATCTATGCGTGTTAGTGAAATACACCTGAAGTTCTGTTGTTGGTGTTAAATGATCCTTTCTACAAAGTCCAAGTTAAATCAGACAGCAGCACACTGGATTTTTAAAATGTAGACCTCGAATCAGTATTAAATGACCTGTGAAGTCCATGATGGAAACCAGATCGTCGGGATTTTTGCTCATTTTAATGTTGTTCCTATGATGGAGATCATCATTATGAAATACTATCACTCTCTACTTTAACGGGATAATAGTCATAAGGCTGGTTGACTGATTACATTATTGGAACGAGGTTCATCTATAGCTTAATAACTTCAAAACAAATTTCAATGTTGCTAACTGCAACTGTAGTGTCATAACATTTTATATAATGGAATTATATGACTTAATATTAATCAGAATTATGCATGTGGGTCTCTGTGCATGTTTGCATGGTCGCTATGTGCTTGGTGGGTTTCCTCCGGGTGCTCTGGTTTCCTCCCACAGTCCAAAGACAGGCAGATTGGTCAAATTTTCCAAAATTGCCCTTAATGTGTGAGTGAGTGTTGAAGCGTGTGTGTGTGTGTGTGTGTGTGTGTGTTTGTTTGGCCTATTATGGATTGGAACCACGTCTAGGATGTATCCTGCCTCATGGACTATGTCTCTTGCGGTATAGAGCCTGAATGAATGCATAAATTAATGAGCGAATAAATAATAATAATAATAATAATAATAATAGAATAATACTTTTGCATTACACCAGCAGGGTTGTGGGTTCGAGTCTCCAGTCTTCGTCTATTAGTTACTCCAAGAACTCCGCATTTGTCCTATAGCTCAAAGATTACATTTTAGGCTGACTGGTGTTTCCAAATTGCCTGTTGGCACTGTTATATTATTGTGTGTGTGTGTGTGTGTGTGTGTGTGTGTGTGTGTGTGTGTGTGTGTGTGTGTGTGTGTGTGTGTGTGTGTGTGTGTGTGATGGGTTGGCACCCCATTTAGAGTGTCGCCTGCCTTGTGGTCTGGGATAAACTTCAGGCAGTCGACAACCCTACATAGGACGAGTGGTATAGAAAATGGATTATTATTATTATTATTATTATTATTATTATTATTATTATTATTATTATTGTTGTTGTTGTTGTTATTATTATTATTGCTATTATTGTTGTTATGATTATTGTTATTATTGTTCTTATGTCACGCCTGCTGTTCCCAGACCAGAATGAATGAATTAATGAATGAATGAGCAAATGAATATTTATCCAATGTGTCTCATATGTAAAGTTACTCAGATCATATCCATAAAACACGTCTGATCTGTGAGCTGTGGAATCCTGAAAAAGTCCCTGACTGCAAAAAAAGCAGGTATAAGGAGCTCAAGCCAAAGCATGTAAAGTCTTCTGCTGAAATGTTACTCAGCGTGACTGATGAACACAGCCGAGGAAATGACCGAAGTCACTTGTTTAAATCCAGATGCCACAATAAGAGCATATTTAATTTACACAGCACTGCTCCCCCCCCCCCCCAAAAGCTGAAGGGTTCTTCGGGAAAGTGAAAGTAAGACAGGAAATCAAGACCTTAAATGTGATCATTACAAGGAAGATGGTTTAAACCGAAGACGTTTTATGCGCAGCTTAAGTCTGGGGACATTTCGAGACAGAGGAGAGCAAACGCTTCTGGCAAAAACAAGTAGAGAAAACAGAAAGGTTGGGCTGAAAGCACATACAGCCCTTCACTGTTTAATGTCTCGCTGACATTTCTACCATCAGCCGGGTTCCAATCCCTTCCCTCTCTCTCTCTCTCTCTCTCTCTCTCACTCACGCTTTCTCTCATTCTATCCTATCTCTATTCTACTGTATCCCTATCAGCTGAAAATAAAATCAGCAAAGCACTAGAAAAACGACGAGACGTGTGCTGTCTTTAACACATGCAAGGTCTAGTGACCCAGACAGGGTCATGGGTCAGGGTTCAGCGAAGGGGCAGAGAATCTGGCAGCTGAAGCTAAAGCTGTCTCCGATTTCACCCGAGCCTCAGACTTTTCTCTTTCCTTTTCCGAAGGTTACAGTTGAATGTTTGTGTAGTGACTTAAAGATATATATATATAGAGCGAGAGAGAAAGAGAGAGAGAGTGTGTCATGATCCCTGTGTGTGTATGTATGCTGATTCATGCACACAGCCCGAGATACAGTATAATTTATAACTAGCCTGTTTTTGGAGTCACGGAGCTAAGGTGAGGCTAAGTAAACATTTAAGAAGGAATTTAATAAGAACATCTAATTAATTCTCAGATGCTTTTCATTTGACAGCTTTAACGTGCTGGTATGGACGATAAAACGAGCCTTTAACAACAACTCGGGAATTGCGTTTCAATTCCTCATCAGGGCGTCCAGGTGTTAAGCATTGGTCTGTACGAAAAAATTAGGTTGCAGGCCAGCTGTTTTTGGGACACGTCCCAAACCAAGCATTTTTTTTTTTTTTTTTTAATCAAACCACTTTATTTTCAGAGGTGTTTACGTTGCTCTGTCGCTGGCTCCACCTGGTACTGTCGGTGTCCAAAACCACACACACACACACACACACACACACACACACACACACACACACACACACGCACACACCTATACAATCCTGGCCCGTCCCATCTCTGTCGCCCTACACATGACTGCAAACATTTTAAATAACTTGATCAGCTCTTAAACAAATAGAGGTGGAAATGCTACACCGTGACACATCTGTGTTCTGTTAAGGTGACAGGAAAACAGAGAGGAGAGAAGAAGAAGAAGAAAAAAAAACAGGATTTGAAAGGCTGCCATTTTCTCGAAAAACACAGTTGTCCTGGAACACAATCAGTGTGTTGACATTTTTTTCACTCATAGAACAATATGTCTTTTTTTTTAATGACTATAAAGGAGGTGAAATCAGCACTGCTTTTTGTTTAAGGAGGAATAAAGAACATCAGGAACCAGTAACTAATGGACAGGAATAAAAAATATGTCCTCCTAACACTGCAGACTCCTTCCAGAAATGTTACTGTATATAAGCTACTTTTAAGATTGAAAGCAATCTATCTATGATGCACCCGGTACTATAGAATCAATCTCGTATTAGTTCAAGCACATTAATACAAACCTGTGATCTGTAAAACAGCCAGGACGACCAATCCGGGCTGCTTTTAGAGAAAATTCATCAACAACTTCTGACCAGTCAGATTCATGGATTTGACAGGAATTTAAGAAATCATGTTTATTAAAAAAAATAGACATCTAGATGAAACACATAAACGAAAGAGACAAAGCAACAGGTTAATCAAGACACCGAGTACTCATGGTGTGTGTCAGGGTTTAACTGTGTGCGAGTCAGTGTGAGGTGTGTGTTCTGACATTTTGACTCGTTTCCCAGATGCTCTCTGGGGTTACACAGCCGTCTGGGGCTATAAGGAAGCCTGAGAGCTGACCCGTCTGTGTCTCGTCTCTGCTTTACCCTGAGAGTTTCTGGACACCACTACTCAGGGGAACATTATCTGAAGAAGGAGAAACACTTTCCTGTTTTATTTTTCAGCTACATACACTTCTTCAGCATTTAATTTTTTTTTCTTAAACTCGAGCGTGCTGTGTGCTTCTTTTTTGTTCCCGAGCGATTTTTATCACCCGGATTATGACGCCTTACTCAACATCTCTGTCTCAAATGATGAATGAGTGCCGTAATGCTTTAATCTTGTGACATCCGCGCTGCAACGTCAAACCGACAAGTAAAAGTAAACATTTAGATTAAACAGTTCTCTTTCAAACTGCACCGCCAACTCCGAGAAACTAAATAATAGCTCTTGCTCAAACACTAATCCCGTCCTAGAGAACACTTCACCTGTGCAAAGAACGCCCCCGAAAGAGAAGGGATCGTCTCGGATCGTCGGGCGCTTACACACAGCACCACCTGGTGGACGGGGGAAGAATTCCAAACGCAGCCACAGACGTAAGAACTTTCTCAGCTTGTGAGAGTTTTTTATTCTCCGAGCTTGTCCGTGTGGGACGGTTCAAAACGCAGGATCGGATTCATCTGCTTCCTTGTAAATGAAGGTTCATGTCCAAAATAGACCAGAGAACATAATAACAACAACTGTTTGTTGACCCTGGGAATATTTGGTGCTTCTCACCAGCATCTGGCCACTGTTATGCATGATTTATTGTTAACCCTAAGCTGTCGACGTTTAGAGAGATAGCAGGGATTGCGCGCTGACACGACGCATACTTCCAAATTAGGGGTGCCGTGACTTTTGTCAAGCACACACGACCTTTAGCGAGGCTCCAGAGGAGAGCCGAAAGGCATTATTTCCAGATCAACCGTTTCAGACTGATATTCAACTTAGACAGGATAAGTAGGGGTCCCTGAGGACAATGTGGTGCTATTTAAACCTGCTAATGGTGTACAACTTACAGGATTATTTTTTTTCTTTCTTTCTTTCCTTCTCTTTCTTTCTTTCCTTCTTTCTTTCTTTTTTTGTGCTAGGTCTCAAGCTAGCGGTGCTAACCGGACCTGTAGCCACCTGCAAATTACAACTTAGTACTCGAAGAGTTAAGAATGTGTTTCTTTCAGCCTATTGTTGAAGCGCACAGGTCAGGCAAGGGGGGGGAGGGACGAATAGATTGTGCTAAGAGGCTTTAATCCCCCCGCCTGTCAAGCCCGGACCCTGCTTGACGTCCCATTGATGTGTAACAGAACAAAACAGTGGGCCCCTCGCTAAGCTGCTGCCCGGGCCCCATTCACAGCGACAGGAGAGCAAATTCTTCAGCTGCTCAGATCCCTCAGTCTTAAAGGGGCGATGTGCAAAAAAAAAAAAAAAATTCTCAAAAACAACAACACAACAGGAAGGTGGAATGCACAAACAGCAATAAGAGACGGTCCTGGACTGCTCTGGCTCTACTTTTTAAAGCTACAGGTGTGGGACAAGAGCAAACGGATGCTGACAAGCTCGTTGCTGGAATATTTGAATTATGAAAAAATGGTTTTCAAAAAATGTACTACAAAATGTATAAAGTAAAAAAAAATATATATATATATATATATATATATATAATTATGTAAAATCTAAAATTATCATATTATATTCAAAGCATATACAGTACATATATATTTATTCATTTATTTCTTTTATGCAAAATATAACAAATAACAAAATTAATATAACATAATATTTATTTATAAATTAATACATAATACACCAGAATAGTGAATTACTGCAGGAAATTGTTGTTATATTCATTTATCATACGTTTGTTGTTCGGACATGTATCTTTTATCATTTACAATTTTATCATTTTTACACATAAATATTAGACTTGATAATAATAAAATAATAAAAGATTTAGGTTCTTTGTGCCTGGTCATTGTTAAAATTTTTGAAAATATCAATGTCTAAGCTTAAATTCGGTTCTTTATGTTCATGAAGAAAAATAAAATAAAAAATCAAGTTCAACATGACCTCAATTTTAATTTATTTATTTTATTTGATACAATAGATTCAAGAATTCCGAGAACCATGTGATAATTATGGCACAATTAATACAAATTAATATGAATTGAAATATACTGATTAAAAAAAATGAAATCTCAGGAGATCTGACAAGGTTTTAACTGCTTTTTAATTCTCAGCAGGAGCTAACTGACTGATCTTGACTACAGAATGTCACTGTAGAAAGGGTTTTGTTAGAAGGAACGAATGAACAGAAATAAACGCGCCCCCTCTGTTTCTTTTTATCTAAAATGTAGGAAATACATTGCTTAAAATATGGAAAGTCATAAATAAATGAAACCACATTCATAAACATTAGACATAATGTTCATTCTATATAATAAAAATGTACATATGTACCTAAATCAAATAAAAAAAAAAAAAAGGAAATCGTTGGATGAAGCAAGGGGGCAGGGGGGGGGGTTTGTTGGGGGGATCGGTTGAAGGCAAGATGACTGTATGCAAATTGGACTGGGCTTGTTTTAATGAGACAAACCCACTGACAAACCACAACTCTAATGCTCGGGGTTAAGAGATGCATATTCATGATACGTATATTCAAATGCATGGACATGAACTAACAGACCCACCCCCTCTCCAGCCTATTACCCTTCTCATTACTCTTTTTATTTACACAGAGGGGAAAAATATTGGAAAGAGACATGACATGATTTATTATTTTTATTATTTTTATTATTATTATTATTATTATTATTATTATTATTATTATTATTATAAGTATTATTATTATTATTATTATTAAACTGAACAACAGAATTTTTTTTGCTGATACAGTAAATAGATAGATTGTTTGTTTTGTCTGTATACTGTATACATCTACATTTCTATGAGGGTGATCCTAAAACATTTACAGTTGCACTGGAATCAGTAAGGCATGGTCTATATGATGATGCTCTAGAAATTGGAAGGCCTAAGAGTCACATCAGGCTTGAACAAGAGCATACATTTTATATGTTTTTATGTGAATAATAGTGATGAACAGGTGAAGAAATGGCACATTTCATCAAGCCGTTCCCTGAAATGGTGGAACTAAATGCATGACTTTTATGAACAGTATGTTATCTGAACATGCCATACACGTGAAAAATTAAGATGTGAATATAAAAAAATCTGTGTAAGAAAATCATGTGGGGGTACAAAGCTTAGGTACTACACATTTAACGTTTACATGTAAAACGACTTCAGACCTCATATGAATGTAAAAAAAACTTTTTTACAATTTTTTTTTTGAAAAATGAAGCATGAAACATGACAAGTAAGAGACCTGAAAAATCAAGTCTGATTTTTTTTTAAATAATGTGATAATGTTCACTCATTCTCATTTTTAGGCAACATTTACCTCTATAGAGATGTAAATTAAACTATACTTTTTTTAAATTAATAAAATGCTTACAATTAAAAATCTAACAAATAGCTAAAAATGATACACGCTTACATAAAATTAAAATATTATTTTCATGAATTGATTTAGCCTGAAAGAAATATGCAGGAGGTTTGAAAATATGTACGCTTTATAGTTATATAGTTATATAAAGTTATATATGTTGTTTATCCATACTGATATTTAAATCATAAAAGAAATGTATCCACTTATATATAGACTTATAAATGACTGGTCTGGTTTAATTATCCATTTCCTCTAACGTAACAGTAGAATAAATGTCATTGATATATTTATGAATAGTAACTAATGGTCATTGTTTCAATTAATATTTTAAAAACAGATTCTAATACAGACAGAACGTTTTAAAAATATTCTACTCATTTGGAATGAACGGCAGACCTCATTATGATGATTATTTGTACTTGTGCTCCCCCTTGTGGTCATATGGTATAGTTTAGACCCTGTTATTTTGGGGATTTATGGGTCGCCCAGTACATCAGCTCAAGATGAAATACGCACATATTGGTGTTGTTCTTTTCTATCGTAGCCTACGTCGGTAGATAGATATATAGTGTCTATGTTGCATAAATACCCTCACCCCCCCACCCCCCCTAAACAAAAGACTTGTTCAATCCTGGAGCTGAAATGGAGTTAACTGGGATTATAGAATTATTTGATTCTACACATATTAATGAAGCTAAAATAAACCAAAAGGGAAATAATAAAAAATAAACATAGTTGCAAGGCAATAATGATTGGGCCCAAGCACCTGTGTAATCACCACCTAGGTGCACCAAACAACCTGTGTGCTTTTTGAGCATGTTAAGACCCTCAAAAAGCCCCAGGTGCTGGGGTGGGGGGGGGACACCACACTATGATGTCACTCAATGGGATGTCATTAAATATGATGTCACTCAAGAAGTTATTAGCCACTTTTCGATATAAGTTGAGGACATTGTCATGGGTGAACCATTTGGGCTATCAAAAATATTTTCGCAATTTTGCATCCTCAGTGGCTTGAGATAAAATTGGCCTGGTTTGGTGCCAATCATATAAATCCCCTAGGAGGAGTATATAAAAGTTTACTGTGCTTTACATGTATGTATACGTGCAAGTGTGTATAAGCTATGCTGAAAAATCTCATGTGAAAATCCTGTATCTAGTTCATTTTCATGACTTTTTGAGCATGTTAAGACCTAAAAAATAATGAAGTTGTGATTGCATAAGTACTCACCCCCATTTCTATGAAGCCTCTGTGTACTGGAGATTGATATTTGCGCTACACTGGTCAAATGTTTTTTTTCTGACGTCGGTACACAGACCAACTCCTGCGTGGCATGTTATGCATATACATACATACAGAAACTAGACATTATTGACAGGCTTGCAAAAAGCCAAACAACACATCACATAAAATGAGTGTCTGATCATTTTGTGCTGTATTACGCACAGGCACGTGCATGGTTTTTATCTTTCACACACGAATGCACACAACTGAAGCGCACTGGCAGCCATAAAGTTAAAGTCTGCTAAAAGTGAAATATCAATGGGTTTTTGTATTACACTGTTAGGCTTTCATTTTAATGTACTCTTTTAAAACATTTAGTGTATGCATGAACTAATTTTATGTTGAACTGAAAACTATGAAATATGCCGACTCAGTCATATCCAACACACATGGGGCTTGTTAAAGATATAAAGTGAATACCTAGTGTAGAACTAAACACCTCCTTTACATCCCATTTTTACTTTATTATGGTTTGTTTTGTAATAAATTAATTATGGAGCATTCAGGTCATGTGGTATTATCTGATTCTTAATTGAACATCAGCTATCAACTTATCAACTTGTGACATATTGTAATTTATTTATTCAAAATTACCATTTGAATGAGGCTTGAATTTGAAATGAAACTGAAATTTCAACCCCTAAAAAAGCTAATGAACAAAAATCAACATTTAAAAAATGTTACCATTAGAAACTAAGATAAACAAATATTCTGGACAAGTAAATGTCAGAAATGGTGAGCAGATTCTTGAGATTCTAGATCGGTGCACACAGTGGTACTACCAAACAGAAGAACATGTTACCACGACAACGATAATAACATTTACAACATTTGTCAGACACCCTTATCCAGAGCTCATTATACATTTAAGCAATTATGGGCCTTGCTCAAGGGCCAAACAGTGGTAATTTGGTGGTGCTACAGTTTGAACCTTGGACTGCTATGGACCACAAATGCATGCAGAGAGTGGTGAAGACTGCTGACTAGATCACAAGGACTTCGTTGCCATCCCGGCAGAGAATTTACCATCGCAGAGTCCACAAGAGAACTGCCTCCATCCCGAGCACCGACTGTTCTCACCCCTTTCCTCAGGTACACAAGTGTGAGACTTCCATGGCTAAAGAACTTATTCTTTCCCACTTCCATCGAACTCCTAAATAGCTGACTTTACCATACACTTGCACTTGTGTAGTGTATATTACTGTATATATTTTTGTTTTTGTTTTTTATTTTATTTTTATATTTTGATAATTTCACACTTTTTCATCTTTTCATATTCGGCTTGTAATTCCATGTTTGATCTATATTATATACGTATTCTTTTTATACCCATATTTATTTTTAAGTTTATTATTATTTTTTTACCTTTTAGCATCAATTCCTCCTTTCAGCAAAGGAAGAATTAAATTGTATGGGGGGGAACATATTTCTTTACTGTGCATATGACAATAAAACTTAAAACCTGAAACTGTATTCTAAGCTACTGAGCTACCCCTGCCTACCTATGCCTAATTACAACTGCAGCAGCGAAGCCTTGGGAAGGAAAAGGATGCTGAATATTTTTAAAAGTACAACACAAAACCAATGATTGCAATCATTAAAACATTAATTACATGTGACTACAAAACATTGTTTTGATTGGGCCTACCATATAAATAGTTGAATAAAGACTTCATTTTTCTTTGGGTAATTAAATTGCCAGAATAAAATGCACCTCTTCCTAGCATCAGAGTTTGTTTACCTTACCAAATAGCATCATAAAGACCAAAACAGGCCTGGGACAAAATTCTGGAAAAGTATCAATCAGAGTTTGGGTTATAAAAAAAAAAAATCCAAACGATGTATCATTTTATGCTTAAAGGAAAATGATGTTAAAATGTGTGTGCACATTGTATACAGTACATGTTCTTATGGATCTGTACAAAGCAAGTGTAAATGTTATTGTTCTAAAGAGCTTTCTTTAGTCCCGATATGAGTTGTAAGAATGCGTTTATCATTTGCACTTAGCTATGCATAGAAAATGAAGATATTACCATGACTCAGAATTGTCTTACTGCAGTTGTTCAAGTCTCCATCCATATTTGCATATTTAAAAGGTCAGAATTTGATGAAAATCTGCCATTTATTGGTGTTTGCTTTGGCATATACAGGATTTGATGGACAGACAGACAAACAGGCAAACAGACATTTTATTCGATGGTTTAACTGTTTCACTCCTTGGTCACCTAAAATGCTGTCGGGGGGGGGGAATGTTTTTCATTCCCCATAAACACCAACAAACACTTTCCTCATAAAGGAATCTACAATAGAAAAAAAAAGTAGTACATGAATACAGGACACAGCTTCTACTGTAACTACATTAGCAGCTCCTTCCGGATTTTCTTTTTTTTTTCTACATTGTTAAACAATGCTATATTGTTAAACAGTGATGCTTGTTAATTGGTGATTTCGGAGGCTGGTAACTCTACAGTAAATGAACTTCTCCTCTGCAGCAGAGGCTTCCTTTCAGGCTTCCTGTTACCCTGTATAGGATAAGCAGTGTAGAAGAGTGAATGTCCATAGAGGATCTGCTTATAGTAAAATAACCAACAATTTCTCATGAACAAATACACATTTTCATTGATGCAATGAAAGACTAAGACTAAGAGTAATTACAACAGAATACAGAATACACATTTACAAAGTAAAAAAAAATCAGACACAGTTAGCGTATGCATAATGCAGAATACACAATGCAATTTTTTTCTGTAAAATGTTAGAATTTTTTATATTTCAAATGATTAATATTTCTATTATGGAAGCAGGTGGAATATATCTGGAATATATAATGAAATAATTGGTTTAAACCAGTTTTTAAATATTATACATTGTACCTGCTGTATACTGTATAATGACCTACTGTTGCATCCTTAATTAAATAACCTAACAGTTATTTTTTCCATTGTGAAATGTCAGTGAATTAAATTATCTGCCTGAGGTGTACCTAGTAGTCATGTGCAGGGGGTAAGAGGATTATAACGATCCACTGGGCATGTTTGGTTTTGCAATATTCTATTGCGAGAAAGGTAAAAGACTGTGTAATGGATTTGGCATCGCTTGGTTCATTTACAGTGCATATTTGAATTATTTTAAGAAATCATGCACATTGGAAAATAAATAAAAGCGATACAGTTTATTGTGTGACATCATTCAAAAACAACAAAAATTGTGTGTGGCTGAAATGGTTCTAATGCAATGACTTCAAGCCTATTGAGAATGAACTACTTTAAAATATCCAGCAGATGGGGCCACTTCATATGAAGTTTTTTTTGTTTTGTTTTTTTGTCCTTCCTCACAAAATCCATCCAGCAGATGGAACCAAACTGCTTTTTACCTCCACAAGTCATCTTTCTATGACACCCTTAAACACTTAAAATACAATCTTTTGGAGCTCACTGAATGAATGAGTGCTAAGTCTCACACACGTCACACAATAATTTTTTCAAAAACATTTTTCCTGCTTCTGTAGGTTCCTTGCCAGGTGAACGCAATTTTACGAAGCTTATAAGGAAAAGAAAATAGACATATTATTATTATTATTATTACCTTATTTGACTTTAACTGTCTTTTATTTTGCCACAATACAATTTCATTGCACATCGCATCAACCTGAATATGAATTATCGATATTGAATATTTATCATGCTCTAACATTAAACATGCTTTTCATAAGAGCTGCTCATCTGAACCTTTCCATTTTGTCATGGGTAATCAAAGTCATCAATTTTCCAGATCTGACCTTGACCTCATGACCTATACCTAGATAACGCTCTATTCCACTCACACATTGACAAAGCTTTTCCATCTCTTTCCCGCAGGTCTATCAAACAATCTGGTAGCCATTGTGAGCTGCCAGGTCAAACCATCTTGCTGATTTTGTCGGGTGTGCTATCCATTTAGGAAGAGGATAAAATTGCCATGCAGACTTACCCTGATCAGCCATAACGTTATAGCCACCCGACTAATATTGAAAAGGTCCCTCATTGTCCCACCAAAACAGTAATGGCCTGTGTGTTCTGACACCTTTATGTTGGAATCAGCATTAACCTTTTCCTCAATTTGATCTACACTAGCTCTTCAACTGGATCAGACTACATGGGCCAGCCTTCACTCCTCAGCTGCATCAGTGAGCCTTGGCCACCCATGACCCTGTTGCCAGTTCACTGGTTTTTTCTTCCTTGGATCACTTTTGGTATGTCCTGACCACTGCAGCCTGGGAAGAACCCACAAGAGCGGAGGTTTTGGAGTTTCTCTGACCCACTTGTCTAGCCATCACAATTTGGCCCTTCTCACCACAGCTACATTTTCAATATAATGGCGGGTGGAAGTGGGTGGCATATATTAGGCAGCAAGTGAACCTTTTTTTTTTTTTTTTTTTACTGAAGTTGATGTGTTGGAAGCAGCAAAAATGTATAACAGCATAAGAGAAATATATAGAATAAGGATTTGAGTGACTTTTTGTGGGACTTCAGGTGGCTAGAAGACTGGCTGGGTTAAACTGCAGGATTTATGGGATGTTCCTGGTCTGCAGTGGTCAGGACATACCAAAACTAATCCAAGGAAGGAAAACCGGTGAACTGGCTACAGTGTCATGGGTGCCTGAGGTTTACTTGATGCACATGGGTAGCGAAGGCTGGCATGTGTAGTCCGGTTCAATAAAAGCACTAGTGTAGATCAAATCGATGAAAAGGTTAATGCTGGTTAAGATGTCAGAACACACGGTGCATCACTGCTATGGTGGCAAAAGGAGGGGACCTATTCAAGACTGTATTATGCATACTGCACACACAAACATTATTCATGCCGAGACAAGCATCACCTCTGGTACCTGCATCTTCTGGGCATGTTTTTTTTTCCTTATGTATGGTCAGGTTTAGGTATAGATTTTTTTTTGCCACCTTTGAGGAAGTTTCACCTGTTTTTTTGTCCGTAATGTTCAGGAGTGTTCCAAAAGCTTGCAGTTCTTTGAAGCAAATCATGGTGGATTTTAAAAGTGTGCTCCAGGTCTTTGTCCTGATGTAGAAGCCAGTTTCAGTTCCTTGACTGAATACGTCTTATTTGCTTCCAGAACATGCTAATATTTACCGTAACCCATTCTTCCACTTACCTGTGCAAATGCCACTCGTTTTTTTTCTGCACATATCAAACAAGCTATATACCTTTGGTGATTGTGCTTGTACTTCCATAATGGTGTGCATACATGAGATGTTTTCTTTAGTGATGAGGTCACAGGTAAGATTTCCTTCTGGTGACACGTCCGTAATCATCCTGAACAGGTTTGTGCATGCTACTCTATAGAGTTTTCATGGGTATTCAAAGCTAGAAGCACTAAATATTGATATTTACATATAGTAAACCTTCGTTTACCTTGTAAGTGCAATTTCTGATCAATTTTCAGATACTCAGTCGGCTGCTTAGGGGTTACTTGCTTGCTGAGTGCTAGCACAAGGCTTGTAGAGTTATTTGTGCATTTATAAATGACTGATCCTAATGTCGATTCTTGACTTGTCCTAAAAAGTCAGTTAAGGTACTACAAATTAATTACGCTCTGAGACTTTACGACCGGTGCCAGAGTGGTTTAGTGGTTAGCAGTGTCAACTGCTGTTTGGTGGATTGAATCTTGCCTCTGGTCTGTGCCAGTGGAGCTTGCATGTTCTCCTTTTGCTTGGTGCTTCCAAATTGCCCATAGTGCATCATTGTTAGTTTGTTTGTGTGGGTGGATGCTTGTGCTCTGCAATATGTTAGCACGCTGTTTAAGGTGTAGCCTGCCTTGTGCCTTAAGTTCCCTTGGATAGAATCCAATGAGCCAACACAGGACAAGTGGTTCAAATGGCAGGGTATGCAATCTTTTGCACATGCCAGAATTATTCCGAAATTCCTGAATAATTAAACAGAGCATGATTGTACATGTCACCTTGCACCTCCAGGGTCCGGGTTCGATTGCCATCTCTGTGTGCGTGAAGTCTGCGTGTTCTCCCTATGCTTGGTGGGTTTCCTCCCACAGTCCAAAGACCTACAGATTGGGCTAATTAGTGTTCCCAAATTGCCTATAGTGTTTGAATGATCGTGTGAGTGTGTGTGTGCCCAGCAATGTATCGGCACCCTGTCCGGGGTTTATCCTGCCTTATGCCCTAAGTTTCCTGGAATAGGCTCCATTTTCCTCTGCCTACCAAGGTGCACTTTCCTGCATAAGGCAATAGATGGAACAGTCATGTGCTGACGGCTTTCTTGAGATGTTCAAAGCTCATGACCTACATCTGCTTTAAACATCTCCACAACTTTATCCCTGACCCGTTTGGTGTGTTCCTCAGGCTCCATCATGCTGTTTGTTCACTAATAGAACAGCTGTATTTATACTTTAACTTACACATTTACTAATTAAGTGACTTCTGAAGGTAGATGGTTCCACTGGATTTTAGTTAGGAGTATCAGAGTAAAGGTGGCTGAATACAAATCCATGCCACACTTTTTAGATTTTAATTTGTAAATAAAGTTGAACACCATTTATCATTTTCATTCCGCTTCACAATTACAGTATGTGGCACCTTATGGTGGAATATCACAGAAAATACCCAAAAAAAATGACATTTATGTTTGTGGTTGTAACATGACATAATGTGGGAAGATTCAAGGGGTATGAATACTTTTGCAAGTCACGGTACATTAACTTTAGGGTATTGATATATTTTCAAATATTTTTTTTACCTTTTTAACAAATGTATTAATTAATACTTTAAAATAAATAAATAAATAACATACCATATTTATTTACTTCATTTAGTCACACTACACCCTCTATACTTGACAGAATCATGGATCCATTAGGTATTCAGCTAGGGCCTCAGAATTCCTGCATAGTTGTGTTGCACCCATTTTGCATTATGGGTTCTTGCGTAGGTTGAAGTGACATCATTGCAAACAAAGGATTGCCTTATAAAACTTGTTTAATGGAATTCTTCCCTATGCACTCAGCCATTTTTTCAGGAATAGAAAATTACATAATGTCTAGAAAGAGTTTAATACAACGTTCTCTTAGACACATCTAAACAACCCCCTGACAAGCAACTATAACGTATTACTAAACAAACCATTAAGCCAGTAAGAGTTTTCACATGGTACAAACGTAAGGATGAATAAACGCCTCTGCGACTGGCTTGCACACTAGATTGTATACGAAAAGATCAATGAAAGGCTCTGCAACAGGCTTTCATGGCACATGCTTAAAGGTAAATAGAAGCTTCTGCAACTTGTATCCACGATACGCTTAAAAGTTAAATAAAACGCTTTGAGACTAGTTTGCTCAGTACATAGACAAAGATAAAGAAAAGCCTCTGAAGCTGATAAGTCATATTAAAGTGAAAAGATTGGTATTATGAGTGGCGTTCGAGTCAAACCAGGACTTGTGATGAAATTTCTCGCAAATGAAAAGGCCAGACGTCCATGACTGATGATCTTGTCCTTGTTCCTCACTGAGACCATCGCACAACACCATGGACGAACATTAACACATTCAGTCACATGTATGGTCAATTTAGATGTCCCAGTCCACCTACCCGTTTTTGGGACGTGGCAAGAAACTCCTATGGACACAGTGAGATGTAACAGTTCACCGGTATTAACCCGGGTCAAACTGGAGAGCTGGAAGAACGTCAACCCACAAGGAGTTAGGAATTTAGGAATTCATAAACTTATGAAAATCAGTTATATACTGTAGTCTGTGTTCATTGCACCCATGCTGCTACACGCCAATACGAACACTACGACATGTGTCTGGTCCAAAGACACAATAAGCTATGGTGAAGAGTAGTAGTGAGAGAGAGAGAGATTTTTTTTTTAATGGGTACAAATACAAAAGCCTATACCAGATTAATATATTGGAGGTTTAATGTACTTTCAGATGATAGAAATAGGCCTTTGTGGCTAAGCAGGTGCAGATTCAAAAGTAATAAATAGCAAATAATACGAAAGAAAGGATAGAGCGCTGTACTTAGCATCTCTAATCCACTTCCTCAACTCCTCCATAAGGCAAGAATGGGAAAGAGGATTGTTGTAATAAAGCAGATCTTTCAGGGGTGTAATAGGAACAGATCACACAATATAAGACAACAAACTATGCACTCACACATTTACCCTACAAGTGAAACCACAACCAAGCAAACCCCAAGCTCAGTATAATTTTCTGCCTTTTGTTGGTCTTTGTTTGGACAAATCACACCATTCGCCTGCCAGCAACCACAAGAATACAGAAAACAGGCAGCAGGCAAATCACTAGGCACAACCACCACAACGCAGCATACAATACATGCTTTTATCATGAGCCACCCATTTACTGACTTGTAATGGTTGTAATGAGTGATTATTCGAGCTACTATAGACTTCGTGTCAGCCGTCAATTTTCCTCTGATGTTCCTGTCCGTGAAATTGACGCTTGCAGGTTGTTTTTTTGCACTATTTTTGTGCAAACCGTGTAATCGGATGTGTGTGAAAACCCCAAGAGATCATCAGCTTCTGAACTACATAACCCAGACCATTAGACCTGTAAAGTCACTAAAAAACACATTAAAAAAAAAAAAAATCATCCTGATGTTTGATATGAAGATTCACTAATCTCCATCTATAGTATCCGGATGATTTTATGCATCCTGCTGCCATGTGATTGGCTAATCAGATCATTAAGACGGAGTTATTACATTTGGAGACATTTTGTCTCATTTCTCAATCAAAGTTAAGTGCACACGAAGAATTTCACGATCATAACATGTTTGTTTTTTTTCCAATTTAACGACCCATAAGTCCCGTACGCTTGCAGATATTCCTGACCTCATTTTTGTTTATTTTTCCTTCAGGAACAGGTCTTCCACATGCCGGGAATAAATTGCGCTCTACAATATTTGATCATGGACCTGAAGGACTGCCATGTGCTTCGAGCTGGGTTAAATTAAATTATCTTCTAGTTCTGGAATTTCAACATTAAACCAGTGAAACAGCTTTTTTTTTTGTTTTGTGAAAATACACAAGAGACTCCACGTTAAAAACGTTTAATATCAAGACGGCAAGCATAAAAAACAACCCAGCAACACCTTTTACAGTGCAAAGTCAAAGAATTACAAACTCTCTTTCAGTCATCAGATGGTGCAAGAGGAATTTTCCAAGTATAAATACAGTCTCATGTCTGTTAATAAATATATACATTCACGATGTTGATAAATTACAGAAAATAAACAGTTTCTGTTAATAAGTTAAAAATTATATTATTTCTACCGTTTTATTTTGGTCAAGTCAGGGGAAGAAAAATCCATCATCAAGCCAATAATAGATCTGATATTTCTTTTTAAATAAACAATTCTACCAACACTGACAAGAATTACATGTTAACACACAGCCTGGCCAAAAAAAAAAGTCGCTGCTTGGATTTAAGTAAACAAATAAGTAAAATCACTATATAATTACTTCAGTGATTAATGTTTCAGCAATGCAACCCTGTCAGAAGACGAATCTCATGGTTGTGGAAAGGGAGTTACTTCAAGGGTTCAGTCTGCTAGGGAGCATATCGACTGGACTTTGGAACAATGGAAAAAGGTCATGTGGTCTGATGCGTCCAGTTTCCAGAGGTAAGAAACTTACCCAGCATGCATAGTGCCATTTGTACAAGCAGCTGGAGGCAGTGGAATGACCTGGGGTTGCTTCATTTGGTCAGGTCTAGGCTCAGCAACGTTATGTGGCAATAAAATTAAGTCAGCTGACATCCTGTATGTACTGAATGACCAGGTTATCACATCTATGCATTTTTTCTTCCCCAATGGCATTGGCATAAACCATTACTCAAAGTGTGAAAGAGTGGTTCTGTGAGCATGAGGAACCATTTTCACACATGAATTGGCCACCACACAAGTCCTGACCTTAACTCCACTGAAAGTCTTCAGGGTGTGCCTGAGACAATACTAGATTTCTGACAAAAACAAATATTACGACGTTTCATACGATTGCTGAAAGTGAATAATAATCAAAGCTACAGGTGATCCAACCAAAAAAATCGAGTGTGCGACTTCCTTTTTGCCCAGGCAGTGCACCCTGACGCTTCAAATATTTGCCTCCATGCCTCCTGAAACGGCGATAATCAAAGAAACATAATTACTAATAAATAATAATACAATGAATCAATAAGATGGAACAGAACAGTAATTCTTAGTCATCCTATTTGTCAGTTTAATAATGTTGCCTATTAAAATAGACCCAAAAATAATAATAATACAACAATATCAAGTACAGTATATCAATTTGGTTGAACAGGAATGTGGGAAGGATTAACGAGCCTGTGCACAAGCCATGCACGGCCGGTGTGCTACATTTTTCAAATTGTAATTCTCATTTTCGAGCATGTAAAACCCAAAATAATGCTATTATCAAATTGTGTCTTTCAGTCTATAATGCCATGGCTTTCTTTGTTTTCACAAGACAAAGCAAAGACCGTTAGCTAAGATACGTACATCGGAGTTGTAATAAAAACGCTGCAACCAGGTAAGCTCTGAAAGCAATTCAGTCATTCACAGTCATTCGCTGCAAGTATTTCATGTCTATGCTCATCTATTATGAGATTGTGCTACTACTTCAACCTAACGTTTTTCAAAATATATTATATATTAAGAAAAAAGAAGGCCAAAAAAAAAAAAAAAAAAAGCCCAAACTGTCCCTTGCATGTATTCAGGCATATTTCACCTTGCCCCGGTTACTGTAAGTGACATTCATACTGTTTCATTTTCGTACCGTTTGCATGAACTGTCACTCGTATTACAAGGCGTGGCAAGAGGTTGAAATAACGGCGGTTATAACACGTTTATAACTGAAGTTATTCTGTGAGTCTTTCACAGAAACGACGCTACCCACATTTACTACATTTCAAGTATGTCGTTTTAAAATAATGAAATGAAATGAATGAATAAATATAGCACACTGCTGCGGTTTAACAACTGCAAAACATGCTTATTTGGACGTTTGCTTATTTTCACAAGTTCACGCTATCTGAGTTTATCATACAGTATGGGTTGAAACCGGCAAGAAGGAAATGACTCAAAATGCTTGTACTTTACACGGGATTGCAGTCAAATTAGGTGCTGTAGCAAAAATATACTCAAAAGCAGACTGCCGTTGAGGGTGCGACCATAAGACAAAAGCTCCATCATTCTGTGGTTTCGGTGTTTCCCCTTCCCGACAGAATGTGCTTCAAATGAAGTTTCTTGAGTCTTCCAGGTAGTTCATTAAGGACCAGGGAGAGGGGGAGGGGGAGGGTACCTCTATGGCATCCTATCTGAGGTATTCCTCTTCTGAAAGGCTGTCTGTGCTCTCGTCCTCACTTCCCTCCAGCTCTGGGAGATCTCCCCACAGCAACAGATTCACTCCTAGTGGAGGAAGAGAGAAGCTCCATCATACAAGTAAGATATTGAATACTGTCGCTCTGAAGGATGGAGAAAACCACTCATGTACTCTGTTTTTAAAATGTTTTCCATACACAGCCATGACATTAAATGTGGGACAATAAAATCGACCAAGGTTTTGGGTTCTCCTCTGGTGATTCTGGTCACTCTGGGGGTGTGCTCTGGTGTCTGGCACCAGATGCTGGGATGGGACCTACATGTATCTTACTTGTTTGTCAACCGCATCCAATGGGGGCCTGATTGGATAGGGATCTGAGGCCAGGTTGGTGGCGTTGGGCCCTTTGCCTGCTGATACCCAAGTGTAACGGACTGTGATACACTGGGTGTTCTGATGCCTTTCTATTGTGGCCAGTTTTGACTTTTTTCAGCAATTTTTTTCAGATATTTAATGTATTGGCTTTTCTGTGGCATCAGACCAGAGGGGCCGGTATTTGGCCCCCACAGACATGGGTGAGCCTTGGGGGCCCATGATCCTGTCACCAGTTTAGCTGGTGTAGTTGGTGACCAGTGTTGCACTGCAAAAAAATGACCTCTTACTAAGTGACATTCTTGAATCTAGCCCAACCTACTTATATAATTCATTAAAATAAACTTGCAACAAACCAAATATTACTAAATATTACTAAATAAGTTTAGATTACTAAACTTGTTTCTAATCAAATGTTACTAAAATTGTAAATTGTAATTGTAAGATAGATTGTTTAATTGGCAGAGAATTTTAAAATATAAGCAAAGTTAACAAACATTGTTTTTAGATGTCTCCTGCATCGCCATAGGGAATCAACCATAATCTCTGCCTAAAGCACAGAAGCTGGCACCTGTTTTTTTTTTTTTTTTTTAATCAGGGATAATAACGGCTGAATGCAAATCAAGTACAAGTTCCCAGGGTTATGAATAAAACCCGGTTGGATGGCGTGCCGCTCTCAAGTTGATGCACATGTGCACACTGAATATAACAGACTTTCCATCTAGATAGTTATATGCAAACGTTACATTTGCATAGGAGATCACAGAATTCAAGTCATTTCTGTTCTGCAAAAACACCTGCTGGACTATTTTCCTTTCTTTCATGATATTTAATGTAAATAGCAACAAACTAGAACAAAATCGAACAAACTTTTTTTTGCTAAACAAGATGCTCTAGCTCCCTGCTGTGCCACTTTTAGTGCTTCAGCATATATAGAACTGTGATGGAATTACAGTTTCAAATGGAATTTTAGACTATTAATCCGGTATACACTTAGATGCTTAAGCTTGAATTAAGATTCCACTCATCCAAATCAGAAAATTCACAAAGCATTTCAAAATGCTTTCCAAATCTAAAATAACAGAACAACTATATTGCAGGTGGAATTTTAACAGAGACTCCAAACCTGTTGCATCCAGTCTGTTGATGGTGGAAACAGCTTCACTGTTGAACATCCAAAAGTGGCCATTGTTACAGGAGAGCAGGCAGGGTTTGCACGGAGCTACTACATGATACCCCACAACGTTTCCACTGAAGGTGCAGGGACAAAAGAGACAAGAAACAAAACAGTAAGAAATAAAAACACAAAGCAGACTTTGACAAACCAGGGATGTTCAAGTCATATCAGTACTTTTGATTGTGCAGAATAACAGAACACATTTATGTGAGCGAAAACTACCTTCATATCTTTACACTTATCCGAGTGTTTCACTAGTGCTTGGATATCATTAAGGTAGAAAGTTTTTTTCACTACGCCTGAGCCTTGATCGCACTGCCTGATTCACGTCTGAAACCCTGGTCTCCCAGGAATTCCTTTAAAGTTCAAAACATGTGGAATTTGCTTGGAGCAAGGCTGTCATTCACAGACTCCTTTAAAAAGGTTTGTACCATTCAATTGTTTTACTGCAATCTCATTGCCGCACTGTGCTTGAAGTCTTTAAATGTCGATCCTTTTTACTCCTTCATTCACGAGAAAGTTCAGCACAAGTACTGGTTTGACCTGAACGCCCCTTGTCAAATGTTATTGTGTCATTTATACACAAATCCTTCTTGAAGAATACCGGAAATACCACAAGCACCACTTTCAGAATTATTGGCACCCTTCAAGGAAGTGAACTTTTCTTATAATCTAATGTTCAATGCATGTTAATCAATGTATGGGGACATCAACAAAGTATGTGCCTACCATTAATAACATCTTTTACATACCATTTCAGACAGGCGATGTCTCTTAATTTGCATTTACAGCTTTCTGTCGAATAGCAGCCTGCAACGAAATCGACAGTCCTGCAATAGAGAGAAAGAAAATGATATATAGCAGCAATATTTATCATTGTCAGGTGAGTGAAAAAAAAGGAAAAAAAAAAATTTCCATTGCTTACTTCATAAGAGCACAAAAATTTTGGTATTTTTCATATTTTTAAATATACTGCATCAATATTATTCTCTTGTGGGACAAAACAAGTAATAATTTGACAGGTTTGTCTACTGGCGAGTGCTACACTATTTTAAGTTTAGCAACACTAAAGGAGGTTTTAAGCTCTGTCAGCTCGGGCCTATTACATCATGTCACGTATCACCATAAAGCTTGTTTCCGATATGACGTGATCATTACTTGGGTGGAAAGACTTGATATTATGATGCATTTTAAAATGGGTTTCCCCCGAATAATTGCTTTCTATATTTAGAACTAATATATAGTTGAATTCATAAAATTTCATATCCTCGTCCTATCTGTAATTACAAAGATATTTCAGAGAAATTGAAAACTTAAATCACTGGATTTACGTTACATATTATCAATGACCCTTTTTGGACACACCTTCTAATTTGTGTCTTTGTTTATTATTATTTCTACATCAGAAAACAATGCTGAATGCATCCAAAATGTGCATTAATTTAATGTGAACAGTTTACATTGAGATGCGTCTGCTACTTGTGATCTATAAAGCCTTCTTAACTGCTCTAATCGGAGGTAGGCAGCAGAGGTAAGTTTTGGTCTTGCTTTGCTGGGATGGTCTTGATGAGAGCCAGTTTCATCACGGAGCTTGATGGGTTTTGCAAATGCACCGGACAAGACTATATATATTTATTAAGCAATAATATAAAGGAATAACAGATCCTGTGATGCTAAATGACCCTGTTCACCCCTGTAGTGGCTTAATGATTAAGACTCAGGTGCACTATTATTATTGCTACAGTATATAGATTTTTAACTTAAATGTCTAGCTTGAGCAGTTTGCTTCTCCTCACCTGTTTGGGGGCATGTCAGTGGAGAACAGCTCGATTTCTGTGTCTGCTAAAAGCACAGCTTTCATGCCTCTTGTACACAGAAGACTGTCGCAGTAAATGCAGTTCACTTGTGCAACACACTTATTCTTAAAATTCGACGTCGACATCGTGTACCTCGAGCAGACAAAACCCCTGTAGATCAGATCAAGCACACATCTGCTTACTTCCTTTTGAAGAAAAAAAAAACTAACGTTACCTGCCTGCGGGTTATTTAAACCGGATGTTAGCTAACATCAGTCACCTAACCAGCTTTAAGTCTAAATTTAGCGCTCTAATATTTATTAATAAGATCTAACCTTATCTCACCGAAAGCTTTCTTTTTTCCCTGATCACAAATCAGATATGACTATTATTAATCATAATAGTCATATTAACTTATAACACAAGATGTCCAGCTAGCAACACCTGTCTGTTAACAATAACAAAGCAAACTCGCTACCTACCAAAGCGTTCAGGTTGACAAAGGATAAAAGACGCCTACTTTTTTTTTTTCAACTCAGACGATTTGGTTTGAAATTATATATGTATTTTTTAAAAATTAAATCGTCGAATCTAATGAGAGAATGCAATGCGATAACGTGATATAGCGAAACAGGTTAAGCTATCTAAACAAACATGCACTTCCTGAAACATTTTCAAAACGGGTCAAAACGGAATCCGGTTGGATACAAATGATCACGTGGGTCATGATCTCTCAAGACCCCGTATGCAGTTTGCATCTTATTTAATGTGCAACTCGTTTTTGTTTAGTTTAAAAAGAAATTACGAATTGTATAAAAATTTTGTGGGGGAAAATACAAATAAATAATAGGTCTAAATTATAACCGGTCGAAAATATGCTGCTAATTGTGCAGTACATAGTGATAAGGTGTATGGCTGTGTTTGGGATTGAGCCTCTCGGATCATTTCCGCTTCAGGCGACCAATGGGAGAGAGGGGTGTTGGAGCCGCAACTCTTCCACGAAAAAAAGGCGGGGTTAGAGAGAGGGGGGGGGAACCCAGATAACGCTCAATGTAGCACATCTTGCGAAAGAATTCTGGATCAAATCGAGTTGGAACGAGATGCGCTAGAGTAGAGGAATGGAAATTACCTCTCAAGGTAGATGTTTTGTATGGTGTGGATTAGGTTTATAAATTCGGTGCTGTGCAATTATATTGATTGTAATGTAATTATAAATGTTTGACCAAAAAAAAAAGTGAGGAAACAAAGTGGCCGAATGAAGACGTGTGTGTGCGCGCGCTCGCTCGCTCATGTGTGTTGGACACATCTGGTGGACGCATTACTGCTCAACCCTTTATATCTATAACAGTACTAGGGAAGAGCACAGGGCGTGCACGTGTCTCTTTTTTTGTTGTTTAAAAAAAACCATGTAACTTTGTATCGTTTTCAAACGATTGCACGTGCAGTGTTCGGTGAAGTGAAAAAAACGAGCTCGCGCCCACTTTGTAATTGCTACAACGTCTAACGTGTGAATCATATTCTGTCTTGATGTTTCAGTTTGTTTGTTTGTTTGTTACAGGTTGCAGTGTTTTGCTCACGACAGAGCATCAGAGGCCAGTGCTGCAGTTTTCCGGATACAGCCCCAGCCTTGTGCTTTGAAAAAAAAAAAAAAAACTCAGCTAGAACTAACTTTTGGATCTCCTCGCATGACACACACACGCACGCACGCACGCACACCATCATCTCGAGTAGCAGAGATGGAATGAAGGTCTGCGGGAGGAAATCGCGTTTGCAGCTCGTAACGCGGGGAGCTTCAATATGAACCAATAATCTTTTCGTCTGTCTCTCCGCTTATTGCATTACTGCACAACCTATTGGATAGCAGAATAACACCCAATCGCTTGGAAACAGCCTGTTTCCCCCCCCCCCCTTTGGTTGTTCTTGTATTTTTTTTTATTCTTGCTGTGGTTTGCTGCTGTTTAGCGTTTAAAAGCCATCATGACGTCCCCGGCGAAATTCCGAAAAGACAAGGAGATTATAGCAGAATATGAGACTCAAGTCAAAGGTACGTGTCAAGCCCTTCATCTCATCTTGTACTATAGGCAAGTGATCTTATAGATTTTTTTATAAGCATACCGTGTGTGTGTGTGCGCGCGCGCGCGCGTGTGCGCACCTAGAGGTAACGTGGACTTAAGGTTTAAACCATGCATATCATATCCTTAATCCCAAATCCGGCTAATAAGGACTGCGTTCTTGTTGCGTTCTTGCATAAGCTTAAATAACGCAGAAATATACCTATTGTAATCATGCTGTGGAGGTAATAGTGCAGAAGGGTTACACACAGCCTGTGCACTAATAATGATGAACGGATTTTCAGCACCAGCAGAACGTTTTTATTATTATTTTTTATTATTATTATTTTGTGCATGCACCTGATTGCGAGTATGAATATAGATCTGATAAGTCCCCTGCGTGCAGGGCGTTTTCTTCTTCTTCTTTTTTTTTTTTACCCTACACCTCCACCTCTCCGTACTAGATGTCGGGATTCAGTCGCTTTTTTTTTGTTGGCTGTTAAAATCAGTAATTCCTACCAGTCGCATTTTAAACACTAACCGATAAACAAACAGTGTTTGTTTTTCTTTCTTTGATCATATCGTTTTGATCAACATGACGCATGATCAACTACTCCATTTAAACAACAAAACAATAACAACTCTTTCATTCATAACAGAACGCATGACTCCTGCACCAGTCCAGTCTGACATCTAATATCTGAATATCTGTCATTGCTTTCCTAAGGTAAAAGCTAAGTAACAATACCTCACCATCCTCCTCCTTCCTCTGGCTTTTCCAGATGTGATAGCCTCAAGTGCTTGCCCACACATCTGGATTTACAATTAAACCAGTCATTGAATGTACAGGGGGCTTTTTTTTAAAGGGGGCATTCACCCCCCCCTATAAAAGCAATGACTTAATATAAGGTAATAACATTATCCTCATAAAATAACCTTTGGTGTATAAGCAACTGTCAGTGTGTGTCCCCCCCCCCTCTCTACATGCATTATTCTATTGTACATGATCAATGGGATGGATGGATAGATCATCATAACTCAAAATACCAAATCTGCACAGAAGATTTTTAAAATAAGATTATGAATTATTTGACTGGCCGATTATGTCAAGTTTTTACCATTATTACTTTTACATTATTACACTGTAAAATCTTGGCCTGATTCATACAGTGTGTTTTCACCAACACGTCACAATGAAGCTCTGAGCTTGACTTCTGTTCACTGAAAATGACTACGTCCTGTTTACTGGAGATGGAGACAATCGAATCAGTAATGTGCTGTGAATCGTTTTTTATTATTATTATTTTGTAAATGTATATAAGCATGCATTTGATTTGGTTAAATATTGCCATTCGTGTATAATCCTACAGGTAGCAAGCTTTAAACTGTTCACGCATTAGCAGGGAGGACGGCATGCTTTGTGGTAGGAGCGTGAAGTTTGGTTAGAACTGTAACAAAATCTTTAAATAAATGAAACGAAAAATATATAAAAAACGTAAAACGAACAGACTCACATACAATTTGGATCTGAAACTATGGACCGTGATTATAGCTGGTCTCTGGTGATTCCTGTCCCTACTGTAGATGTCATCGATCGATGCAATCTGGGATCTTGCTTAAAAAAAAATTGGTTGCTGTACAACCTTTCTTTATAGCGTGCTTTATGTAGTATTGACTTGAATGTTTGTTTTTTCGTCTGTTTGATATTGTCCCTATCACATTCGCTATTCCTGTTGGGTTCCATGCTGAGATATATATTAAAAAAAAAAATCAGTGTTTTCAAAAATGCAGACACTTTGGCGCAAGCTAATTATTTATCTTTTTAAATCACGACCAAAGAATTATTTTACAATGTTTGTTTTTTGTCAGGGTTAAAATCGTACTATTATAAACCTGCCTCGGATCTATTAATTTTTCTGTGCAAAACAGTATTGCTTATTTTTTCCCCCTCAAACATGACATAAGAGCCAAGAAGGTGTGTACGTCTTTGTTTAAATAAGCAGCTCCCGTTGCATTCAAGAGATAATGAGCAAATCCCCAATTTCATAAGGATTACACCAGAGATAAATTTTCTTCCTCAGTGTTTTGTTTTGGTTGGATTAATCCCAGTTTTTGGACTCGGGGTCTTCCAGAGTTCTGAGGAGCGGAGCTGTGTAATCGCTGGCCAAGTGACACGCCGGGTGAACCCGAGGTCATTCCATTCGGCTCAGTTGTAACACCAGGAGCCGGTTAAACAGAGCAGTTCGGTATTGTGAACCTGTTCACCTTGAAGACAGAGCTGCAGCACTGAACCCGGCGCAGTTATCGAGAGAATAGTGTGGAGAATACAGTAGAGTATACAAGCCACTGCCAGCTGCTGGTCCTGTTCATTAAAGGTGTTTGTGCTTCGGATGTTTTTACAGCCGTTATTTGTAGTTTTATCAATGGAGAAATCTTTTGAGTCCTGACGAGAGAAGATGGCACAGGTCGTTACTGGGACTTTATTGAACTGTAATCTCAAAGCCTGCGTCTAAATCAGTTTCATCTGCTCTCCTGTGCGTGTGATAGTCCTCAAGCTGTATTTTAAAGAAACCTGTGTGGCGTCGATAGAAAATGCTATGCTGTGTCTAATGCACTAAACCTATTATTATTATTATTATTATTATTATTCTATATTTTTTTCATGGAGCCTGAAATTAAACTTCAAAAGATTGACGCATGTCAAGGCATGTCATGTCATGGCATGTATGATCTTTATGAATCATGTATGATTTTTTTTTTTTCAGTTCCCCATTCACTGTTTCAACAATTTACGTCCCACTTGCTGAGCATGGAATAAAACAAATTAACCAGGTTTATTCATATCCTGTTGTTTATAACCCACTGTAAATGCATATGGAGATGATCGAAGAAGAAAGTTTAAGAACAAGGAGCAGAACTCGTAGATGTAGTTAGTTTTCAATGCAAGTTAAATCATATAAATCATAAAGGTGGTTGTATATTCTACACTCCGACTGCTATTTCTCATCAGAACAAAAAAATAAAGCGCACTGACCAACACAATCTGTGTGGCTTGCATCATGTTGGTGTGTATGCAGGAAAAGCCACGCCTTGCAAAGAAAGCATATTGCTTCCTGCTTTGAAAAATATATTGCGTATACCAGTTATAAATATTGCCCTATTCCTCTCCAGTTCCTTTTCCTCTTAATTTGCTGGAGTCTTTTTTTAGCTGACTTTGTCAGGAAACAGTCTTCCCACCTTTAAACCCCCAGCTGCACTGCTGTGAATGTAAGGGGAAATTGAATGCTCACAGATTTCGTATTAGTATCTCGCACCATCAGCACATGGAAGAAAAAGATAACACACTGATTAAATTTTTTTTTTCCCCTCTGGAAGCTTATTTAAACAACAAAATCGTCCAGGTTTTAAAATAATATTACGTGTCACAATGTATGAAAATGACAATAAAATGACATTGTGTACAAATGTGTATATATATATATATTATTGTGAATTAGTGACAGGAATAGGAAGCAGTAATTATGGATCCGTGTGCAAGCTTGAGGAGAGTCAACAAAAACCCTTAGAAGATGCGGAAAAGCAAATTGATGTCTCGTACGGCTTCGATTTAAATTGATGAGCGACACTCCATTGTATCTCCAGTAATGAGCTTAATCACAGTGTTGCACTGTGTACCGATGAGAGACACGGGTTACTGCAGAGAACGGAGGCTGATTTTCATATTGCCTCTGCGCTCAGCACACCCGATCAATATCCAGATCATCAGGATGGTTTAATAATGCATCCCTTTGTGGCTTCACTACACGCTCTTTTGAAGCGAGCCGTCTTCTCCTGCCTCAGGATCCAGCCTCATCACTCGGACCCAGGCTCAAAAGTCATGCTTTTTTTTTTTGGTTCCATGTAAAAGCCAACATTGCACCTCTGGGTGAGTGATGGCCTTTCAACCTGTATTGATTGATTTCTGAGCCGATTTGCCTTCTGTGTAAGTGACGAGCAACATCAATAATCCGGTCGGATTTTTCACGAGTGAGTAGTGATGGGAAGATTGTCGTATTCAGGTATCTTTAATTTCCAACAGTTTCTAGGGATGTGTTTAAAAAAAATTCTTTCTGGTGATTAGGGCGTTACAATGGAGTGGTGCGATTCGATCGATGAAGTAGAAAATTGAATTGAATGGGTCAGTTTTTATTCCAAATCAAGCCACATTGAAAAAAAAAATATTTAGGTTAAAATGTCCAATGTTTAATGTTCTAAAAATGATTAATTCTTTAAAAATTTCCTACAGTTTTTGGGGATTAGTCCAAGTATTGAAGAAACATCGTTTAAATGTTATCAGACCCTTATCTAGAGCAATTTTTATCTCATTATACATCTGAGCAGTTGAGAGTTAAGGGCCTTGCTCAAGGGCCCAACCACAGCAACTTGGCAGTCACGGGATTTGAACCTGGGACCTTCTGAACTGTAGTCCACTGCCTTAACCATTGAGCTGATTTCCAAATCGGATATTTCTGCTTAAGTCTGGCTCAAATCTAAATTCTTAGGTTGTTCTAAATTTTCTTGCTCTTTACATGGACTGTGAAGTTTGTCACCCAGAGCTCGAGTACAATGTAAGTAATTGGGGCGAAATTCAAAAACCCTCGTCCCATGCAAAAACGCATTCCAAAGTTCAGCTGAGATTTGTCTGAAGCTTCTGCAATCCCACTGCACATAATCGAGTTTCAAAATTACGGTCTATTTAGCACAAATTGAACTCATTTCTTTTCCCCGGATCTAGCCCTATGACCAGCTTTAGCTCAGTGCGACCACAGAAGATTCATACGAGGTTCAATTGAACTTTGGAATTTCTTTTTTGCATCAATGCAGGGTTGTGGCATTTCGCTCCCATTACTCACACTGTACTCATGTTCCGGGTGACAACCTTAAAAAAGTTCAACCTTTATTCATCATGTATACATTACTGCACAGTGCAATTCTTTATTTATTGCATGGCCCAGTTTTTTTGTTGAAAGGCTGGGGTCAGAGTGCAGGGTCAGCCTTTATACGACACCTCTGAAGCAGACAGGGTTAGGGGTCTTGCTCAAGGACTCAACAGCTGCAACCTGGTGGGGCTCGAACCTTCTGATCAGTAACTCGGAGCCTTAAAAAGAAATCAAAACCACTATAGTTACACAGCATTTCAATGCATATTAGTAGCTTTAATAGTTTAAGGCCTGTAAGAAATATAACTACTTGAAACTCATCAGACAGTCTTCTGCAGTGTCCTGAATGAATTTGACAGTCCACATTTGATTCACAGCTCTATGTTACAAGGGTGGACATGCTAGATTATATTGACAAGGCTTTAGAGGACTAGAACTACTCTAGACGCTTAAAGAAAATGGGAATGCCTGGGATTAGTGACTAGCTATCTCTAGCTAAGAATGAAATTATCCACATCCTAAAGATTTCATCACTTCCTTTCAAGCTCCACCTGGATACAGTAAGACTTGCGGACACCCTGACCCCTGTGCTTTTTCTACGTCCTCTTCCAGATTTCTCCCTTTGAATATCCTCCAAAATTCCTGGAAAACTTTCCAGTAGATTTTGGAGCGTGACCGTGGTGGATTTGCTGTATTCACTCAGTTGGGTGAGGAGGCCTGAGGCGTAGTCTGTGTTCCAGTTCGTCTGTGTTCCCAAAGGTCTCCAGTGGGCTCAGTCAGGCAACTCGAGTTCTGCCGTTCCTCCGATGCTTGGGGTGTTGTCATGAGTTGTGGGTTTCTTATTTCCATGAAGGGAATTTGAACGGCGTATCGATGTGATTGTGAGGTGTCCACACATTTTTGGTAATAAAATAATGCATGTGGGTGTTGGGAGGTTCACAGTGCTGTATAAATGTGGCATCTCTCAGAGCCTTTGTCAAACCTTTTGCAGAAATATATATGGGATGTTATTGGAGTTTTGAAATGCTGTTCATTTTGTAAGTCCATCTATGTACAGGTAGATGTAGTCCGATGGATCTTTTGAAACTGGAGCTGAAAATAAAAATCGATCCGGACATGTCTGACTTGTGCGCAAAGAGATATCTGGCTCTGTTTTTTTCTTAAGAGCTGGCAAGAAATGATGGTGCAGTGTATTATTACTTATTTTTATTTTTTTTGTCTCATCTGAGTAAAATAAAGTGCATCAGAGTTGCAGTAGCAATAATCCCAGGAAAAATTATGGAGCCCTCTGGGTCATTGGAAAGATTCTGAAGAAAGTCTGGATGCAGACAGGGACTCGTAAAGCAGTGGGACATGTAACGTATAAATGCCATAAAAATAAAAGAACAAGACACCACGTGAGGGGGGATTTATGAGGACTACTACATGCCGACTAGAGCAGGAGGCAGTTTTTAGGGAGGAGTGCGGAAAGGTTTAAATTGCTGTCTCGAGCTGTCTCATTTTCTCGCATGTACAGTAGCTTGCATTTTCAAATGACACAATTTTTTTTCGAGTGATCCAAGGCTGGATCCGCTAAAAATAAATAGGAGTGTGGTCTCGTTCTGCATCGGCGTGAAAATGAAGATGCAACAAAAGTAGTGCTTTTACACTTTTCCCATTTCGCATCCTTCAAGACACGTTCCCTGTTGCAACATGTGGATAATTAACACATGATTTCTGCTCCAGTGCGCCAAAAAAACAAAAAAAAAACACACACTCAAGCAAAACTGCTCAGTCATTAATAGCACTCGCCAACCTTGTGTGAGCAACTAAGCGGTTTCCATCTCAGGAAGCAGCAACACGATGTTCCGACCCCGAGCAGATGTTGATTGAGATGTCAAGGGCAGGAGGGACAAGCAGTGGAATATTTTGCTTCGTCAGCAGAGTCCATGCATCACTACGCGCAATTAAGTAGTATATCAAGCATGTCTTCAGCAGACAGGCAATGGCACAGCAATTAATCGGTGCCTTGAGTGGGGAAAATCAGGCAACAACAGAGATACCTGCAGAAATGTAATATAAAACCCGCCTTGCATGTTACTAGTGGTCATCCCCCCCCCCCCTCCCGACCACATGCGTCCCATTAATCAGTGCGGGTCAACGATCAGGCAGCCATTCGGGGTTTATGGCTCCACCATCAGCCATTGTTTACTCACACGCTCTGGCCGCAGGAACAAATCGTTAAGGTTCCACTAATCTCTTTGTGCTGGATTTAATACAACCTAATGGCTGTGGCGGAATTAGAGCATCGATCCGGCATTGCTGCGGCAGCCAAGCCTTAATGAGGGCACGCTTGCGGCAGCGCCGTAACCGAGAGCGATGTGTTTCTGCTGTAGGTGAAAATGCTGAACGCGGTATTCCGATGGAAGGATGTTTTGTTCAAGTCTGAGAGGAAGGACAGGAGACGACGCTGGTTGCACATGTGCCGTTGCTATTGTTTATTCCTACATTGGAAACTTCACCCAGACCATCTGAGTTTCCGTTCGGAAGGCTGGCTCAGAGGGAGGTGGCCTTGGAAGTCTGGCGATTTTTAAACATAAACAAGTGCACTGGATTTGAGAATCAAGGCACTGTTGGGTTTGCAGCTTATCTTATGCACACGTGTACGTTGTCCAGATATGGTCATTATGTGGATGCATGCTGGCTGTGTGCCATTTGTTAGACATGTTAGAATTTTATATATAATCAGACAAGGCCAAGTGCTAATGGCCCAAGTTTTGGTTGACTAGAAATCTTACTGATGTATAAAAATTGCACCAGTGGTGTAGTGGTRTCATGCAAGATTCCCATTCTTGCGAACTGGGTTTGATTCCCGGCTGCTGCAGACACCCTTGCCATTCTTCACCCATGGCACTGAGTTAGATCGGCGTTTTGATCCCCAGCTCCCACAAGTTGCCAATGTTGGGCCTTTGAGCAAGGTCGTTCCCCCTATCTACCCCTTGCGCTCTGACCCCAGTTATGCTTGGATATGCGAAGAAAGAATTTCACTGTGCTGTAATGTATATGTGACAAATAAAGGCTTAATTAAAAAAAATAGCTGGGAGACAATCTAGTTAACTTGTTGGCCGCATTAATATAAACATTATTGGAGGAGTCGGGTAAAGTCATTTTAATTTTCTATTTAATATTACTATTGCTACCCCAAATTCGTCTAATGTTTGGGTATAATCTGTTGCCCTAAAGCACAGAAACATATTTTTGTCCATCCGTGGGTTTTTGGCAAACCATCCTAGTAGTCTCTTCCTGTTCATCTTTAATCGAGTCCAGCTATTAAGACAGAACAAAAGGATAAAGAGTCATCAGATAGTCATCTGCATCTTCATTTGCTGGGCTCGATAGTTCGGAACAGACCAGTTTGCTGCATCGGCATAACTCGCAGAACGCGTCGACAATAGCCGCATCAACCTTCTGTTCCGGTCAAAATTCGTCCCAGTCGTTCGTCTTCGATCCAGACGTCTATTAAACAGCTATGCAGTGTTGCAGAACGCCGAATAATTGGCAGACAATTCCCATACAGTAGGAGCTTATGCCGCCATGCTGAGTCAGAGAAAAGACGAGCGATTTAAAAAAGAGGAGCCGGTGGAAAAAAGAAGAGGATGGAGGACGGGGTATGATAAGTCTATCTCTCCACCATCTGTCAGACAATAGCTGCTTTTCCAGTTTCCATTTAAAACCCCTGCTGCAGTGCCTTTTCTCTCAACAATTCAGCAACTATTTAATCAGCATCCAAGATTTTCCTTTCCCATCTCAGTGATGGACAGTGTGGGCTTTAGTAATAAAATTCTGCAGGCAGGCTATGCCGAATTCCCCGCAGTATCACTCGCTAGCAGTCTCGAGGCAAGGTAAAGTCATCAAGCGCTCTCGCGGCTCCTAGCCAAGGCGGAGGGGGAGGGAGAGGAGGGGGTAACTGGAGGCTGCGGAGGGGAAAACAATTTACATCTCTGTCCTCCATCTCCCATCTGACATGGGAAGACGTACATTTTAGTGGGCTTCTCATCCCTGTCTTTTTCAAGGTTGTAGCTTTTGGAAATATTTGCCAGCTGGCAGAAAAACATTTCAGTAGATTGACATGCTAGTTCTTTGTCATGGGCAGCTTGAGAATTCCGAAAATGTTGCACAGCTTGTGAGATGCAGAGGTTGAAGTTCAAGATTGTAGAATTGGTAACAGTTGTTCGAGCGGTCCTGATCAGATGAGTTAGTCATTCTCAGACATCACCTTGTGAGTCTGTTCCGTTGCTATGTTTGAAATCGCCAGGATCAAATGGGGAGCAGCTTGAGGCTATTTTTCGAGAGAGCAAAAGGTATACAAATACGTTCTGGAGTAGAGAACGCATCCTGCGACGATAAAATCTTTGTTTGGTATTATAATAGGATACCATTTTATTCCTGCCCAAATGTGTTATTTCAGTAATTCTGTACAGACTGTGCATAAACACAGATGCCATTTAGCATCTTCTAGAAATAACCCTAGGTAATGTGTATCTATATTGGATCTATACTGGTGTGTTCGTAAAGATTACAATGTTTCCCAAAGAGTACAGTGCTTCTTTGTGGGTATGGGAGCATTCCAAGATGCACACTTTTCTGTTGTTTTTCACAGAATCCGAACTAAAACCATGCATTTACTTTGTTTCAAACTGTGCAGCATTTCGGTAAATTATTCGTATTCTAGTAGAGATGCATTGAGTGCAATTTTCTTGGCTGATACCAATCCCAGTTTGCAGGAACAAAGCTCAGATGCCCATGATTGGCAAGTGCCACTACGATTAATGTGAGAGTGCAGCCCTGTCCTCCCCACTAAGAGCATGCCTGTCTGCTGTCTAGACTGCCGGATATGGATGCATCAACCCAGGATTTAAACTCCTGGTCTCTGAATGATGGTGCGAACACGTTTCTTTTTTCAGCACTCAGGAGTGCATGCACGATCATCATACATGATATCCGAGGACCAATCACTGGTCATGGCCAGTCAAGCTAAAACCTAGAAACCTGAGCGTTCCATCCAAATGTATTGTTGCACATCATATTCTAGATGCAGACCCCATTTTCCGTTAAAACAACCTCCACGCGAGTTTGATTCCTGGGTGATGCTGTAATCTCTCACAGCCGGAGGTCTAGAGAGAGCTGATTGGCCGAGCGCTCTCAGAGAGGAGGGATGAGAGGTACTTAGTGCTCCCACATTAATCACGGCTCTACAGCCAATCAGGGGCGTCTGTGAGCTCACGTAAGCGAAAGGAGCGGATAGCGCTGTCCTCCGAGTGTGTTACGCCGCTCCCAACGGTGCATGAGCGAGCAGTTCGAAAAGATGCGATCGACTGGCGTCATGTGGTTCGGAGGAAACACGTGATAGTCTTCGGCCCTCCAGGCTGAATGGCCACGGAGTTGGACACGAAATTAGGAAGAAAAATCGGGGGGGAAAGTGGCTGTTCAGTCACAAGAGTGTTAATGAGGTCAGGAACTGATGGTCAGCAGGAAGGCCTGATTTGCTTTAAGGGTTTAGTGGGTCAGAACCTCACTAAACTTGAGTTCTTCCCTACCAGTCTTGGCAAACCAAGATTGTCTTCATGGTGATTGCAGTCATGTTGGAAGAAGTTGGGGCCTTTTGGTTCTAATAAAGGGAATTGTGCTTCCAACATTTGTGGCAACAGTTTGGTGTAGAACCACATGTTGGTGTGAGGATAAGATGCCCATGTACCTAAACAAGCCCACATTGGTGACGTATTAGTCGGAGCATTGCTCTGTAGCCTACTGATTTGGAAGGTCGTGAGTTCAAGCCCGAGCACTGCTAAACTGCCACTGTTGGGTCTTTGCACATGGTTCTTAACCCTCAACTGATCATTATTACAACTGGAAGTTGCTTTGCATAAAGGTGGTAATTGTCATGACCGTGTACCTACATTGTACCCCCTCTCTTATGACAAGGTGAAATAAAGTAGCTTGCATTACAGAAATATGCTAGTGTAGGACTGTAGTATGGTTTCTACGTGTAATTGTTTCTATAATCTCAATAGAAATACACAGTCAGTCATCAATTGGACATTGGACTTTCTTTCAGACTTCAGACAGACTTCATCATGTTCCATCCCTAGTTAAGAACCACAGCTCAAAATCGAGACAGGTTTAAGTAATGTCCTGATGGAAATGAACCTCTTAGTGGTTTTACTGGTATTTGCATACTGCCAGTGGATACATTCCTGTGCTTGCAGCTTGAGTTTAATGCAAAGCTGAACTGTTAGGGCTGAGCTGTGTGCGTTTTCTAGCCCTATAACTCTCATTTCCTCAAGGTACCAGACAAGCCACGGCATCTGGTTTCTATAGTGTTGGGAAAGTCAAAATCCACTTCCGCCATGGTTGTGTTCTTTGTGTTGTGTCCTTAATGATTCATAGTGCTCTGAATTCTTTAGTATGTTTTCTACTCGGTTTTGTTACTGATTGTGGTCTATGAGTAAGTCAAAACAAACCTAAAAGCACACTAATTTCCCACAATGAGTTTTACCGTGCACCGCCGTTTGACCAAAAGTTTCAGTTTCACTTTGTATTACATCAGAATTTAGTTTTTATTGCTCTCATTCGGGACATCAATAACTCTATAACTGCTATAATCCTAGGCTTATCTCCTACTCCATTAAGCTACTGCTTCCTATTCATTTATGTATGTATGTATGTATGTATGTATGGTCTTGTATGACCTTCCTGTCTAGACACAAAACAATCAACAGGCAAGTTGACCCGCCTCATCACGAACGATCCCTTACTGGTTAGTTTATAGTGAAGCTTGAATTGAATTGACTGAACCGACTTGGCTTGTGCACTCTACAGATTCCAGATGTGCCAACGTCTAAGCTTTAGTCATAGCATTTATCAGTGTGCTTAACACTTTTTTTTTTTCCTTTTGTTTTTAAGCAGTAGTAACAAAGTGAACTGAAATGAGAAGTCACCCAACAGAATAGCGAATTTGCTAAATGGGAAAGTTTGTGGGATGCGATAGACATTTGCTTTAAGTTGCAGTCATTTAATTTTGCTTATAGATCTTGAGTCAGTAGAAAAGAACAGTTTTGCATTTCAGGGTAGTCAATAATAAAAGAAGATGTCTTTATAGACCTATGCTTTATTATTATTATGAATAGTAGTATAATAATTATTATGTGCATTCTCTGATATGGCTCAGGGATCAGACCTGCACTTGCAGCAAAATCACTTACTCTCACTCACTCATTGTCTATACTGCTTTATTCTGGTTTCAACGTTGCGGGGGTGTTGCAGCCTATCCCACAGAGCACAAGCCGGGTTGCACCCTGGACAGGGTGCCAATCCATCACATGGCCCACACACACACGCGCACACACTCATTCACACACTATGGGCAATTCGGGAACCCCAATTAGCCTAATCTGCATGTCTTTAGACTATGGGAGGAAACCCACCAAGCACGGGGAGAACATGCAAACTCCATGCACTCAGAACCGAGACGGGAATCGAACCCGGAGCCTGGAGTTTGCAATGCACCAGTGCAAACCACTAAGCCACTGTGCAGAATTTAAAGCAGTAATATACAGTACGTAACCTTATTCACTCTGGTGATTGTAATTCAAATTAGTATTAAATTTTGTATTTTTTTATTATTATTATATATTTATGTATTTATTCTGGTAATATTGAGTCATCCTGTGTACTTGTATATGCTGGGTTTTGTGGTTAAAACCTCGTAAATGTTTTTCTTCCTTCTTTGACTTGTTGGATTTTCTCATTAGCAGTACTGGCACCGGTGAGACACATGTTGAGTGAATGTCTCAGACATTGCAGACATCCAACACTCTTATTAGTGCATGCGTAAATACATGCAGATGTATTTATGGTTACTGTTATGCGTTGATGTGATGTACTGTATGGCCCATAATACCTGTATTTTGCATTTGCTTTGAACGTTGTTAAGATTTATTTCTTTGTAGCGCATGTTTCTTGGTAATGTAGCTAAAGTAGATTTGGGTTGGTCTCGAGGTGGGACTCTTCCTGTTCTTTCTCATGTGCTTTTTTTGCTCTTGGAAACCTCTTTTAATAATGATAATAATGTTACGTGTGGTAGCTTCGGTGTCTCCGTTTGTTTTTAGCACCGCAACTTTGTAAAGATCGTGTGCGACAACAGTGCCTGGCCTGAGACCTGTGAGAATCCGCAACGTGAGCCAAGCACTCTCGGTCTCGCGCTTTTCTTCTCCTTTTCTGCTAAACTGCATTGCATACAGGCCTAACAATGGGAGTATTGTGAAGAACCAAAGGACCAAGACGCTCTCTGTTCTCTATTGTTCTTTTCTTTCTTTCTTACACCGCTCCTTCCTAGTTCACCCTCCAGCCACACCGTTTGGAGTCAGGGTGTAATACGACACACTCGCTGCTGGAGTAGTTGAGCTCCAGTCTTAATAATTGTAACCACATGATCTTTACCAGGCAGCTCACCACGCCATTAGGTATTCAACACTTTAGTTTAGGTTCAAGGATATTTTTTAAATGCATTTTTATACACTGTATTATACGTTAATGTACTATGAACACTGAGGTTGATGTACAGAAAGAAAAAGCCGAAGCTATAAAAAGCCCGGTCGTGTTTTACCGAAAGCATTTTCATATCCGTGATTAACTTGTCAGTAAATAGAGAATAAAGGGCAGTGGTTCCTCTAAATAAACGCTGCTTAAACGTAAAACAATCGCACCCACTGTATTGGATATCAGAGACGTCCCAGGGGTCGAGGGAGGAAACAGATTTGTTCTTTGTGTTAAGCCTGGTTTGTTTCCTGTCTCTGTTTCTTCAGCCGCTTGATTGTAGTCACTGACCGTTGTGTGGCCTTTTGGCCCGCTGCCTTTGAATCCAAAGGATTTCTAATTCGGAGGAAAACGGACGTGCGACGTCATGTGCGGCTGTATAATCCGTTTCAGGCTTTTATATCGTTGCTACTCGTCTTCAGGGTAGAAACTGGAAAAACGAAGCCTTTGGCTCGTTAATCACTTTAAGTAGAAAATAATGCGGGATAAATAGTAACTATGATGTCTCTATTCTTTCTTAAAAGTGTCCTATTTCACTTTGCCGTACTAAAATGGTTGCAATGTCATTATGTGTTCCAGCATATTAGTGTGATTTATAATCTTATTGAAATAGAATTGATCTTTTGGGCTTTTGGTCAAGTGTGAAGGCAGTAAGTTGGTTACCATGAGCGACCTGGATCTTTCATTGGCATACAGTATACACACAGGTATACATAAATATGGCAAAAAGTTTTTGTTCCGCTGTAAATTATTAACGGCTTGCCAATTTACTGAAGAAACCCAAGAGAGAGAAAAAATGCGAAACTTCACGCAGTCAGTAACCTGAGCTCAGGATTGAACTGACGACCCTGGAGCTGTGAGCTGTGAGTTGGGAATGGCACATCCTCCCAAGAGCTCTTTTCTTTTGTCATCTTGCTGCATCTTACAGCATATTCACATTGTATATGGTTTAAAATGGAATCGACTTGAATGTCCCATATTTTAGTATTTCTTTAACAGCACCGGTTTCAGACGTCCCTATAAAGTGAGTTAATGCTCCAGCTGAAATAACTCTCAGATAATAATTTTTTTCTTTATTTAATTCCTTCTCCAAATACACTATAAAGTGGCGAAGTAAAAAAAGAGCTATTGCTGAGCCAGACCACACTAGAGCGCAGCAGAGCTGAGCACCAAACCGGGGTGGGGGATGTTCTTATACGAGGTCGCGATAGCAGAAATCTCAAAACCCAGGCCAATACAATGTCAAAAATAGATATTTGGATAAAAGAAGCCAGAAAACCATGTTTGAAAAACCAAGCGGCAATGTCCGGTTCTGAAAAGTGAGTCCAATGTGGAGGTGCCAAAACGTGCAGTTCCTTGAGTGACCAGTAGCTTGGTGAGTCAGTCCCTATAGACCACCGTCATATTAAAATGACTTTTGAACGTTACAACTTTAGTTTTTTTTGTACCAGGCTGTAAATATGTCTATTTCTAAACAGTTTTGGTCTCCATAGCTGGATTTCCAATTTATGAGAGCTACGCATTCATAACCAAATTATATTAAGCCATGAAATTATGGATATTTCAAATTTGGGGCGTGTCAGTTACATTGCAGGTTTTTTTTCTTTTTTCTTTTTTAAAGCAGTCTATGGTACATACACTCGAGCACTAACTGCATGTCTAAAAATGACAAAGTACATTTTGCATAATAGGTGCTCTTTAAAGTTTTGCAAATGATTTTGATGGGGACGTATCGTATCAATGCCATGGATCTCCTTTTGCAGGTTACACCATCCCGCTGGATTGCTATGATTTGAAGTCGGTTTAATCTCAGTTTTCCGGGTATTTAGTCGTGGAGCTCCTACTGCGTGAGAGTTTATCAGCCCGCGGCGATTGTATTTCTAACGATTTGAATGCCATAAGACCAATTAACATTGCAACCTTGTGGAATGATGCAGTGATTAGAAGTGAAGCCAGTGGAAACGCAGTTACATCACTAACAACAAACCAGTTTAAGTCATTAAGTACGCTGCTTAAGTAAGCAGTTTTGGAACTCTTTAAAAGACCTGGCGGTCATTTCCTGCTTTAAGGGAACACTATTTTGCACAACGACGGGAATTCTTTGTGAAGTATTTATTTATTTATTTATTTATTTATTTATTTATTTGACTGATTTGCTATCGATTAATTCTGGAACAAAATGTGACAGCGAGATGTGAGATATCAGCAGGGTTTTCTACGAAAAACACCATTTCCATCAGACAGGCTGCATGCCATAGCTTTGATTGAATCACATGTGTGGTAATGCTTTTTTAATGAAGTCGTTCATCACATATTCCCATTGGTTTGCGCTTATTATGCAGGCTTCTTTTCCTGCATGCGCAGATCTGCAGCGTGTTCTCTCTCTCTCTCTCTCTCTCTCTCTCTCCATTTTGTCGATGCCAAGCTAACACAGCTGACGCACTGAGCGAACCAACTGGAAGCTGTCCCGAATAATTTAATTGAATCTGTTTTTTTGTTCTTTTTTTTCTTCACACTTCGGCTCATGATGTCGTCTTAGGTTCTGCAGTTTATACCAACAATAAATTTGAAATCAAATCTCACAAAGTGGAAAAAAACAAGGGGTTTACTGCTTCATTGGGCATGATATCAGTGCATGCAAGCCTTGATCTACAGTAGCATAATCACCTTATTATAGTGTAGAGTATAGTTTCCTATAGTGCAACTATAACCATCGTAGTGGATTATTACCATCATAATCTCAATAACAGTAATGTAGTTTGTGCCATATGATTTCACAGCTTCAATGATCTTGCAATTTGCCGTGAAATTCAGAAAGCTAGTCAATCCGTATTTCCCATTACGTATAAGTCCCAGTTCGTCACCTGGGGGAAAAATGCAAACATCGGACAGAACATAAAGGCGTGAGGCACGTCAATCCTGATGTGATTTGATTCAAGATATTGATTTGATCTGAGCAATGCAAATGAAATAATTGAAATATCTTTTTTTGTACAAGTCAAACCCCAACTGAACAATCACCTGATCCTTGAAAATCGATGGTCATCTTCTCGTTGGATAGCATCTGTCTGTGGAACTGTACACACAATCATTCACAAACACCGCTTGCAGATTACAAACACTGGGAGGCTGCGAGTGATTGCCGCATTCATGTTTGAATCATTAAAGCAATTCCTGGGAGGCCAGCGTTTCCCACAGGCAGGCAGGCAGTCCGATCATGGCTCTGGCATACAGAGAAACATTCCAGATGTTTCCAGATGTAGATCCAGGCGTCTAGAAGCTAGCATGGTAACAGTCATCATTTCTTAGCCACAAGAAACTTAGGGACAAGTTCTCAGGTTCTCGGGTATGGCACAACGTTCTTTGTGTGACACATCGGCATACCTCTACATGGCACCTTGTACGGAATTTAGTTTCAGCTAAATTCATCCGATTTATCTTTTTGTCATTTGGGTCTACTATGTTGAATGAACAGGCATTAGTTTCACGCCTGGATGTAGTGCCGGTTCCAAGCCCGGATAAAACGGGAAGGTCGCACCAGGAAGGGCATCCGGCATAAAACCTGTGCCAAATTGTGTTCGGATCAGATGGTCTGCCCTGGTGACTCCTGGATGTGAGCAGCCGGAAGACTAACAACAGCACTCCGGATTGAAAGTAGAGTTCAAATTCTGATCAAACACAAAAATTGCGTTCTATGAAACTTTTGAACCCCCAATGAAGAGCTCTGGGAGCTTCCTGTGCTCTGCGGTAAAGGACATCTCAAAGTGCCTCAGGTTGTTAAATCTCCAGCTAGTCCTTACTCAAACCAGATGTCGTTTCTTTTAACTTAGACGCGTATCGTGATTCCAACATGCGACAAACAAGACGGTCAGTCTCATGAATGTGGACGGGAGTCCTGACGCCCTCCATACTGAGAGGCAAAAATGCCGCCTTCCACGTTGTACCCGTTTTTCCCAGCAGTCTTCGGTTCAAGTCTAAAGAACAATGACTTATCCGGGTTTTCGTACCCTGTTTGTGGCATTGTTTACAGAACCCTTACAGGCATTTTCCCTTCCTACCAGTTCACCTCAGAGGGAAGGTAGCATATTGAAGCAAACATGAGGGAATAGGTAAAGAATGTGGCTTGATGAGAAGCAGAGTTACTCTTACCTCGCCAAAGCGGATTCTGTTCCATTAACACCAAACATGTTTTAATTTAAGAAGAGTTACGATAAAGCCTGTGCAATGACTGCGAGACGAGTTAGTTCCTGTTATAGCTCGTATTATGCCTGTAAACACTCAGAAACCAAGGTAACCATGGATACTGTTACAATCTACTCCTTAGCTGCAAGCAGTTCTCTGATATTTCACCCCACAATTTGATCTGATTGATTTTTTTTTTTTTTTTCGCAAAATCTTTCAGTTTGATGACATGTATTTTTTTTTCTTATTATTTAATTTGCTGTATACTGTACGGCATCAGAGAACGTTTATGCAGCACACACCTTTTAACGCTCTCAGGAGGTGTCAGAGAGGATTTCTTGGGTTTAACAAAAGCATGGAATATAATGCCACCTTTTAGGCTGCATATTTGTGGATCCTGTGGTCAATCCTGTTCTCTCAACTTTCTTTTCAAAAGAAAACATGAATGCCGTGTGCCTGTTTTGCATGTGTTCGTGTGTGTGTGTGTGTTGTCAGATACTGTACACAAGGCGCCAGGTGCTGCCTGTTTAAGCATGTCCAGAGGCTCCAGGATCTCTCAATTAAACCCGTGACTGCAGCATGCACCGGCCCAGAACAGATGTGCTAACACCACAAAAATCAGACGCTAATATCAGACCGAAACCTATTATTCTGACCCCGCATGTGAAAAACGGTCTGCTTCTGAAGGACCTGCTTTGATACACTCTTCTAGATTACACAGTAAACTCAGGCCAGCTGTAACTTTTATTGTCTTGAAAAAGATCTTGATGTGTGTATTGTACTTGAAGGTATTCAGTGCCCATTCCTTTTATCAATGTCTGATTAGTATTTTCCTTCAGATCTGGAATGTTGATTATGAAATGATGCAGATATTCCTCATTCTAACTACATCATATGACCGCTGGCCATCTGCATTGTTTTTCCTGGCATTATAATGTTCATGCTCCTGCTGCTAGGAAGTCAGACTAATTCTACAAGAGGTGTTCAAGTTAAACTTGCGATTCCATTTCTCTTGAATGGAGAAGTAAAAACGACTGACGTTCACAAAAGACTTCCAGCACAAGTGTGATGATGTCACTCTTAGACACAATAAAATATTTGAAAGGCTGTACATTCGCAAATTAGTCCACTGTCGTTGTTCCTGGGAGTAAATCGTCTGTACAAACACCACTCGCACATTACAGGCGCAATTGCCATACAGTATCACCTGTACAGTCCTGACCTCACTCCAAGCCATTTCCACAGGATTGGGCCATTAAGGGAGTTCCTGGGAGGCCAGAGACTCAGACATGTATCAAGCAGTCTATAATGGTAATTTCTACTCTCATAACTGTGTTCTGTTATTCTGCAAAAAAAAATAATAAAAAATCAAAAGTCCAGCTTAATTCAATAATGGTTCTAATGTGAACAAATACATTTAGAGGAATAAAAATAGCTTTTGAGTAGTTATTGAACAAAATGTTTGCATGGATGCCAATAGTGCATTAATCGTCTGGCTGATGGTTTAGCTCAGTCTGAATAGATTCAATCGATTAAGGCTAATGTGAAGTACATTTCTATCCAATTAAACTAGGTACATAATTGTTAGCCCCCTGTTTTCTTTTTCATAGTTTATGAAATCCAGATGTGACTGCAGAAACACATCAAACGGCTACCTTACTTGTCCGTGCAGCTGCACGTCCGTGTTTTTCTGTGGATGGTATGAATAATTAAAGCTACTTCAGAAAAACGAACGCAAGCCGTGATGACAGTTGTGAAATTGATCATGCATGCATGCAACAACAAAAAAATGATCGCTGTTGCCTGTCACGGCGATAACATTTGTGAAATCTTTTTACTTGTTAGATTTCATATGAATTCAGTTCGGGTTCACATGGCTTGGAGATGAAACCGATCAGAATAGCATCCGACATGAAACCATCGCCCGTACACTCTGAGACCTTCCTTCTTTGGTCATGACGCGCTGAAGGCAGCTACTTGATTTGTAGACCGGCATGTGCTTCCGATGAATAATCATTTGTTGCGGTACAAAGCAGATTATACTGTGACCCGGACAAGGTTGTTCAGCTAATAGTGTCAGAAAGGCTGGATGATTTAGTGGATGTAAAATGGCAGCTTGGCTGCCTAATGACGATGATTAGTAGAGAGGAGGAAGAAGGTCATGGGTCCTGGGTGTGTGTTTTTGCCGCTTTTTGTCATTGAGAGTCAATTGTAACTACCGCCTAAGGCGCAGTCAGTTTGCTGTGTTGTCCTTGTTAGCTTGGTTTGTGGGTTACAACTGGGCCGCAGTGATATTTATTTATTTATTATTCCATTCATTCATTCACCCAATCTCTTGTGCTTATCCCAGGGGACTCGGGGCACAAGGCGGAGTCCACCTTGGACTGGTTTCCAGTCAATCACAGGGCACATAAGCATACGCGCACAATGAATAATTGGAAGTATTTATACATCTTTTCAGGAGGACAAAAGAGTACTGGGCATGGGGTACTGACATGAGACGCGAGAGCTAACCACTATGCCTTAGACATATATACAGTGTACGCCTTGCCTATTAGTCCTGATGATTAACATCTTCAATTGTGTCCAATAATAATCCAATCCTGGTTTGAGTTTCTTCTTTCATAGACATTGTGGTGAATTCTAATGAAATTTTTGTACATTATCCATTAAGTAATACGATCAGGATACCTGCTGGTCATACTGCCCTCATGTCATCCCTACTCAAGTCCTTCAGTCTGTCCAAGTCCTCGTCTGTACACTCTGCACGCTCAACCAGATAAGGTGCAAAGCTTCAGCCTTCATGCTAATACCCCTGTGAAACCATTCGCTCCGAATCTTGTAGATCTCAAACTAGCCAAGGCAAGTCTCATCCATAGCTCATTGCAACCACAGCTCATGTACCGCTGCTACAGCTTTCCATTCCGGATCATTGAGAATCCAACGTTTTCGGTTCGTTTCAGTTCTACACCGAATTTGTCAGTAATGTGACTTTAAACATCTCTGGAACATGATGAGCGAGGAAAGAAGAATGGAGCTAGCATCAGAATCTGTTTTAATATAAGCATATTTAATGCATTTTAAGAAAGTTTGTCCTTTAACAGAATCGAGAGTGAATAATGCTCACCAGCCTAGGAGCTAGATCTATCTATAACGTGGCTAGCCTCTTGAGAGTTAAGTTAAGTTTGCGCAGCCTTTTTTTTTTTTTTTTTCTAGGAATGTGCAGAGAAAAGTGTGTGAACGTGTTAATTTGTGGCGCCTCTGTGAATGTGCTTTCTTTTCCTAACGCACCCTTCGGCAATGTGGCAAGAACATCAAATAATTAAAAAATAGATAACAGAACAGGCAGAGGGCCAAAAATCTTCCCGTTTTCTCTCTTCTGTTCTGGATTCCCTTGCTGCTGCAGGAAACCTTCAGCTAGTGCCCTAATCTAAACACTCGCTTCAACATGAAGCACATGATGGCTGGGAGCTTTTGATTTGTGTTTCAAAAGAGGAGGTATTGGGGGCATATGTCTGCCGGTGTTGAGCTCGCATCCATTCTTTATTTTGGCAAGATGTTGGTTTTCTCCAGGCGTCCGTGATAACCCAAAACCCCTATCATGGGTACTGTGGAATGTCCCTCACTGTCTCAAATCTTATTTATACAGCTTCAAGCATAGCGCTCGGGCTCAGACACCTCGTCTTCTTACTATCCTCGCAGCCTTGCGAGAGGAAAGGGTGTGGAGGTTTAGCCATTGTCTTTCCACAATGCCTCAGTGAACCGGCTGGCCCGGGAGCACGTTTATAGCCGAATGGCAGTGTCAGAATGGCCGAGATTGTTCGTCCATGCTTTGCGTAATCCCATGATCACAATGCTGCACTCCCCCAGCCCCCCCGCCCCCTCCTTTTTTTTTTTTTAAACGTCTTTGCGGTTCACAGTGTCAGGAGGCTCCCTGTGCTTACGTTAGTGCAGTCAGCATGCCACTCCAATGAATACACACTGCATCAATGAAGCTCTTTTTCCTCCAGGAGCCCAGCTCACACTGTGGCAACTTATTGTTTAAATGGACCATTTGGGGGGGGGGGCAGCTTATGACCTCTGCTCCCCCTTGTAGTCCTCTGCCTGCCAGAGTTGCTTCCATGGCAACTGGGCAAGAGCGTTCAGAGTGACGTATGCCTGTCTGTGCATTATAAGGTCGAATGGCACATGAGTTCTGGGTGCCAGTGTACTGTACGTCCTGTCAGCCCGCCAGTATCCTGGATCCTCTCATAAAACGCCAACCATCACACGCCACACTGTACCCTTCCCCCATCCACTGTGCCACCAACTGCTGCTCAGGAGGACAGCAAGCATGCTCAGAATTGTCTCGTTTCAAGGTTTCAAGCCATTTTAGGTCTTAAAAAAAGACTAATGGTTGTTAATGAAGCACACAGGAGTGTGGTTTTCCAATGGAGCCTAATGTTCTCCAAGGAGGACAAGTGTTTCACTCCATGCCTAATTTCATTCACAAGTTTCGCAATTTTGGCTTCTTCTCAGAGCTAGCGTTGTTTTGAGGTTTAAACCCAACAGACAATGTCATGACAGTTCGAAATGCTTTATCGTGGGTGATCATTGTAACACACACACACACATACTGCACGGTGTCAGATAACATTGTTTTCTGAAGTAATTGCTTTGTAATGGTGTTTATTAAAGGTCAACATCAAACAAATGCTTCCCTTATGTCGAACGCTTTGCTGAGAAACAAGATTAACCAACCGGATTTCTGCATTCTTCCCAGTAGATCTCGTTTCATGGTAAGATGTCATTGCTGTATTATTAGCATCTTATTTTAATGATTTCGTGGAACTGACTTTGTGTTCGATTTCCTTCATGTTGATTATGTGGAAAGACTAAAGATGGAAATCCAGCAGCTTGTCACACTTAACACTTTCACTGTACAAATCATACATATTATGGAAATTTTCATATCAACCACTCAAAAGTATGATGCTTCTACCTTTTATATCTATATTTCCCAAGAGCATTACTATTTAAGCCGGCTCCATTTTAAGAATTTCTATTACTGCCATTATTTATATCCTTTGCCTTGAGCGACTGCGAGGTCCCCCTGTCTGGTTTTGCTTGAGGTACTCTTGGCAAACGTTATAACCTGCAGATCCAATATCCTGCTTTCATGCTGATGGAACCCATAATCCTACTCTTATCCCTTTCAAAGAAGAGCAAGCATTTTGAAATGGCCTTGGCTGGCATTTGAGATCCTATGGAGTCCAGTGTGTTCTTTGATCTCATGGTAATGGGCATTTCATTGTAATTAGCATTTGAGTGAAGTCCAACAACGGTTCGGGAGAAAGCTGCTACAAACGGCCAATGCCGCCTGTCCAAAGACGTTTCGTTTAGCGTTCCGCCTCCCAAACAACATGCAATTTGACTTTCAGTGGGAATTTATGAAGTTTGAATCTCGGGGGAAGCAAACTTTATAAGCGACTGAGAAGTTGCCTTGGGAACAGAAACGCTCCAAACAAACAGAATGCATTTCAGACGTCCCCTGTTGATCCACACAGACAGTGAGGAAGGTTCATAGGCAGGTCCTGTCTGTGCATAAAACATTTAACAACCATTATTTACCCAACAGTAATTCGCAAGTAAACCCTTACAACATTGAGGTAATTGCCGCAGCCTAATCTTGCCTTAGTGAGATTCCACATTGCTCATGTTCCAAATGGCCATCAGGTTCCAGTAACTTTGTTTGATTGTGAGCAAAGCTTGTAAAACTGGTTTGCCACTTACCGTTGGTCTGCAGCTTGGTGATGACGCAAAGCTCCATGGATAACGGAAGGAAAACGTTCATGTAAATTTTTGCTGTATTAACTACAGCTGTGAGAATGTATTGGTAGATTCTATTAGAAACGAAATCGAGAACATACCCAAGATTTTCAGGTCTACTAATAGGTTTCAATCAAACAGCTAAATATGTTGTATCAGGAGTACAACACGACTGATGTAATGTGATGGTGTTCCCAGCTTGAAGCTTATTTAGTAATTATATTATATTTATTATATATAAGAATTATATTTATATGGACCTTCTACTACAAGTCAGAATTGTGGACATGTGGCATTGTGTCTACTTTCCTACTCACATGTCAAACTCTAGTCAGAATGCAGTGAGCAGGTTCAAGACAATGCACACGCTCAGGGTGAAAGTAGCCGAGATACGGATGACTTGTAAAGCTGAGGTCAGAGTGCTCGGGTGACAGGACATGAGATGAGATGAGATAAAATTACAATGCACCATCAGAAACAAAAACAACTTGTGGCTTGATGTAGCGGTATTACACTGACGGGCACGGAACACTGACTCCATTGTGCATGGTTTACTTTTTTCCTACGTACCGCCATAAAGAAGTACCGTCCATCATTAAACATGGACTTATAATTAAGATTCTTTTAATTAATAATGATTAACAGTGTGCATATTTTAGTGACATATTATATGTTTCCTCACGTCTGTCTTAAAAAATTAAAGAGTGGCATCAAGATATTCAAAACTGGAATTTATGGAATGTGGTGAAAAGGTCGCCATGGTGAACCATCTGATAGGCACACAGCTTGGTATAGGTGTTTATGCCGGATGCCCTTCCTGAGGCAACCCTCCCATTTTATGTAGGCTTGGGACCGGCACTGCATCCAGTGATTGGGGTTTGGGCATTTTAAAGGTCTTCCGCATTGCCGGTGAGAAACCTACTACTGAGCCACCAATGCCCTGTACAACATGTACAGTAGTTATCATAATTTCAGTATATTTCTGTCGTATTGGCAGGGACATACCAATTATATATATATATTGCAAAATTCACAGCTCTGGGTGTAGGTTATTATTATATTATTATTATTATTATTATTATTATTATTATTATTATTATTGGCTCTATATGAGACACAATCGTTTTCAGAGATGCTTTCAAATACATCAGATTTAGAAGCAGTGTGCAAGGCATGGATGCAGAACTTGTCACCATATGTAATAACCATAATCGCATCAGAGCAAGGCCTTGGCTGCTAATTGGAAAGTGTCCTCTAAGCCCATGGCCTTTTTAATTCACTATGTGCTTTATTTTTCAGGTCATTTGTACCCGAGTCCCTTACGGCAATCTTCCAAATGGAAGAAAGTTTTTCAGTTGCGGCCAGCTTGTCACTTTCTGAAAATCTGCAAAGTCATTATAGCAGCCTATTACAGAGTGGTTTAAATCAATCCAGTACACTCTGATACGATGACTTGCACCACTAAAGAAAAAAGAGGAGCTGTCAGCTAGAGGTGCTCTGAGAGAGGAGTCAGTGAGATGGCTAATTCTGAGTCAGCAATCCCCGCCCCCCCCCCCCTAATCCTTTTTTCATCCTGATTTCATGTCATTTTCTTCGTCTGTGTGAAGGATTCATATATATAAAGAAAACTGTCAGGTCAGCACATCTCAAGATTTCACTAATCTTAAAAATATTCCTTTTTTTCATCCACTTTAAAGTGTCTCCGACAGTGCTGCTGTTATCGTTGGTGTGTTATAGTTAATGTAACTGAATTATATCCGTATGAGGTGGCATGGTGGTATAGTGGTTAGCACTGCGGCCTTCTTTCCAGCTCGGATCTGTGTATGTTCTCCCCATGCTTGGTGGTTTTCCTTCAGGTAACACATGAGTGTGTTTCCTCCCAGAGTCCAAAGATGTGCAGGGTAGACTAATTGCGGTTTCCAAATTTCCTGTAGTGCAGAAGTATGTGTGTGGGTGTGTCTCTGTGTGCTTGTGTGGCCTTAAATGGATTGGCACCCCTCCTCATGCCCCCAGTTCCCTGTTATAGTATCCAGGCCCCCCGCAACCCTGTGCTGGATAAGCTGTATATACTGTAAAATGTGTGAGTGAATGTATTTGTATAGTACTTAGGAGTAAGTAGGAGTTATGAGATGAGCAAATGATTACAGAGTAGTGTACATCAACCCATTCATGGCATCACGGCAGGTAACTCAAGGACATTCAGCTCTGTATACACCGAACGAGGTAAAAGGCTCAGTGCTTCCTGCACATAACTTTCACTAGTTATGATTATTCAAAGGCCAAAATTTTGGGCTAGTCAGCAGTCTGCCTATCCGTGGTCGGGGGTATAGAATGGCACATGGAGGAAAGACCTCCGCATGTGATCTTGGCAAATCGGCAACCCAGAATACACGTTCATCCTGGTTGGGCCACACAATACAGGCCTGTGTTCGAGTTCAGGCTGAGAAATTTTACAGGAATTATAATGTCTGCCTTGTCTGAGCTGAGGGAACGACCCTCCATTTTGAATGAGCTATGGCTTACAGGACCAGACCATGCTTTGCCAATATTTGGGCACTGTTTGTATAGCCCGTTGCTACTACCATTTCTGTTTTCTGCTTTAGCTATGGCCAGTAGTGACAGTAATGCCTCTCTTTCAAGTACCAACCTCAATATTGGTTATGAATTATATACCAGTAAACTGGTAACAGGATTATGGACACTCAAAGCTCATTTAACATGTCTGGTAAGATCCCACAGAAAGCCAGTGTAGCACAACTGTAAAAAAAAAAAAAAAGATAATGCTAGCTATGATAGAAATGTATACGTGCCTCAAAGCTTGCTTAACAGGCAAAATGTTCAAGGCTGTTAATCCTGCCTTGAAATTATCCAGATCTCACTTCAATCCAGCATCCATGGGATGTGCTGGACAAATAAATCTGATACGTGGGCCCACCCTGCACTTAAAACATCTGCTGCAAACTTCCTGGTGCCAGACAACACAGCAAACCTTCAGAGGTCTTGTGAAGTCGTGCCTCAAGGCATCAGAGCACTTTTGTTTGCACAAGGAGAACTGAGGTGGGTTTTAATGGCTGATCGTTCTATGCACACTTGACATAAAGACAAATAGGGTAGCCTATTAGGTTAGTAGTAGCAAAACAATCTCTAGTGAATGGGCTGTTCTAAGAGTCTGTGCTCCTTAAAATTCTTAAGCCATTTAATAGTGAGATCAGCATCAATGCTTAAACATCAGCGCCAGACATGGAAAGCAGTAATTAACATTTTCATTCGACCCAGATCATTGAAATACTTTGTGTAGTAAATCTGTTGAGTGCTATTAATAAGCAAAAATTCTCTCTTGGTTTCTTTCTTTGCTTGATCGATTGTGATCAATGACTACTAAAATTATGCATCATGCATAATTCCTATTAATTTATATCCTTCATCTTCAGCAACTGTGTTATGCTGGTCAGGGTCACAATGGGTCTGGAGCTTAGCCTGGGAATATTGGGTGTGACACTGGAATACAACTTGGATGGGCTTCAGGTCCATCACAAGGCACCATGCACACACAAATTCAGAAACCTTTATACTTCAGAGAAATGCTGAATATCCAGTCTACCTATGATTTTTTTTCATGTTTTTGCTGACACATACCTAAGACCCAAGTAAAAAAAAATGTAATGTGGTTTTAGCACTTCATTTGGACACTGCATACAGCCATATGCTTTAAATCGTGGTTATTATGGCTCCGTTATTATCCTAAAATGTGGAAAATATTGGTATATTATACTTGTGGCTGTCAATTATTCTGGGGCTGGTATTAACCTGAGACACCACTTGCTTAAAGTAGCTTCAAGGCAGCTTTGTTGTTATTGACCAAAACAACGGGACTCCTGCGCTCATTTAAAACAAACATGAGGTCAGTTTAATTTTTTTTATACTGTATATTATATTATATTATATTATATTATATTATATTATATTATATTATATTATATTATACTTTATACACATCTTTCTAATGGTTCATTCAAATGGTTGTGAGTTAGGACAAATTATAATTTTTAATAATAAAACGAATACATTTTTCCAAAGCAAAAAGAAATCCACCTATAAAATACAACAAAAATACCTGAGCGGTACTGATAGCATCGGCTCATAAGTTGTGGGTTTTTCTCCCCTTCTATTTACTCCTGCGCATTAACAGGCGGAAGAGAAACAGATCTTGTCTCAGATCAGTGCACACAGGGCAAGTGGAAGACAGCACGTGGACAGATGGGCAGGCTTGTGGCCGAGACAGTCCGATACAATTATGCGTGTCTGTTCATGGCTGTCTACAGTTGACTGTATCAGCACCATCTCAGAGCTGTATCTCTAAAATCCGGATGCTTTCATGCAGAACTGCACTTTCTCGCTCTGTCAGATGTTTCCCACCAGGAAGCCTAGTCTGCCTCTGAGGCCATTTGACTATATCAGGATGATTTTGGTTATGTGAAAGGGTTGAACCGTATGATTTTAGTTCTTCAGTTGGAGGTACAGGATGAATAGCATGGTGAGTAACATAATAGTATAGGAGCTTAGATTTGATTCTGATGATGATGCACAGGTAATGAATGCAGCCGCAGACCTGCATACACAGTGGACCTATATCGTATGGTGCTGAAGGGAAATTATCGAAGGAAGTTTTAGACTCCGGTAAAATACTGCTGGGGTTAATGACAATCATTATCACAGTGAGGCTAAATTTACATACATACCCATACCCAAAACCACAATCGGCCACACACATGCACACATGCACCCTCACCCTCCTACTGGAATGGCATGCTTGTCTTTGTGTGTTTGAGGATTAGTTGGAGTCTGGAACACAATAAATTTGTTATTTATGTCTGTATCAAGAGGACATTTGAATCATGACTCTCTCCTCAACCTCTTAAAGAGCCCTTGTCACGCCGGGGTCATGCGTAAAGTGGATCGGAATGCACAAAAGCTGAACTAAAATGCAGTCCTTTTGAAGGGTGTATAAAATTTTTAGTGCATTATGACGCTACAATAGACAACATTATGTTTTTTTTTTGTCAATGACATGAATAACAAATGTCTAAGAACATTTATATTTCTTGACCCAATTGCACACACAGGATATGTGAATTTGTCCTCCTGCTAACTCAAATGGCTAGCAGCTATTAGCATTCTTTCAGTCTCTGGCTCCACATACTCTGAAATATTCTCAGTTATTTAATTAAAGTTTAATTAAATTGACCCTGCCAAAATAGTCAAACAGTACTTTATTTTACAGAAAGATTATATTATATATATTTTAGTTAAGTTAGCTGGCTTGTTTTCTTTTATTTCTTAGCTAACTTTTAGCTACAGAAGCTGTGTGCCTGCTAGCTAACTAGCTCTGTGTTGCATAATATTAGCACTGTGTGTAATCTACAAAACCAAAAGCAGCCATTATGCAACAGCTAACTCTTTAATAATGTTTTTATTTTTATTTTTATTTTTTACAATGATCTGACCAAGATGTGCAGTAACAATAATTATACAGCTGTGAAATATGAATGTTTTACCCCAGTATTCAATGTAGGTAATCGGAAAATGTAAGAAAGATGAGCCGGAAAATTGCTAATTTTGTAAGCATGTGTGTGATCGTGTGAGACAATGATTTTGTGAAGTGATTAATATCATGTCATGCTTTGTGGCATGGATAAAAATGCTGATCAAACCCAGGAGAACAGTACAGGACTAAAGGCCTGACCACTACAGGATGCTTCATCGCTCTGCTATGCTGGAAGGAACATTTTGCTAGCATGGTGTTTGGCCCCGCTTTTTCTGTCAGAAAAAAGCGGCATTTGATGAATCCTTTGATGAAATATTTATATCCAAATAGTGCATAATGGTTTCTTTCAGGATGACTGTCGGTCTGTTTTTACACACCATAAATACCTATTACTATTAATCGTATTAAAATAATGTAAATCATAATCTTCACTGTCCTCAGATCTTATACCAGTTAAACATGCAGTATGCAAGAGATTTTGCTGCAAATATTAAACTGTCTGCTACAGCATCATAAACCAAAGTTGAGGAGAATACCATCTGAAAGAACTCATGATTATCTCTCCAGTACAGTTCTAGAGACTTGTATTATCGATGCGGAGCACCTGGAAGCTGCTTTGGTAGCTTGTACCAGCAAGATCAATAATGTACTAACATGCTTGATGACATTTTTCCATGTGTGTGTGTGTGTGTGGATGCAGTGTGCATAATCGACAGACGAATCACATTGGACTGTGTACGTGTCCCACAAAGCCACACATCATCCGTCAGCAGAATTCCCCTCAGCGTGAGGTGGCTGGCATTCTGAGAGCGAATGATAAAACAGTACACAATAGATCCACAATGGGCACCAGGCTGTCCTGTGCCCAACTAATCCCATCTCTGCATCCTAGGCAAGCTGCATTATCCTCATCTCAGCTTGGGGAAAGCGTGTGCGTTTGGCTGCTTGTATCACCTTGCTTTAGTGCAGCAGACAACATTATACGGAATAACGTGGAAGGGCGGTAACTCCAACAGGCTACAGTGGCATTTTGTAATTTGTTTGTCATTTGTTCTATAAACTTTTTTTTTATGATGTGGACAGAAGAAATATGATATGATTTTCTTGTCTTTTATAGACATTATATGCTAATTTCCCCATGCTCTCATGGAGGGACTCATTATTAATTAATGTGGCTTGAGGCGAGTGCTTTTCCTCTGAAAAGAGTAATGAGCTCTTTAAAAGCGAGCTGCTGATGCTGCTTTCTTTATTTTTGTTCTTGTACATTTATTCATTTATTCAATGTAGTATAGAAATAACGAAGAGCAAAATCTAAGGATATGACTGCATGTTTAAGGTCTTAATGTCATGCCTAAGGGTTGAACATGGGCATTCACTGACTGTTAGAACTGAAGAAAAAGCAGTTGGATAACTTCTCGCAGCTGGAGGTCTAGAGAGAGCCGATTGGCCGAGCTCTCTCAGAGGGGAGGGATGAGAGGTACTTAGTGCTCCCACATTAATCACGGCTCTACAGCCAATCAGGGGCGTCTGTGAGCTCGCATAAGCGGAAGGGGTGGATAGCGCTGTCCTTCGAGTGTGTTAAGAGCAAGAAAAGATGCAGTCGGCTGGCGTCACGTGGTTCGGAGAAAACACATGATAGTCTTCGGCCCTCCCGACTGAGTGGTAACCTTAACGTGGGAGCCCCCTAGTGACGGGGAGGACTTGAATAAGACTGAATTAGGGAGGAAAAAAGGGAGAAAAAACAGTTGGTGTCTTGTGAATATTATTATTTTGGAGTTTCAGCAGTGTAGTTTAATGTTAATACAATTTAGAATGACTCCTGGTTTAGTTTTAAAATATCCGTTTTTCCTTTTTACAGGCATACATGTTTTTTTTTCGGTATTCTCTATTCCATTGCCTCTCGCTGTCCAAGTGACAATCTCTCTGGGGCGATCCTTCCTAACCTGGCTCATTAGTTTTGGTAGCAGCCCACTGAAGCAGTGCGCTTTGCTCTCCAGCATCCAGGGACACAGAAAAGTGACAGATACAGACATGGATGCTTAAATAAATGGAAAGGAAAGTTTTACTTCTGTTAATCCCATTATAGAGTACCCGGTACAGGGCGCACTAATGTTCCTGAGTATCGTATTGGGGGTAATACTGGCATGGGACTGCGAATCAGGATGAGATGAGATTTGATCAGATTTCCAGTGCATGATGATGATGTTAAATCTGCATTTCCAATGCATGCTGTTACATAATCTGGCAATCAGAAAGTAAGCATGAAGATGAAAAGACTTCCCTAAACAGAACATTTCCACTGGCCTGTAATTTTTTTTTTGAAGTATAATTATGTGTTACACACATATTGCTACACAGCATCATTCAGTCTGAATGTTTGTGTGTGTGGGGTTACTATCATCAGCCGCAGGCTCCATTTATCTCTCATATTGTGAAAGCTCTGTTTCACTTTAAAGATAAGCTCGGCACGTCTCTGTTCCCCGACTCCAACCTCTTTATTCTTCCGCATACTGCACTCCATGTCACCCTTTACCTTACTCAATTTCTCACTGCTCGTCTGTTTTTCCTTAGCTCAGCACGCAGAAGGATGTGATACAATCTTCCCTGGTATGGTAAATAAGCAATATGTCTGAAAATGCTGCAATTTAAGACCCCAAAGGTTTCCTGTACTATACATGTTATTCTTCCTCTGCTGGAATACTGCGGTAATTAGACTTATTGTGTGTATGCCTTGCTGGTAGTATAGGCGGAACTTCAGAAAACATCTAACTTATCTCATTTTTTTTTCTCTCTCCGAGCTTTCAAAAGGGTCTTTGGCATGCTGATTGAATTTATGATAGGCCCTGCACAGGAAGGGATTCAGATGAGAAAATGTTTTGGATTCAGGAGACATGTTGGCTAAAATGTGTTTGGCCATTATTCTCAGAGCATCTGATCAAATCTGCACGAAACCCTACTGTCCTAACTCTCCGAACTTGCCTATTTTCAGCCACAAACAGATGTGGATGTAGGGTGACCAATGAGGAAATTTATAAAAACACTGCTCTGTAAAATTAGCACAGCCTGCATCTGGGACATCCAGCATTTATTATATAAAAACAGTTCACATTGTCTATTGCAGTGGGCAGTTCATTCTTTTTTTTCATTCCCTAAATTCCTTCATTGTTTTCTTCTTTTTCTCTCTCTCGTATATTCCAAATTCAAGCGGTGGCGGGTTACTAGCTTGACAGCTTATTCGTAATGCTCCGGCTTATTTCCCCACTCTTGCCTAATTTTTTTTTTTTGTCTGTTTTTAAATTCTTATCTCATGGCTGTGCGTACGTAGGGGGTGCATCGGACAGATTATAGCACATGAGTCTTCCTGACAGTGCTGCCAGATTAATCCCACACCTCCTCTAAATCTCACGGCCAGTGGTAAAGCTGATTATAACGTGTTGGCCATTTGTAAACAAAGTCTGCAGCAATATCCGTGTTTATCGGTTCTTGTGGTGGCCTGCAGAAATTAGGTAGGTATGTGTATTGCTTGATCAGAACGTTGGCTGATGGTCAGATTCTCCCAATTAAAAAATCATATCCCTTTGGGGTCATAATTATACACACTTCACCTATTTTCTTTAATTGATGCTTTTGAAAATTTGGGTCATTTGGGCATTTTCCAAGGTCATGTGATCGTTCTCCCATTTAATAATTAATAATAATAATAATAATAATAAAAGATTCCCTGATCAGCTTTAGTCCGTAGTGTTGTTGGGCAGTCACTACGTATTTATCCTTGGCCATCACTATTAAACATGCTCTATTAAACTCTCTTCTTTCTATTCTCTTGCCCACTTCTTCTGCACTCGTTTGACTTATTTTGCTGTTTAAGTGCCAAGAGCTGAGTGGATAGGTGTTGTAAAGCTAAGTAAAGAATTAACCTATTTTTTCTTACAACCTATTTTCTGTAAGAAAATAGACCTCAACTTATGGTTGTTATCACAGAGAAAGAGTAATTTTTCTGCTAAGAATTTCTGCTAATCCATCATAATCCAAATCCTGGAATATGCCCAATATAGCATGAATTCAATAGTCCATTGAATTCTTCTAATATTGTTGGTAGTCAAATAACAGCTCCTTCAGAGCATACAAGAAAATCTATTCAAACACCTTGTATCCTGTGCCATGCTGTTTCTCATTAGTTTCTTTTTCTAAGACGTCGGCTTTGCCCCAAGCCTCACCTGGTAGATAGAGCCGGGACGAAAGAGTTTCAGGACGGGTGGCTGTAATTCCTGGCTGTCGTATCCGCACTGGCAGATGGCAGGCCCATTTTCCGTTGCGTAGAGAGCCGGGTGCAGGGGAGAGGAACAGGAGGACCAGACTGTGGTACAGATGGTCTTGTCCACTCTTTGCTCTAGGCTCAGGAGAGGCCAGGTGAAATGGGGAAAGAAATAAGGAAGTGGCCCAGGTGAGGTAAGGCCTCAAGTATCAAACAGAAGGTCATCAGATCGCTTAATAGCAGTGGGTAGCCTGATGATTCTTTCCTGGATTTTTGTATGCAAAATGTTCTGCCCTAAAGCAAGCATGTCCGGTCGGTGGATTGGACGGTTTAAAGTGAAGAAGTAAGAAAAGTGATGTAAATTAGCACATGGTGCATCAGCCTACAAGTTGAACATGGACCTACAAGTTGAAGCAATATGTAATTTTTGGCCATAATTAAAAAAATTTTTAAAAATCTCTACTATGCATTCTTCAGTTACTTGTTTTCCGTAAATGCTATATTCTGGGCACAAGGACTTCCTAAAATGGGCACCAGTCCATCACAAAGCACCATTTACCCTCATTCCCACCAGGGGGAAAAACTGGGCCAACCATTTCACCTACCAGCATGTTTCTAAGAGGTGGTCGAAAGCCCAGACAAGCACGGAAGGAAACTCCTTACAGACAGTAACCTAAACTCAGGAATAAACCCTGGAACTTTAAGCCAGCGACACTACACACTGCGCCACTGTTTGGGAAAAATCAAATGTTTATTTAAAACTTCTAAATCTTCGATAAGCAATCCCAAAGGTTAAGTGCACTAAGGGACTTTGCTCTTTTGTGAACATGCAGCGCAAGTAAACAGCTGGTACAGGGTCAGGAACGATTGAATAAAGCAATGACCAGCTGTTTGGTCTGCGAATCAATAGCCTACACAGAGATGACTCATGTGCATTAAATAATAAAACAAAGTGTTTGGTGTGTGCTATTGTTTTTAGTTTGAATAGGATGGTCATCCGGACATCCTAGTCACCTCAATGACCTGCTTGTTCACCATTTATGGAAGGCGGTTGTGTAGTGGTTTAACCCAAGACGCACTGAACTCGGGTCCCAATGGAAAGATGATCAACAAGACATTGTATGTTCTTTCCTCTGAAACTTTATATTCTGCACATGGAGACAGTTGTTCCTGGCTGACGAGTTGAATCCATGTCGCGTCAGCAGTAATGATCCTCTTTAATAATCTTTCACCTTCCTTGAATCTTTGCTCTTCCATGAGTTGTTTCGGCAGCATTTACCCCCTCAGACCTCACAAAGCTAATCACTGCATGCTGCTCTACCTTCATGCAAATCCAAGTGGACATCCATTTTTGCTCCTAATGTGCAGCACTGACTGTGGAGACAGTAGCCTTGAATAGAAAGCGTTAATATGGTAGTGCTGCCAACTAGAGTGCGGATAATTTTTGACTTTGGCTTAACTGACCAGTGAAACTATTGACATCACCATGTGCATGCTAATTCACAGGTCCAAGCGCTTTTTCAGAACTGGATCATAATGCGTGGTGTGGCATGAAGTAATGATGTCATCAAATTCATACCACAGGATGGTAACTAAACTGGATACATACTGTATATAGCATTGACCAGTACAGTTTTCCCCAGGACTCAGCAACCACTGATTTTTTTTTTCTTTCATAGTAAACTACTAGACTTTTTCTTCCTCTTTACTTTCTCCTTAATCCATGCACTAATTTAATAAGTACACCATAACCGCTTGCCATATTACAGTTAGGACCCATGACCTGGCCTGGGAGGCCCAGCAGTGAATTAACTTCCTTCTCCTGCACCACAATTTCTCTCTTTCTTTTTCCACCAATTTCTGTGGGAATGCCACCCCCCGCTGAATACGCTTCCCCTGGCTCTGTTTGGAACATTGCTTGCCTGAGGGAGCAGGAGGATTTTGATGCACCTTGTTTTGTTGCCATGTACAAGACGGTTATAAAGGAGGGTCGCTCACAGTCAGATGGACGGATGTGGGTCACTGCCTCTGTCAACAATCCTGTTTGCACTGGCCGTGGTCTCATCGAGTGATCCAATCGAAATTCAAGGCTTTCCTAAGGGAACCTCTTTACCTCAATTTCTGAATGCTAATGTGAGCTTCTACAACAGGATCTCTTTCTCCATGGGAGGTGGCATCAGAGGAGCCGGATTTGGACCTTAACCATTTTGTGTAGTTGGCTCGTTTGTGCTGGAATTCTGTGGTTCTTGTGCCAATGGACTGCTCTGTGTTTTGGATGGTAACACAACCTTGTGATGGTTGTTTTTAGGAAGGGATATTACAAGTTGTGGTTTTTAACCCCCGGACATTTGAGGTTCGTACAGCCTTGCTGTCACATGCAGCAATTTAGCGTAGACAGTCTTTCTAACACCAGAGAACCTGAATTAATATACAAAGCTCGACACATAACATAGGTCAGGATTGAAACAATGATGTAACCTTGAGCTGGAACTTGTACTCGCTCTATACCACAATGCCTAGAGGTATATAGTACAGATTCGAAAGTCTTACATCTAAATACTGGTTTTAGTCTTTGCAAGTATATTATAGTACAACTGTAGCAACTGCCTTTTAGAAAGAGGAAATGTCTGTGTGTGTGTGCGCATGCATGTGTGTGTAGCCTTCACATTTTTGAAAGTTTTCCTTTCACCAGTATGTTGCAATTGAATCTCTTCCTGTTTCTGCTTTCTCACATTTATGTCCTTTGTCAGGCATGTTTGTCAGTGACACGTAATTTTCCTCCATGGTCCATGTTTTTCTCAACTGCTCTCAATTGGTAATACATTTGCAGCCCATTGTCTTCTAGAACAAATTTCTAGAACTGAGCTGATGTTGCAGTCGTCTTAGGCTTGTAAGGAAAGGCATATTGAGGTCAATGGCTGGCTGGAGGGAAATTCAAGCTGTCGATGGCATCCCAATTAACTGTTGTAATGTCTCAATGATTAATCAAGGGATAAGATTGGCAGCCATTTTTAATCTCCTACCGTGGTGTCTTGAATGTGATGCGAGGAACAGCGGTTTCCATGGTAACCATCTTGATTATGGAAATTGGTGGGAGTAAATGACTTAATATTCTGTCGGCTTGGGTTTATTTTTTGTAGTAGATGGTACAGGATGATACACATGCATGCAAACCCAAGCAGTCACATGCGCGCACACACACACACACACACGCTCACATACGCTTCCTGTCCTTTTGTTCCTTTTCTGTGGTGGTTTCTTTTGCTCTGACAGCTGCTCTGTAACGAGACCTTGTCCCTTACCACTTCTTCATTCTGATGCTCATTGGCATACTGAGAGGTGGCACGACAACACGCAGACATTTGCTTCCTTCCTCCACCCTCCCTCTTCCACATCCCCCTCCTCGTTTTTCTCCATCTGTATCTTGCCATATGATCCCAAAGATGGTTTCAGATCTCAAATGGCCATTAATGAGGCTTTTCTTCATCAATTTGAGGACACAAAAAGAGCAAATGAAGCTGGTTTTGTGCAACACAAAGTAGATGGGTCAGTCTGAGCAAGTTTGATTTTAATTGCAGCTTGTGTGAGTGGTAAAAGCTGTTTCTTTTTTTTCCTCTCTTAATTTTCCAATTTTCCCCTTTCACCTGCTGAAACTGAATCGCCTCCAGCATATGCGTCCTCGCTTGTGTCTCTCATCAGAGGCTTAGAATTGGCAAGTCTTCAACTCGAATCCAATCTGCCTGAAAAAATCTTATTGAGCACTGGATGAAATTGCAGTAAGAACCCCCGAGGCAATGCAGTGACTATGAGACATGGCAGCCATACAGACTTTAATGCTATCCACTGGACCAAAATTATCGGTTCTTAGCATTACACCAGCTTTTAGAATGTGCCTTTACAGTTCTCTTAGACGATTTTTACTCATCACACTGAATGACATGATCCCAATCAAATTTTGGAAAGACTGTGACGGTGTGTTCTCTGTGTGTGGGATTATACAATAAAGATCCTCTTATGACAATGACATATTAAGGACTCTGGAAAGCCCTTATTATACAGTCAGGCTCATACATTTTGGAACAAAGTTGAGATTTTTTTGGTTTGATCTCAGGACACCACCACATTTAATTAGAAATGGAACACTCAGGATGTGAGCGAAGTCAAGACTTTCAGCTTTAATTCATGGGGTTTGGCCATAACCGTTGAGGAATTAAAGCCATTTTCGTAAAAGCACACCCATTTGGGGGGGGGGGTTCATAAATAATGGAATGTGCGGATGACGAGCAGTTGCATGGCCGGGTGTGGGTGTGTTTGCTTGTTACTCCATGATTAATCAAGCAGATAAAAGCCCTGGTGGTGTTACATTTGCATTTGTAGTTGTTTACATGAGCTCTCGACATGAGGTGTCTATGCTAGTAAAGGAGGCCATCATTAGGCTGAAATTCACCGTAAACTTATCGGATATGGGAAAAATATTGGGAGTGGCCTATACATCAGTTGGGAACATTCCTAAGAACAAGGAATTAACTGGCAAACAGCAAAAGGCATTGTGTCAGAATTCTGTGCATGGTGAAGAAGAACCTTTCACAATATCTAGCCAAGTCAGTAAAACTCTTGAGGAGGTAGGCGGGTCCTTTTCAAAGTCTACAGTCGAAGGATAGTTTTATGAAGTAAATACAGACACATCACAACAAGGTGCGACCCACTGGTAACACTCGAGAACAGAAAGGTCAGATTAGTCTGACCTTTGGCCAGAAACTTTTGCCAGATTTTTTTGGACTAATAAAACCAAATTTAAAGAATAGTATGGAGAATGGAGCTGTGCTTTCCTAAGTGAACCACGTCATTTGTCAAACGTGGTGGAGGTAGTGTTATGGCATGAGTATTTATACCTGCCAGTAGAACCAGGTCATTGGTGTTTATTAATGACATGACTACTGATAAAAGTAGCAGGTTGAATTCTGATGTGCCTAGGGGTACTCGGGGCTTCTCAGCTACAGCCAAATGTTGCCGCTTCATATTGCAGATGGATAATGACCCACATCATACAGTGAAAGCTACCCAAGGCATAGAAATTGGATATTATTTACTGGCCAAGTCTATTACCTGCTCCCCACCCAATACAGTATGCTTTTCACTTACTGAAGACAAGACTGAAGGCAGAGGCACAACAAGAAGCAGCGGCAGTAAATGCCTGGCAAAACATCTCGAGGGAGGAGACTCAGCATTTGGTCATGTCTATGGGTTCCAGACTTGAGGCAGTCATTGACTGCAAATAAATTTCATCAAAGTATTAAAAGCAATCCTTATGTATATTTTTGTGTTAGTTTGTTCCATTGTTTATGAGGCACCCATAATGAGGTTATGAATATGATTTTAATTCGAAAAGGTATTTATTTATGTATACATAGGACAGAAGCCAATCCTAGATCAGTACTGTTATTTTGAGGAAAAAGCTCCAGACACTCAATAAACTTCACAGCTTAGATCTCCCTCTTTCATTTTGAACTCTATTCTATCTCTGTCTCCAAGCAAAGCAAGCCCACTTCCTCCCAGTTCTCAATGTCCTCCACTTCCTGTTTGCTGAGTTGAATGAAGGCTTTCCTCTGCGCTGCTCCAGTGACGCAAACGCACACCCACCCCCCTCTTTCAGGCGTCCTGTGTCGTTATTGTCATCACGACCTTTGTAATATCGCCTGTTAAAAGTTTAGGACACAATAAGTTGGCTCGGAGTTGCACAGTGCCGTGTGTTCTGTCACTACACACGTGTATGTATTTATGTATGCACATGCACAGCTGTCCTGTGCGCTTCCTCATCATTCTCACTCCAGCTGTGCATCAAAGGGTGACCACATATAAAAATGCATGTGTGCTCTGGAATTGTGCCCTGATTTCATGGTTTGTATAGTTGCTGGAAAAATGGGGGTTATTATTATTATCTTTTTTTTCCTTTCCTCGTCAACCCAAAGAGGATCTTAATTTGACGAAATCAAAAGAGAATCAGTTATGCAATCCAGATTTTTCAACTCAAATCGCACCAGATTTCAGCAAATGCTTCTTTATCTTTTATGACATTTCCTAACATCTCAGAACCTTTTTACTCAGAAACAGAAATCCTGCATATTGCTATGCGATTGCAGAAAAGACAGGCAGTATTGTGAACACATACTGCATCACAAAACTTAATTTCATTTATTTTCAGCATCTGCTTTCTTCTAATCTGGATCACGGTAGACCACCACACACATACATTTACACCTTGGGGTAGTTAACAGCCAGCATATCCAGTCCACCTACTAGCAGGTCTTTTGTAAGATCTCATGAAGCCCATGCAGACAAAGGAAGTGCATGAAGAAAGTGACTTCTGTAGCTATAAAGTGGCCTTGGCATCTTGCTGCACTACCCTGTCACTCGCAAGCCAGCATGTTCTCTATTATTCACACACCAGGTCCCTGCCGCTCCATAAGCCTAATGCGTGCCTAATCTATAGCAGAAAATTGTCTGAATCTAGAACATGGGCAGCACTTTGGAGATCTTCCTTATCATTGATCTCTCTTACACGCCTTTATCGCTTGCATGGCTCCACGCCCAGAGCCTGGAACCCTGAGCCCAGGGAACATAATGTAACATGACAGTTTTTGGGTGCGGCTTTCTAGGACAGCCGGTGTAGAAATGGGCAGAGTGACAGCTGGGATGATGAGGGGTAGGGGGTTTATGAATGGTCTCGACTCCGAAAAGGATCAACAGTCGTGGTTGTGCTGGTTTACAAAACAGTTAATTCCAGGCTGTATATGTTATAAATTAGCTGTTGATTATGTTAAAGTAAATGTAATGTTTTGTTTCCAGAGGAATGGGATTATAAGAGTAAGGATTTATTTCTCTATCCAATAATTCTTTTTGTGTTGGTTCCTCTTAAGGTTTGATCCTCATGTTGTCTTGGGGGGTGGTGGGCGGGGGGGTATATACTAATAGTAGATATTAGGGACCTAAATGTATTTGTATTTCTGTAAAGCTGCTGTGTCTATGGTTAAAAGAAAAGAACAGAATTGAACTTTTGTGAAGACAAAACGTAAAAAGTGATAGACGAGTATCTTTTCTTTTGTGTGTGTAGGTATATGCAGCTACTCATTGTAACCTCTGCTGGTTGAAGTTTTTGCATGTTTTTAAAGCGCTGGCTTCATTTCCAGAGTCTGAAACCTCTTATCTAAGAACATATTGAGATGAGACTGATGTTTATGGTGGACTATATAGAAAACCTGCCCATGAAGTTTATCATTTATTAAGGTCAAACTAGTTTCAAGTAGTAAAGCTCTAAGTAATACAGTATATAATAATTCAAACCCAAATGTTACAAGCCTTGGACAAATTATTCAAGTCTAAAGTGCTCAGCTACACATTTAATACCAATTACGCTCATCTGTTTTTTATTAGTCACACTCCAGCCCACGGTCATTTTATAAACCTGATGTACGCTGAACAACTCCTGAATGGTAAAGTACACAATGGGCAACATGGCACCAAAGTTTTTTGTCTCTAGAACATGGGAACCATGTTGGGTCTGGTAATCTTTTATAAATTTTGCACTCCCTGAAACTCTTCCATGTAGTCTTGAAGGTCGATCAATAGGGCCTGATCAGTAATTGATGGATCCAGGGGAACTGGAGACGGGTGGTTTTGCTGTGAGTGCAAATTTTAGGTCATGGGTCACTGCTTTCAGACAGTTCAGACAGCCTAATCCATAATGTGATTGTAATGTCTATGGAAACACTGAGCATAAAGCATAGTGAGCTTTGATCAGTTAGGTCAGGATCAGTTTGATTAAACTTAAAAATGCACTGCCTAACCTAAAAAATAACACTTGGATTTAAATAAGCAAATACCTAAGAGCTTTTGATTGGATAATTACTGCAGTGATTAATATGAGCTGTGTTTCAGCTGGCAGCAATTCTCTAACTGATGCACTGAGCACGTTGAAAGATGTGTCCTGTGGCGTGTAAAAAAAAAACCGCTTACTTTGCTTGATACAGGCCAGTGATTTGACCCTTCGAAAAACAAAGAAAACGACTCTGGAGATTGCTGAAATTACGCGAATTTGGTTAAGAACTCTATAAAAAAACATCAACTTCTTGGAAGAAATGGGGTCCAAAAAAACATTTTTTATTACCTTGATTTAAGATCACATGAACGTCAAAGTAGAAATCACAGCTATGTTTAATAGCGAACATAAGAGCATTTCCACACACAATGTGCCAAGAACTTACAAGATTGGGACTGAAGTGGTCATAAGAAAACCACTTGTTAGAGTTACTTTGCTAGAGAATGTAAAGAATAGACTTTATATATTAGATTAGACAGATTGACCCTATTACAGAGTGATTGAAGTGTCAGGTTAAGAAGGGACGTGCATGGAACGGTATATGTACTGTACATGGTACAAGCCTCTGGATGCAGTGTTATGACCTGGGGTTGCATTGTTTGGTCAGGTCTATGTTCAGCAACATTATAAGGCAGTAAAGGTAAGTCAGCTGATGGCTGAATGCACTAAATGACCAGGTTATCACATCAATGGATTTTTCTTTTCTTTTCTGGAAGCAGATTTCATGTCTTAAATGGTAAAAAGAGATCTAGGACTATAAGAAATCATTTTCACACATGAATTGGCCACCATACAGCCTTGTTCATAATCCCATTTTGCTAATATGTGTCATAATCAAGGCAAAAGGCTGGCCAACAAAATGTTGAGAGCTAGACTGTGTCGACTTGATTAGGAGAATTTGCTCATCAATTTTTTGGATGGCTGGCCTATTTCTGAGCTTCTCTGTCTGAGATTTAAATTGAGGTTCTAGAAAAAAAAAGACTTGTGAAGAAATGTCTGTTTATAGCTGCTATTAGTAAGTGACTACAGAAAGTTGCCTTGTGGACATTAAATATAACTCTAAATGGTTAAAAAACACAAATTGCTGTTAATAAATTTAAAAATATATACTAATTGCTATGGTGTAGGGGTAAAATCGGTACTTTTTCATGTTGTAAGGTAATCATCATGATTAGGATGGTATCACACCACACTAAATCATTGATAATTTTTCCCATTCAGTTTTGCTGTGATTAGGTAATATATGAGCTTTGATTACAAGTAAGTGGGCTAAAAACAAAAAAAGTATTGCCATTTGTCTACCCAAATCCTTTTAAATGCATAATTTATTAGCAGCACTGAAATAGTTCCTACAGTGCCTTTTAGCTTAACCATGAGTTTGGTCTCAAGTTCCTCCCAAGATGACCAAAAGAGAAGTTTTCCATTTGCGATATTTTTAGCAGGGTTTTTTTTTTTCCTTTTTTGCAACAGTGTCTTTTCCCAAAACCCACTTTTCTGTTGAAGAGCATTTCTCTGGCTTCAGAGTGATTGCATGGCCACATGGTTTTCATGACAGCATGTCTTTGACTTTTTTTGTAGCGTTTTATGAGACTGTGATATCTGTGGAAAATCTGAGCACATGTGAGTGTGGTTGGACTGTATCAGATCATTCCCAAGGACCTGGGCTTCTTCAGGCTATAATTGCTGAGCACATCACTGGTTTTAGTTGGACTTTTGCTTGATTTCTATGCCACAGAAATCAACTGCATCACTTACTAAAATCAGCGGGTCTAAGTAAAATAAAACATCCTTCCATTCCTGACCAGGACTAATAGCATGACAGTTGTTTATTTGCTTCTATTTTAAATAATGTAATAATGTAGTAGCAATATCAGTTGATTAACTTGAATGTTAACTAATAAAAGGTTTCCCATACTCCAGCAAATTTTGTCTTCTTTAATTAACATGTATAATTAATGCATTTTCCAAATCACCTAAATCCAACTGTGACATGCTGGAATATCAAGCTATCATCTCAGCGTCATGAGTTCCTCTAATTTATAGAAATTGCAAGATGCTGAAAAAAGACCTCGTGAGCATCTCTGGGCATTACGATGAGACACTGACTCATTTCCTGGTTCGGTAAATTATACAGCAAGTGACAAATTATATGTGACAGGTGTTGACGAAGCGTGTAAGCCAGCAGGCCAGCCTAGTCATTATCTCACTGTAACTGAGAAATTATGGGCTGTTTTCTTTTGGCACGGACCCTTTAATATCATTACTTGAAGAATTCTACGGTGTTTTCGTACCCAGTGGGAAAAGCACGGTGTCAAACTCTTGCTAGTTTCTGAAATCTGTTTGCATGCTGAGAACTTTAGCACTAGGCCGAAAATCCATTTTGTTGTATTTGCTCTCTAGATGTTTTGCTTTCTTTTGGGGCTGCAATTTAATGTTAATTAATTTAAATCAATAATGTTCAATAGATTTCTATTAATGCGGAGCTGTTTCTTTATTTTTGCTATAATTAACTATGCTATGAAAAAAAGGAAAAGAAAACAACCAATATGCAAGACGTTGAGATGAACAAAATCTTTAAAGGTCCCATGGTTCTCTAAGTTAACACTGGTGTCTGAGCTCCTGCAAAGTGTCTGGGAATGCTCCAGCTACAACCCTTCTCAGGTAATGCATTTATACCTTAAACTCCCCTTATTTCATTCCTTCTCTGCATACACTGTTTCAGTGTCTATGTAAATGAGATACTGCCAAGCCCTGTCCATGCCAGAGAACTGCCGCTGAGCAACAAGATAAAGTAAATTTTGCATAACAGCTCTACATTAACATTGTAAAAACCACCGATTTTTTTAAATGATTTAAATAATAAAGCAAGGTTTTTGAATGAGTGGTCTAGACCCTTTCATTGAGATCAACAACAAATCTACTGTGCATGCCCAAGTATTTCCTGTGGTGCTATTTTTAAATGTAAAACTGTCGAAACACAACATATAGCTCATACAAATGCATCTCCTGAAACTCAAACAAGCAAGATACCAATACAAGAATAAACAACACATAGTTGGCATCACCACATCCTTTGACTAAAAATACGACAAACAGTGAGAACTTTTGTTTTTCCCATTGCCATAAAGCTTTTACAGGAAGTGAATAGGGTGATGTGTATCTCTTCCTTGCTGAGAGCTTAACATAGTTTGAACACTTAAAATGTACTTTCTTATCAGAGAGAGAGAGAAATGGAAATAATTTTGTTTTTGTAAAGAGGATTATGTCTGCATTCAATGTGTTATAGAGATGGAGGAAGTCGAATATGGTATCAAATTTACTCAGTGTGGCGTTTTTGCTAGCAAGGAAAGTGAAGTGCTGCGTATCTGGCTAGCTAGCATAATATTCAGTATATTTAGGATACAATATAGAGCTTAAATGTTTGTTTGTTTTTCTTACATCATTCAAGATTTTATGTAAGGTGAGAGAATTCTCACTTTTTCTGTCAGTATTCCGACTTTCACCTCAGAATCTTGACTTTTTTCTCAGAAAACGTTAGAATGCTAGAGAAAAAGTCAGAATACTGAGAAAGTCAGAAAACTGAGGTAGAATGTTTTATACAAAAAGGATATTCTGACTTTCACCTCCAGAATTTTTACTTTTTCTGATTATAATTTGAACATCTTGGTATTAAACTGAGCTACCAGTCTTCCTGTTGTTCTTCTTTTGTCTTCAGAATGATGTTTATGGTCAACCATATAGGGTTTGGGTACAGCTACGTCACTTCCTTAGTTCATAAATATACTATACTGCGCCAGCTCTTATAATGCAGCGCATAAAGGGATGTGAATTCACTGAAAAGAGAAATAACATCAAACTACTCTTGTTGGCTATTGAGAGAGAAAGAGAGAGAGAGAGAGGGACAGCAGGACAGAGGTCAGAGACAGTGAAAATCCCACTTCTCTTTGGTGACACAGTGGAACTGCCAGGCTCAGCTTAAAACACAAAACAGCAGACAGAACGGACTATCGGTGCTTTTGTTAACGTTCACACTCTGGTCTTCTGTGACATGGGACAGCGTGATGATGGAGAATAAAGTCATCAGGTTTCTTTATAGCACAAAATGCAAAGGTAAACTCAAATAATAACGTCTTTATTGTCAGATTCATGGTCGTAGGCATCTAAACCGCCATTAATTTTACTACCTGTTTTTTATTTCTGTTGCGCTAGTGGACCGGGTATAGTTAAAACGAATATATTTAAAAGTGTTGTGCGGTATCTTGTATTTCTAAATTCCCTTAGTCATGGTAAGCAGGTCTAAGAATTCTGCAACATTTATAATGTCTTCACTGCAGATTTGTTTTTTTATTCTAATAAAAATAGATGAATTGGTCTACAGCATTGTTTCCCTTCTTTATAGTGGTGTAATGGATGCCTTAGTTGTATAGCAACTTGAGCTGTCTAGCAAGCCCTCTAGAGTTGATATAAAGGCCATAATTCAGCGTTTTAGTTGTTCAGCAGTTTATAAATGGAGTAAATTAATTTGAGGCCATGCTTCAGTGCTCTGTGTATGATATGACATCCTGAGAGAATGTGTGTGTGTGTGTGAGAGAGAGGGAGAAAAAGAACACGAGCAGAAATTGCTGAGAAATCAATTAGAATATGCTTCTTCTGTAAAAAAAAAAAAAACTGAAGAATATGAGAGGAATGTACAGTACACTCTGTTATTATCTATTACACTATAATCATTAAGTGGTCGATTCTGATTGGTCAGAAAGTCTTGATTGATTTTCTTTGACAGCACAACTCTGATGGTAGTTCTGGCTGTAAGGTATACATTAATAATCTTCTTTTAATAAGGTATTGTATTGCATTTTCTGTTGTAGTTTTCTGTTTACATCTACGGCATTTGGCAGACGCCCTTATTCAGACCAACTTACATTTATCTCATTACACATACGGATGAACAGTTGAGGGTTAAGGGCCTTGCTCAAGTGCCCAGCCTTCCAATCAATAGTCCAACTCCTAACCAGTGAGCTACCCTAGCTCCTGTGTGTCGTAGGCAAGCTAAATATTTTTGAAAGCTTAAAAAAAAAATCTTCAGCTTTTTATTTGCCACCTACACGCTGCTCATGCTTAAAGCAGTCCCTTTTATGGTGATTATGTTGCATATCTACTGTAAAAAAGTATCATATTTGCCGGCCGGATCGGTTAGGTGATGAAATGTTAATGAAATGAGATTACCATCCTTGGTAATGTTGTTACACCCCGAATGTTAACAATGTATTGCTCCTGAGGTTGCTGGTGACTTGTAGAAGATTGCTTTTGATACTACATTAAATCCTGGCACATAACCTGTCAGAACCTGCATGTCAAAAAGATAATGAACTGAAGACCTTTCTTTCCATCTTTGGCAGAGATCCGGGCCCAGTTGGTAGAACAGCTCAAATGTCTGGACCAGCAGTGCGAGCTTCGTGTGCAACTCCTCCAGGACCTGCAGGACTTCTTCCGCAAGAAGGCCGAGATCGAAATGGACTACTCACGTAATCTGGAGAAACTGGCTGAGAGGTTTCTGGCCAAGACACGCAGCACCAAGGACCACCAGTTCAAGTAAGCATGCACGTGGAGGGAAATTAATTGCCTGGGTGTATCTTGAACTCAGCCAGAAGCTTTTTGGTTAATGCACACACAAGCTTAAAGCTTTAAACAGTCCAGCATTTAACCAGCATTAATGTGGATAATATTTAAGCCCATGTAGATATAGTTTAGTGTAAAAACTGAGAAACGTCCCAATGCAAAGTAATTCATCCCCTCTTTTACTAGATCTTGGAGTATACCTTAGGAAAATTGTGCTTTTTTAAACCACTAGAGCATTTAGTGACGTCAGGTAATGATGTCGGGCAGTGTGGCCAAGAGTGCAGTAGACCTTTTAATTCATCCCAGTGGTGTTTAGCAGGATTGAGGTCAGGCTTCTGTTTAGGCCACGTCAGGTCCTAAAGTACATTTACGACATTTGGTGGGAGCCCTCATTCAGAGTGGCTCACATTTATCTCATTATATATCTGAGCAGTTGGGGGTTGAGGACTTTGCTCAAGGGTCCAACACTAGCAGTGTGGTGGTGAACCTTTGACCTTCTCATCAGTAGTCCAACGTCTCAACAATTGAGCTACTCCAGCCCCAAGCCGTGTTTTATGGACATTATCTTTGTGCACAGGGGCATTGTCATGCTGGAACAGCTTTGGGCCTGATAGCTCCTGTGGAAAGAAATCGTAATGCTACAGCATACCTCAGTTTGAGATAGACGATTGTCTCATACACATAACCGTGTGATAGTTGTGTGTTTATGGAAGTTAGCATTTTAATGAGAAAGGAAACATCCAGATATGACACAAGGGAGCATCCTTCAGGATCATCATATAGCAATAGTTTGTCTATATAACAGAATGTCTTCTGACAACATGTAAACAAACAACGATTTAATAGTTTAATTTAAATTTTTCCATGTTTTACTTCAAAAGAGCCAGACTTTCTTGTAATTTTTATTTAATTTTGATCAATTCTCCAGGCTTCCCGAAATACTTTGTGGCTCTCATTTTTGCCAATTTCACATTTTCAGTCCGGTCACTGTACCTGAGCACTTTCAGCTGAATGTTTTTTGTTTTTTAAGCAACCCATTGACCTCTGAAATATTAAGAATAAAAATATTTAACCATCGTACATCTTAAGCATCTTAAGACAGATGATCAGGCTGGTTATTAGTATACTAGTTATGCTGAATGCTGAGTGGTTGGAACAGACGAGAGGGAAAATGTTGAGGTTGTTACATAAACCACCAATTTTAATCATATCTTAAGGCACTTTACAGCCTGTCACAGTAAAACTTTAAGTTAAGTAAGTCTGCACTCTTGGCCAGTTCAGCGTCAAATTGGCCAGGTGTTTTCCGTACATAAAAATTTTCAGTACCTAATAGAAAGTAGTTATCTACACTGTGATTGCCTGGCAACCTAACTGGCTAGTTATGCCGAAACGAAGGCATTCAGTAGATTATAATATTATAATACAGTAGATTGCTCAGGCAATCCTTAACTAAAATTCTGGAGGACTTTTCTGACCTTTCCCTGGTTGCCCAAAATGATGACTTGATATTTCAACTGATATTTCATCTCTTGACCTAAATATAGGTTTTAAATAAATCCCCCATTTAAGAAATTGCATTTAATTTGATTTCAATTTAATTACATGAATTATTGATATTACATGAGCGTTTTTTGTTTCTTTCTTTCGGATCGCACCATTTAGCAATCTGGAATTTTTCGAGTTTTCAATATCTACGAGCTCCAGTAATACTAATGTTGCAAAAACCATTATTGCATTAAAAACTGACAATCAATATACTGTACAGCCCTAACTACTGAGCAAGTTGGGATTGTTGGCAGGAAATTACAAAAGATCCCGCAATCTAGGTTCATCTGTCCTCTTGAAAATGAAAGGATGTGGGAGTAATGTTGTAGAGCTCCTTTATTTTTACATCTATAACACGGATCATTTTACGTGTCACAGTCTGCTTTGCTTTTCCTGTAAGTAGGTGTGACTGGATTTTAACCACAGACTAGGCTCTTTCTGTTTTAGCAAAAGGGGCATTCCAGCTCCTGACTGTTTTGCCTCTGGCAGATTTCAGACAGGAGTTGATATCAAATATAAAAAAATAAAAAAAAACTTTCAGTTCTCCTTTATAAGTTTTCTGCATTTCACTTCTTTCTTTCTCCTCCGCCTTCTTCTCACCATGCGCCTTAATCTGCATGTTCTCTATTTTTGCGTGTGGGCGTTTGCTTTATTTACAGTACACTACAAGCTTTTCCCACCTGTTTTACTTTCTTAGATGAAATTGCTAGACAAACTGTTTAATGAACTGAACAGTGACCCAAAAAAAAAAAAAAAGGATTTTGGTCCAGACTCAAGAAAGTGAAGCTTCTGCATTTGATCTTAAAAAAGTTTTAATTAACTGAAGCAAATAAGCTGCGGCAGATTTATTTATTTCTTTATTTTAAATAATGCCATATTTCTATGACGATAATCTGCTCAAGTCAGAAGTTCTCCATTATTACCCCTCTTTAGTTTAGTTTGTGGAATTTCCCTTCTCTCATTCCTTTCGTTTTTCATTTCTCGCAATATGATTGTTTCCCTGTTGTATTCTCCTTTTTTCTTCTCTATTCTTCGCAAAAACCCAACAAAGCCTCTTTGCCAAGGGCATGCTGATCCCTCTGACCCACATTAAGTGTGAATTTCTGTAGTCTTGCTGCGTATCCCTCGTATCCCCTCTCATCACACATGCAGAACCGCAGGAATCCGGCTCCAACATCTGCCTGCGTTCAGTGAATGCAGCATCTGCTAAGAGCGTGGTGCTATGAAGGAATGCGAGGTATTTTCCAGGCTTGCTGTCAGTCAGGAGGCCCAGAACCCCTTGCCTGAGGGATTCTGGGTAGAGGGTGATGATCCTCCAGAGACTCCTGGCATGCTGGCTATGTGCTGAATGGCCGGACGGTTGAGCTGACGGTTGCAACAGCTGGGCAGAACCAAGCTTAATTGCAAAGTCTGAAGAATGTCTTCGGAGTGTGCTAGTCGGTCAGAGCGATTGTTAAAGGATTGGGATGGGATGTCTAGAGTATGACGTTCTGTGCATTAGGAACAAACTCATAACAAAACTGCTTACTCAAAATCCATTCGTCTGTGCGGTCAGGTCACCGTTTTGTTCACTTATGTTCCTGTTTCCTTTTAACTCCAATGGGTGTTTGGTAAGATGCCATTTTTGGAAATTATGTAGAATTTGGACTGATTTGTCAACAGAAGGTTGTGACATTTCCACTTTGCCAGTTAATTCCTCTTAATTTCACCATGCAGATCTTTTTAGCGACAGAACAAAGGTTAGGAAAGAACAAGTGAATGCGATCAATCTCGTGAAACTAGCACAAAAAGGAAGCGCTCTCTAGCCGCCCGTCAACCGAGGAGTGATGTGTGTCACATGATGATTAGTGCCATTTAGCCATTCTAGTTGTGACTGCGGGGCAGATGTCAACTACTTCCAGTTCTCAGAGTGACTTGTCATGAAGAGATCTCCAAAGTGTGCGTGTACGTACGTGTGTGGCTTGGGTGAAGGCTAGCACAGTAAATGTTAATGCGCCGCTTAGAAAAAAATTGAGCTTTAAATGCTGTGCAGAAACAAACACAGAAATGAATGTAGCAGAAATTTGATCATAAATGTCTGTAGATCACAAGTTAGCAATCGGTCAGACAGTTTTTATGCCACCTACTACATGGTAAGCATAATGTTTTAGTGTACTATATAAGCCTATTAACTTGATGTTTAAATAAGGTGAGCCCTCCTATTGTATTTTGTTTTCGTAGGCTCTATTAGGGTTTTTTTTTTCCCCCACCTCAAATAGTGGAATTTGCTCCATAACCCAATAGAGTGATACACTGTTAGGTATTGATGGTTTTGGCTGAGTTATTGATTTTCCCAGCCATGTTCAGTGAGGTTTTCAAAATCCCCAGCCATGCTTATAATGGTTTTCAACATTCCCAGCTCTACTTATAATAGCTTTCACCATCCCAACCCTGAATATGGAGTTTTTATTTATTTATTTATTTATTTATTTATTTTCATTTTCTCTGTCCTGCTTGGTGGTTTCTGACATTTCATTCGCTTTAGTATTCCATGTGCTTCCTGACTCACAGTAAGAGGAAGACATAAGAAATACGGTAAATGGTTCCACTGCAGCGTTTTAAAAGACTCATCATAGTATCACTTCAGTCTTCGTCTTAGCATCGCAAGTGAGCCTGCTTTTTAGATTTAGTCTCAAGGCTGTGTATATCAGTGAAATGACCATGACGCTTAATGTCAATGGACATTCCAGTCAGCAGCTGTGCACATGCATTTTTTTTTTTTTTTTGTTCCAGCATTTATCCATTTATCATTAAAGAATACAGTTTAACCTTAAGAACCGAGACTCGTGACAGACAGGCTGAAACTGACAGGCTGGATGTCTGCGCATGTAAAGGGGTGGCTGGACTATCATTTCCTATCTACACGGACGTACGTGACTGATGACTTCCTGGCGTCATGCCCAGCTGGAAACCAGGGCCTCATAAAGTCTATTCTCACCAGAGTGTAGAATTCTCAGCAGCACTTATCATATATATAACAAACAAGGGACTTGCAGGAGACGAGCTACACGCTGTATTTTATGATTCGGGACATTCTCTCGATTTAGGGCACTTTTGATATGCACTTTAAAAAAAAAAAAAGAACAAAAAAAGTATTATCTCATGAATTAGGGTAAGGATTACATCTTAATTTAAATAAAGGTGTCATCTAAACCATATCGTTTTGTAAGTATGTAAATGTGACAGTTTTTGTGCTTAGACAATAATTAGTGCTGTCAGTCGATTAACAAATTAGTCATAGACTAATCACAATTTTTAAATACTGTTAATGTTCCTGTATTATAAATCTGCAATGTTGCATGACAAACTGGTTAGAGAAAAAAACAGATTATCCAGTTTGATAATATCTCAAGCATTAACATTTAACAAATATTAAATGAAAATCTGTCGAATGGTAAACTCCTTGCAGTAGCAATTATATTCTGAACCCGGTCTGCTCCTATAGCGGGGACCATGTCCATTATCTCCTTTTAAAATTGACTAGCACACAAAAAGTCTTTCTAGTGTTTTTAACACGCCCAGAGTGAATGAGTGTAGTTGCCAGTTGCCATTTGTCATTGATTCGATGTGCTGTTAAATGTAGTGCAATAAATGTAGCTTCTGCCAACTGCATCACTTTTTCATAGCCTTTTTTTTTTTTTTAAGTGTCTTACACTTAAAGTATTCTTGTAAAAGTAGTTCCCCTTGCACTTAGCTCGAGCACACAACTTCCATCTAGAAGCTTTTTAGAAAACATGTCGCGCAGAACACCTAGCGATGTTTTCTCAGTCATCTTATTATCCGCGTTAATTCCGTGCCGGCGTAACCGTGCTTCGATTATGGGCAGCCATTAAGGTCAAAGTTCATAAGGTCATATGATTAATTTGCATTTTTTTTAAAAATAATGCGTTCATATTTCTGAATTAATGTGTTAATATTGATAGCCCTAATTAATAATT
>QMIH01000011.1:1327278-1394509 GCA_003987875.1 Clarias batrachus | reverse complement strand
TTTTGCAGAAAACACAAACTGCTTGCATCTCCTGCAAATACTCAGATTTTGTAAGAGTATTGCTTCTTCATATTAATTCAGATTAATGTGTGGTTGGTTGTTACAATACCCTCCTCTCCTGGACTAGAGTGTGAACCAGAGGATAGAACAAAATATACTACTTTGCACGAGACATGACATTTAAACAAGCATCACGGTGGTGTAGCGGTTAGCACTGTGACCTCACACCTCCAGGGTCGAGGTTTCAGTTCCCACTTCAGGTCTGTGTGTGTGTGTGTGTGTGTGTGTGTGTGTGTGTGTGTGTGTGTGTGTGTGTGTGTGGAGTTTGCATGTTTTCCGCATGCTTGATTGGTTTTTCTTGGTCCTCCCGTTTTCTCCCACAGTCGAAGAAAATGCAGGTTAAGAAATTTTTTTTTTTTTCAAATTCCCCATAATGTGAGAGTGTGTGTGAATTGAGATGGATTGGCAGACTACCTAGTGCCAGCCGAGACCCCTGGGATAGTGCTCCAGACCTGTACAGGGTAATCTTTATAGAGAATGATTTGAGATGACATTTCAGCAACCAGCAACAGAAATTATCCAACATTTCAGTGTTTATTGAATATTTTTGTAGTTTTAATACAAAATAGATTTAGTGCTATTGCGAAATTGAGAAATGTAGAAAAAAAATCGAATCGAATAGAATCAACAGTCTGCTTAACAGTCATCTCAATTAGCATGCCTTCCGTAGCTGGCCTATATTTTTCTATGAATTTTATTGTATATTGTGCGTATCTCATATTCTCTATTTCTTGAACATTATCCAAGCCTGTAAAATATACTGTGGCATTTTCTCAAAACGTGAGATTACCCAAGGTGTCTAGCTACAGTAGCTAGACTTTGTTCCTAAACCTTTACGCGTCCCGGGTCGTCTAGAATAATTTCAACGCTGAATTTGGTTCAAGTGCTTATCATAAGGACATAATCAGTTTTCCATTTTAACGATGGATCAGTTTAAATAAAATCGTTCCCTATAATGAAGTGTAGCATCTATAAATTAGACTGTACAGTAAAATCCCGGATATCATCTGAAGAAGGAAGAAGAAAATTCTGAATAGAAGACGTCTTGGATTTCCGCCGGTCAGCCATGAAACATTCCTCTCCAGAATGCCGTCGCTAGAACTTTCCCAGATGTTTCCAGTAAAGATCACTGGATGACTGGAATGATGCCTTCCATTCGACTGTTACAACATAGCACTCAGTATCACAGAAGCATGATCAAATCCAGTTCTACTATCATTTAGTTTACATTTTAACCGATTTCAGATGTTGGGGTATTTTTAGCCCGTGATCGCTTCACTATCTGCATTAAGGAAGCACACGTTCCTGGCGGTTTTTTTTTTTCCCCTTCACTTTTCCTTCCTTTGATGTCATGGGCTGAGGTGCTGAAAATAATAATGACTCCACGCCATGCATTCATTCTTATGCTCATGATTGTGGGACGGTGTTGCATGATTTCTGAGTATTTGTCAGGTGATGCTTTATTGATTTGTCTTCTTTTTTTTTAAAGCTCCTTACTCACCCAACATCGCAGCGTGATTGGAGGACTGCGCTATAATTCGGACTGAACTGCTCTACGAGCTCTTTTGTTTCTCCATCTTGAACAGTTTTCGGATTGGCACACATTCTAGTTCCCAACAGCAGCACGTTTGACCTCCAAAAAAAAGAGGCAGTTTAAAGCAGGAGGGAGAAAGTGAAGGAAAAAAATGCACTGGAATGTCTGGGTGAAATCTCCTTGATTTGGAGCTGATATTCATCTCAATGGATTTTGTCTGAGCCGCGGCTTAGAACACCCACTCTCTAGCTATATAGAAAAGATGTAAAGAGGGAAAATGGTACAAAAGTGCAAACATAGAGCTTATTATTTATTTAGTTCCAGCTATAAGTTAACTTTCGTAGTCTCTCCACACAAATGCACGGCAGGTAAACCAACACCCATTCATCTCTCTCTCTCTCTCTCTCTCTTACGCCCTCTCATAGATACAAACATACAGAAAATCAAAGGCACAGCAGCATATTATTTCAGACGTTTTCAGTTTACCTACACTTCCTTTCTTTCTGTCGTCAGAATCAGCAAATAAGAAGCATGCTGGGAAGCCTTATTTGTAAAGCAGGAAAGAAGACGAATTGATGCTGTTTTATATCCTGAGATCTCAGATTCTTTATTGTTCTTGTCATCATCTGGAATCTCTCATTCTTCAGCCAGATGAATCTGAGGTTCACGTACACTAAAAATTTCTTTTCAGAAATGCAGTTACCCCGTTAACTTTTTTTTTTCTTCATTTCAACGTATTTCTAGTCAACAGTAAATTACACTGGCAGATGGCTTTATCCGGATAGACTTATTATTCTTATTTCTCATTCACTTCTGAGCAGGTGACGGTTAAGGTCCTTGCTTGAGACCCCAACCGGAGCAACTTTGTGATTGTGAGTTTTGAACCTGTGCCTATCCGGACCATAGTCCAATGCCTTAACCACCGAGCTACCTCGACCCCTGTTATTTAAGAAACTAAATTAGAAGAGAAATCAAACCTCCGCTGGCCAATATCAGAACGTTGTTTAAAAAAAAAAAAAGAATACCACATTTATATTTCATGCCATTTCATGTCATATACAATGTGCAGTACAATGTAGTTTTGGTACAAACTCAAAGAATCTGTAAATGAAATGAAAGTTTCATACTAAATCTCTTCAAATTCTTTAATAGTAAACATTAACGTAAATGCGTTATGCGTTAAAAAAAACGATTTTGTAAATCTGAAATAAACAAATACTCCTAATAATTTTGATTCTGAAAAGCTGCTTTTCGATAATGACTGACTATAGTTACAAGAGCTTTAAAATTTAATTTATTATATGATGTGTTATAATGAAGTGTATAGTGATGTCATTCGGAGGGAAAACAATAAGCTGCCATAAGAAAATAATTAAAGATGCAGTTACTTTCTTGTACATACTGTACAGTTACTTTTCAAAATAATTTGGTGTTTCGGAAATAGGAAAATAGTATTCCGTGTTAAAAAAAAAACACAATTCACCAAAAAAAAAAAAAAAAAACTGAATGATGCAAAGCGCAGACAATGAAGACTCTTTTCATAAATGTTAAATGTTATGTTACATAGAATACCCTGCTACAAGTACAGTGGAACCTTGGATTATGAGCATAATTCGTTCAGGAAGTGGGCTCGTGTTCTAAAACACTCATAAACCAAATCATCATTTCCCATAAGAAATAATAAAAACTCAAATTATTCGTTCCACAGCCCCCCAAAATAAATACATTAATTAATACAATCTATAAAATGAAAATAAAACAAATTAATCTAGTGAAAAGGTGAGAGAGTGATGCTCGGTGTCAAAATAAGAGTCGCATGCGTGATACATGATACTCGGCGCTCGTAAACTAATACTTGCTCGGTTTCCAAATAAAAATTTATTAAAAATCTTTGCTCGGTTTGCGGAACACTTGTGAACCATGTTACTCGCAATCTGAGGTTCCACTGTACTATTACAACTAGTGCAGTAAAACGCTCCCTGTCCAAAAACAAATTGCATACAAATATTTTGTTTAGCTGTTTGTAACTTGAATTTTGATCGCAATCTGGCCATTTCATGTGTGAAAATGATTCTTCATTCTCTCAGAAGAACTCTTTTACAATTTGAGTTCTGGAGCAAGCATAAGGAAAAAATTTTCTTTGTTTGGGATAACCTGGTCATTCAGTACATTCAGGTCATCAGCTGACTTTATTTTATTGCCACATAACATTGCTGAGTGACAAATTGAAGTAACCCCAGATCATAACATAACGCTGCCTCCTGAGGCTTGTACAGTGGCCACTGTGCATGATGTGTGCAACACTTTATCCTCTTCCCTTCTTACCCTGACGAACCCAGTACTCTGGGATAAGGTCAATCTGGACTCATGACCTTTTTCCATCGCTATCCGTATTCCATCTGTATGCTTCTTTGCAAACCGAAGCGTATTTTTCCTGGTCAATCTTGCTAACAAGTGATTTTGTTATGGCCATGTTGGAGTTTAGTCCAGTTTAGGCCATTTAGAAATGCTCTAATTTTGACTATTAAACTCCATAAAATTTGGATTTTAACCTCTAACCTTAAAATCCTTTCAGAATGTCCAGTTTAGTTCTTTATCCAATTTCAGTCATTTTAGACCTCCTTAGTTGTTTTCTTAGCTTGATGCAGACCAATAATTTGATCCTTTTGAAGTGGCATTTTTTTGTTGTTGGCCTGGCTTTGTACAGTATAAAGGTGGGACTTGAATTACTAGTTAGAACTGTTGAAAAGTTACTGCTACAACTAGTTAATCTTCACCTTTTAACCAATCAATTGTGAGAATACAAAAGTGATATTCTGGTGTGAATCACAATATCAATATGACAACAATTGTTATATTTCTTAGATTTTTTACTTAAGATTCCTACCTTTTCTCTGTAGCTAGTTTTGTTTCTCATACCCAAAGAATCAACATTGGTGTCCATAAAACTATTGCACAAGCCTTCTTCATTGTTGATTTAAAAGACACATAGTTGTCATTGTGAGCCACTGAACCATAGGAACATACTGATGTTGACATTTCAGGGCTGGATTAGCTTTGACCATCCGTCATCTTGGCTTGCAGTCAATAAGAGGGAGGGAGGCAGGGAGGGAGACCTGACACCATGCTACTCCTCTGCACCCTTCTGAATGTGGATGTGTGGATTGTGGATTCTGACCCTTCAGCCAGAGCTCTTGCTCTGAATAAAGGCCATCAGTGCTCCATTATTAATGAGCCCCTATGGACAGCCTCCTGCTGCCAGGCATTCATCTCCACCTTCAAAGGGTTAAATTCTTCCCTACCAGGTTGGAAAGCTGAAAACGCTGGAATATGTGACTGTACGATCGTGATGGACCTTTATCTCTCGTTCAAGTCCGCTTAACGAAGACTTTGTCTAGGTGAAATTCCGAATAAACAATTTTCTATCCTATGGGTGAAACGGTTTGTTCAACAGCATTCATATCATCTAAGGCTTTCATGGGTTTTTTTTTCTACTGTTCTTCTGAGAAACATTTCCACTTACTTATCTTATTGTCTGAAAATACTTCCTTAAATAACAAGTTCTGCCTTAATGCACGTCATCCAAGAATGCAAATTTTTCCTAACCCTAGCGCGGTGCAAAATTATACCACTTGGCTCCCACTTGCTTTCATTCCTTTTAAGATGTTTAAACATGTGGAGGGGCTTGAATAATGATGATCTGTAGGTGCTGTCAGTTCCAGTTTACATTCTTTTCGCCAGCCAACCTACAGAGCTTTGGGTGTGTTCTCTTTAGCGCTTCGTTTTCACATGGCAAATACACAAAGCCAATACACAGTGAGCAATGCCAGAATTTCAGTTCACCGTTTCCATTTCACACAATGCCTGCCAATCCTTTCCACCCTAAATCCTTTTTTATAAAAAAAAGTAAGCTAAAAACTTAGTTGTTCCAAACCTCAACCCATATTGATGGTATTGATTATGGGAAGCTTGTCATTTTGAAGCTTTATGAATCATAGACTCACGAGTGCGTCAGAGGTTTAATTAATTGATCGAAATCCACCCGTTCGTCTCGCTCGTGTTAAATGATAAACAGGCGCTGGATTTCGATTGCATTAAAGAGTAAGACTGTTTTCCGACCTCCATTACCGAAGGACGGAGCATCCCATCCGCCCTGCCAAGGGTCATCAGTTTTCCTGGTGTTTCCGCCTCTGACATGATAAATGGATGTCACTGGCATCGTTCAATCAACCCGTTTAAAAGATGGAGTACGGATCACTTTGGGGTTTGTTTTCTAATGTGTCATTTTTTTTTTCCCTCTGTTCATATAGAGTAAAGAGGTGGGACTTCAGCTGCAGGAGGATTTGATGAAGGTCCTGAACGAGCTGTACACGGTAAGAGATGCACAAATGCACACACGTGTATAGACAGCATGCCCATTTTGTGTGTGACCAGGTAACAGACCAAAAAAGATCAAAGAAAGGCACTTTGCAACGAAGTAGTAGTTTCGGTTCAGGTTTAAGACCAGTGGCATACATATTACAATCAAGTGTTTACAAAAGGGGTAGAAAAAAAAAAAAAAAACTAAGTGCCTGCAGGTGTTTTTTGTTTTCCCCTCAGGACACTAGTGATGACTTGGAACATTGAGGTTATATAGAAAATGTTTTCATTTTAAAGTTTATGCTATTTATACAGTATGTTGCTTATGGTGTTTCTCAGTGTACACCGATCATCCATAAAAACCAAAGATTGTGTCCCCCTCGAGGCATGACCTCACATGAACCTCTGTGCTGTTGTGTCTGGCACTTGGACGCTGTAGGTTGAGTGGTGTTGCCTCTACTGTATGACTTCGACCTGTTTGTCCGATGAATTCCATGGACGCTCGGTCGCACTAAAACTCGGTGGGAATTTTAGGAGGCCAGAACAACAACCTTGAATTCTTTGCTTGCTTAAATAAGGCATGATAAACTGAATGTTCTGATACCTTTCTATATACAGGATTAACCTTTTCAGCAATTCGTTCTACAAATCTCTGGCGTTTCTGTGGGATCAGCCCAGACGGTCTAGGCTTTGTTCTACAGGCATGGGTGAGCCTTGAGTGCCCACAATCCTATCACCAGTTCATTCGATCTTGTTCAAATCTCCTGTCCACCATAAGAACAAAACAAGTTTGTATTTGTTATGTATATTTAACCAAAGTGAGCTTTAAACAGTGCATGTACCTTAATATTGTAACTATGTCACACACTACCAGTTCAGAATCCCACTCCTGGTTACAGTACACGCATCAGATTCTAGTAGGTGGTTTAATTAACATGCACTTTATATTATCAGGAATTTAATGCCAGATAAATGCTAATTAAAAACCAAGCAGAATAAAAGTCTGCAACATATAACGTGTATAAATAGCAAAACATGACATTACTTTGTGGTTAAACGTACTGTGTAAGGAAAAGAATATGACGTAAGGCAGCCTCTAATAATGTCTTCTGTGTGTCAATTTTTTTGCGGTGATGCAAACCATGACCAGAGTATGGTGCAAGACATCACAGTATGTTTCTTAGAAAAGTACAGTGGAACCTCAGCATGCAAATTTAATCCGTTCCAGAGACGAGTTCTCAAGGCGAACAATTTGTGATGCGAAATGAATTTTTTTCCCCATAGGAAATAATGCAGTAAATAGGTAAGATAATCCATTCCAGCCACCCAAAAATATTACCAATATTACCCATTTCCAACACTATAAATAGATTTTTGCACATGAAAACAATCAAAACATTTAGAAAAGAAATGTAAATGAAGTAAAATATGAAATAAACAGACATTAAATCTCATCTTCATTTATGATTCCTCTGGCACCCCATGGTGCTGCTGTACTGTACCTCTTCACTAAATATTGCACACAATGCAAAAAAAAAAAAAAAAAATGCACAAAAAATTTAAACCTGCTTCCCTTGGCTTTCCACTGACTCAAACAAGTTTTGATCCGCTTCCGGATGTACATGCAACTTAGAGGGCATTCGGTTTGGTACGACTCGGTTCGTTCGTTCAAATGTGAAAATGCTTCGTATGCTGATGCAAATTTCTTGCAAAATTTCTTCAAAAGTTCTTGAGGCGGTGTGATTGTATGCCAAGGTACAACTGTACCTGGTTTCTGTTGATGTTAATGTTTTCTCATTCAGCTCACATTATATTGCTTTATTTATGGAATTTTATGCAGCCTCTTTTTTGAGTCTATTTCCTCTGGCTAAACACAAAAACCTGCATATAGGAGAACTTGTCTGACTAAAATGCCCCTTGGTGTAAGTGAGTGATGTTTGTGATGCTGCGTGATGCATTCTTCCCATAAAGTGTGTATTCGCCAAAACAGTCAACGTCATACTTTTACCCAGAAATAAAAAAAAGACTGCTTTTACAAACTCAATAAGGCCAATAAGACCAGTCTGAGAACATCTGTACATATCCCCTCACTGCAAATTTGCTGCATTAAAAAAAAATTCCCCTCTTTTTATTTATTTCATTATTTATTTATTTTATTTTATTTTTTTAAAGAAGAATAGTCCCTCTAGAGATGCACAGTGTTCAAAGATAGAGTGCACAGGTACACAGTGTTTTCTTTTCTCCTCCACCTCACACACACACACACACACACTCTGCCCTGCTTTTGCTGTCGTCTCTTTCAAAGGGGCTGGAAGTGAAGCCTCTGCAGCAAGCGAAAAGGGGCTTTTTTTTTCTTTTTTTTTTTTTTAAATGTGCTGCAGGGCTTGTGGCTGAATCAGTAGGTATATGATCAGTGGAATTTGATTCCTTGTACTAATTCTTCTTTCCTCTTCAAGGTGTTGAGGATGTTAGTCCCAGCAGGCAGTCGTGCTTGTGTGGTCTAGCGTATGACAGGCAGGGTGTGACGATGTTGGCATGCATTAAAGAAAACTACAAATGACTGAGTCTGCTTGTGTGCACACTTTTATTGAACTCGTGTCTGGTATAGGATCCTGCACCAGGAAGTGTGTTGTTTTTTTTTTTTATTATTATTATTCTTTTTTGCTGAGATGTCAGTGAATTTGACTGATGCGTCTCACGTTTCTCACATTGTGGCAGTGTCTGGTTTCAGGAGATGATTGTGAAAGACAGTTGTGTATTATGACAGACTTTAATGTCACACGCTCGACTTGCACAATACGTCTTATTCAGCTTTATGTTTTCGACTTGTACAAAATAATTTTTTCCTCAAGAGTATCACAAAATGATAAACTAATAATTTAATTCTTTTCTGTGTTTATGATGCAGCATGCATGAAATAGTCTTTGCATCGAAGCCATGTTTGCCAGTGAGATTGCAGCGTGCATCACCCGGCACGCAGGTGTTGTGGAGAGATTGCGCACGAATGCCTCTGTGCTCCCCCGCCAGGCTATTCTGTCTTAAAGAAGAGTGTTTGACACACTGTACAGTCACACAGAGCAGGCTTTTAATCAGCAGCAGGACACTGGGCACTCAGTCATTCCGACGATACCCGAGCTTTGTTTTCACTAAGCCGTTAGAAATTCCTGCATTAACGCGGACCATGTGTCTGCTTTGTCTGCAGCCGTGGGGGTTCAAGAAGAGATTGAAGTTTTAGGTTGGGGGTGGAGGGGAGACCTCCATATTTAGACCTTATCAAATTTCTATGACTGATTTTCTTTTTCCCCACATAGGGGCACACACACTCGTATATTTTCATATTTATGTGCTGATGCGGAAATGACTGTAAGCATAACTACCCATCAAAGAAAGGAAGCAAATCCTTTAATTAAATGCTTAACTGTGATCTAAATAGACCTTGCACTGTTTTTTACGACCTCTTATGGTTTTTAAATGGGATAAAAAGGAGAAGGAACCAGAGGAAACATCATGTGCAAGGGCAGTGTTGGTGATTTTGCTGCATAGCTCATACACACGTGCATGTACGCACACGAAACCCTGAGCACATTTAGAGCTCATTAAGCTGAACAATTTTTGCATTGCATGTCATGGGCTCAACTCAACAAGAAGGAAGTTATTTTCAGTCGTTTGCAAAACGCACCAAATGGAATTTGATATACTCCTTTTAGGGAATTCATACGATTGCCACCGAATCAGGCCAATGTTATCTCAAGAAATTGAAGATGCAAAATTGCGGAGGAATTTTTTATATCTCAAACGGATGAGCCGTGATAATGCCTTAAACTTATGTCAAAAAGTGGTTAAAAACTTTCTGTGGCATTGATTGACATCATAATGTGATGATTTTTTCCAGCATTCGCGGCTTTTTTCTAAAGTTATGTCATAATGGTATTGATACGTCCCGTTTAAATGCATGTGCCACCCACCGTGCCCATTATCTTTCTGGTGCGCCCGGAGTGCTTGGGCCCACACATCGTTGCTTGCAACTATATTATTAACCTTGTTTTTAAGATGAATGTTTTGACCAAACCCCCTCTACTCAGGAAAAATTCTCCTGGGTAAAAAAAAAATAATGATGATAAACATTTATCATTTTGAAAGAATCCTTCATTAAAATGTCTTTTGAACTCAGGGAATGATTGACAGAGCTGGCAATTATGTCATCTCTCTTACTTTTGGCACATCGCGTAAGGGGTCGTGTATATGCCTTGTCACTCGGAAAGATTCTTCCCCAGGGAGTTGTAGACAGCAGGGACATTCCATTCATGTTTAGAATAAGAAAAGCCTCTGCACTCCCCACTTCCTCCTGAATTCATTCCACCGAACAGCATCTTTCATTGCTCAACACGGATTCTTTTTTTTTCTTTCTTTCTTTCTTTTTTTTTTTTCTTGTCCAGATTTTAGATGCTGTGGTTATACAGTTGACTGGCACCACGGTTACACTGCTGACAGTTTTACTGAGAACCCCAGTTGCTGAGGCATGTGGTGGCTTCACCCTCCGTGATTTCTTCTTCTTTTTTGTTTCCTCAATGCTGAAAAATAAATAAAAAAATATTTTTCACATTTCTTCAGTCTTCAATTAGCTGCTTAAGCATGTGTCCCAAAGATCATGCCTCACACATACTATCCAGTATAAAATGACTGGAATTTTTTTCCACTTGGCTTTTAGGGAAGCATTGAGCTAGAAGTAGAGGAAAACTATTTCGTCGTGCACGCTTGAGTGCAAGCAAAAACAATTTGGGCAAATGTTTCTGGAGCAGACCTTGTATGCAAGTCATTATACTAAGCTGAGGCTGAAAGGGCATTGGCTCAAGCATGTTTCCTGTTTCCTACCACCAAGCTGTCTGCACTTTCTCAGCCACCTGAACAAATTCTCTAGCAAGTACTAAACAGCAATAAATGGATGGTATTGAAACAAATACTGCAACAACAAGGGCAGTTGTATACACTATTCAGTCTATGTAGGAAATCTATTTTAATATTGTTTAAATCGCATAAAGAACACAATCCCTTATTGTAACATGCACAAATCTTATATGCGCAAATCTTCAATGAATACAGGTAGTCCCCGACTTATGAACATAACGTACGCGTTACGAATTTCAGGGTCTGTAACAGGGTTCACAGTCCTATACAGAGGAAAACAGCTCAAAATGGAGAGAAAACAGAGGCGTTTGGGATTCCCCTCGAGATTTAAAGGCGCAGAGACAACATTTGAATGTGAGATTCATTTCCTTTGGTGATGGCAGGGTGGGGAAAGGGGACAGATTTATATAAGACTCAGTTTTTTATATAAGACAGGGGTATAAGACTCAGTTTGTCGGACTTAAGAACAAGTCAAACTTACGAACAGACTCCGGGAATGGAACTCGTCCATAAGTCGGGGACTAGTTGTATCTGATTTTAGAGATCTGGTTGTTCAAGTTGCACTCAAGCTGCATACTATGATTTACTGATAAAAAAAAATTTTAAAAATGAATATGATTTCAGTCTGTCTAGCAGTAATGTCCACAGTCCCAGGGTTCTGAGGTGGGTCCTGAGGTTAGTTTATGGTTTGTGTGGAGATTTGTCTGGGTATTTTCCTTCAATATCCCAAACCTTGCCACTGGTTTGATTGAATAATTGGTTACCCCTGGCTTTGAAGAAAATGTTTGCACATGGCGCTCTTCCACGGACTGGTGTCCTATTCATATGACTAGGATAAAGCAGTTGCTGAATGTGAGCAAGAGAATAAGAGTAAACTTGTTGGGTAATTACAGAGGAGGTCATGACAACCAGCTAGATCATTTGAGGCCGTAAAAATGTATGCCATTGTGAATGCTGGGTTATGCTGAACGTTATTTATCCAATTGAATTTAGATGTTTCATTGCTAACCATGCTCTTCCTCATTCTACCTTGCAGGTGATGAAGACTTACCACATGTACAATGCGGATAGCATCAACGCTGAGAGCAAGCTGAAGGAGGCAGAGAAGCAGGAAGAGAAGCAGATGGGACGCGGGGCACGCCAAGAGGAGCGCCAAACACCACGCTCGCCTGACACGCTCGCCAGCGTCAGGCTCGAAGACAAGCCTGTTCGCCGGAGCTCTGTGAAAAAGATCGAGAAGATGAAGGAGAAGGTGAGGACTGATGAGAAGAGCTGAATTGAAATCAGTTGTGGGAAAAGGGTGAAGTTAAGGGTTTTGTTTGGGTCATTTGAGGTAAGGGCCGAGAACCTGAAAATGTAGAGGACATTCTCAGTTTGTGTAGGTAGTAAACGGGTAAGCAGATGGAGATGAAGGCGTTGTTGAATGAGAAGAATAGAATGCAGAAGAGAGAGTGGGGAAAGAGAGGGTAGATGGATGAAGTGGTGAGTGGTTTAGTTGCAAATCTTTATTTCGCAGATGGTTGTGGATCATGATCTCATTCATAAGGAATACGTTGTTGATCTGAGATCAAATTTGCTCTTATTTCTTTTTTAAAACTCTAGACGCTGGCATTACAAAAATGTTTTACTTGACGCGATGTTGGCATTCCTCAGGTTTTCTGATACCTTAACCTCAGATGCTTCACAACTTGCAGAGCATGAGATCTCTAATACACCGTACTGTCCACAAGCTTCAGGATCTTAAACTTGGTGGCTGATGGGTAGGCTCAGGAAGGACATCCGGTGTCAGCAAGGACATCCGGTGTCAGCAAGGACAAAGTGTTGGTTGCTGCCATTTGCTGTTAGTAATTTGTGCATTCGGTGCTCAGTGTTTGCAAAAGTAAAGTATATCGGAGCATCTCTTAAATATGAATGTAGACATTTCTTGAATACAAAGGATCAGACTTGATTAAAAGAAATCTTAAAAACTAATCTCTCAAAGACCTGTTTCTTTGGTTGTGGTTTGAACTTTAGAGCTTTGCATGGCATTCAACTCTGTATATTGCTTATTTATGACTATAGTCTATCAGGATTTAATGCTTTACTCTCTAATACCTATACATAATTTGGTGAAAATGGTGAAAAGTTTGTTTTCTAACAACTTTTGACAATTTGATTTGAAGGGCAATTACAAATGTTTGGAAAGTCCTTTTAAAAGAGTTTTGCTGTCTGAATAAATCAGAGACCCTTTTCATGTCGTTAGTTTCAGGCTGCAAGGTTAGAAAAGGACCGAATAAGGATTAGGCAGCAGCTTGAACGTTTCTTTTTCAGCTTGCAGCTATGAAACATTTGGAGACACCTGATCCACGTTTGCTAGTTATTGGCGAGAAGGATTTAATGGCTCTCGTTCAACGTTCCATTTCTCTCCTTCCCTCTCATACTCCTCATTTTCCATCTCTCTTGCAGCGCCAAGCCAAATACACTGAGAACAAGCTGAAAGCCATCAAGGCAAGGAACGAGTACCTGCTGGCTCTGGAGGCGACCAACTGCTGCGTGTTCAAGTACTACATTCATGACCTCTCCGACCTCATTGACGTAAGTCCTCCTGTCGCCTCGTCACCATCGATTTCTGCGCTTTCAGCCTGGTTGGTGCCAGCATAGCCCTTATAAACATTTCATTAACACACACACACACACACACACACACACCATCATTAACATATATATACACAACAGCCGTGTTCTTTACTTGGCTGACTCCCAGACGCAGTCGTCTACGGTGCAGCGGATATAAAAAACATTTTGGAATTTCTATATATAGTTCACTTAACCTGGAGCCATTTTAAGTGTAGCCATTGTATTGGATTATCAGCATCTTTTCTGACCTACAGGTTAAATATACATAGTGTAGGCAACTTTGCATCCAGTCTACATCACTTCCAACTCATGTGCATGTATATTTATATTCTGATTTAGATTTTTTTTTTCTAAGGCTGTCAGTATTACACATTAACACGTGATGAATCTAGAATTTTAACGCATTAATGCAAATGAATCATATGACAAAGTTTGACCCCAATGACTTCCCATAATCACAGCCCGGTTACCCGTTGGCAAGATTTTAAAAAGCTTCTAGATGGATATTTGGGTAAAACCAAAGTTGTATGCTCAAGCTACCTTCAAGGGGAACTATTTTTGCTAGAATACATTAAATGTAATATGTGGCTCTGATTTTTCCGATATGAGGACCGGGGTTTAAGCTCGACAGGGTTTCAGTCACTGAATGCATGTTCCAATTCCAGAGATTTTAATTTAACATTCTTTCATTTCCTTCCAATTTTTAGACACTTCTTTGATTGTTCTTGACGTTTTTAGCTTTACTGTGCAAACATTTTCTTTTTTTTTAATTTTTTATAAATATTGTCATATTAATATAGGTCTACAGTATGTAGGTTAATTTTCCAGCTGAAATACAACTCTGATCCTGTATTCTGGAAGCTTCCATTTCTTTCTGTTTCACTTTGTCCTTTTCCAACCACGCTATTCCAGTGCTTATAGCTTTAAACGAATTGGTCCCGATTTGAGGAAGTGAATTTTGATAACCAATCCTTATCAAGCAACTCCAACCTGTTAGGCTTTTCCCACCTGCATTTCAGACAAACAAAATAGTGGTTAACACTGTGGCCTCGCACTTCCAGGGTCGGGGTTTGATTACCACCTCGGGTATGTGTGCATGGAATTTGCAGTGCCTGGTGGGTTTCCTCGAGGTACTCCGGTTTCTTCCCACTGTCCAAAGACACGCAGATTAGGCTAATTGGCGTCCCCAAATTGCCCATATTGTGTGACTATTTGTATGTGTGTGTGGGTGTGTGCCCTATGATCGAATGCCCTGCCTTGTCCCCTAAGCCTCCTGGGATAGGCTCCAGGCCCCCTGCGACCCCGTATACAGGATAAAGTGTTATAGACAGTGGAGACGAGAAGAGACGAAACCCACCTAAATGTTCTAACTTCATTTTTTGGTGTAATTTAAAGAGGTCAGCATAACATAATGCAGTTACGGTGTGTTAGGCTCGTATTACAAGATGTGGATCCCTGAAAGTTCAAATCGCTCTTGTTCTATTACAGTAATATAATTCATTGAGCCATTAGGTGGACCTGAGGCAACCCCACAGACAAGCTCTGAAAAAGAAATGACTTCTTCTTCTTCTTCTTCTCAGTGATATCTAGAACATGAATGATCAGCTTACATGGTGGGTTCCTTTGATTTAAGAGAGCCGGGCATGCTGGGAAACATATGATCCATATATAGGGGTTGATGAGGAGGTGGATGTTTAAGCGGTGAGCTCTGTTAAATGAGGCAATAAGTAAAAGCACACCAGGTTATGTCTGTGTACTGTAGGTTCTGGGTGTTTTTAATTCGATGCCCTTTGTTCAAATAAATAACGCATTGCTTCCTGCATATAATAAGACCATGCAGTGTAATAAAACTTCACCAAAATTATCCCATCTGAAATCGGCATACAGTGAAGCTATGGCTTTTCAGCTTCCAAGCTCATGGCCAGAAATGATCCACTCTATTTTACATTAAGCAGTTTTTGATTTGTTCTAAGCTCCAAGTTTCACTTCCTGTTTGATCTAGAATGTAATTTGGACTGTGACCGGGGACGTTTAGGTCTTAAAGCTTTGCATGCTTGATTCCATGATAGTGGCGCTGTTGTAACGGTTGATTTGAATCTAAGAAAGCTTGATTTATATCAATTTAAATAACATTTTTATTAACATTTCACTTCCAGATGACAGATCTTTACTTTTTAAGTGACCTTGTCTGTTAATATCATGATATGATTTCATTGAAAATAGATTGGGAACAATTGACAGATGCTTGTGTAACGTGGCTCTGTTTAGACAAGTTATAATGCACATCACAAAAAAATAAAAACAAATATGTATTTAAAGTAAATGTGTTTTGCGACGGACAGTTAATGGCACCAAACTGGCATTTATTTTTGCATATTCAATTCTTTATGTTGTTATTTAATTAAACAGTTTTGTGTGGATTGCATGGCTGCTTGATTGATTGATTGATTGATTGATTGATTGATTTCCTCATTCAGTGCTGTGACCTGGGCTACCATGCCAGCTTGCATCGCGCTCTGCGTACCTACCTCTCTGCTGAGTTTAACGTGGAGACGTCGAAGCACAGCGGCCTGGAGACGATCGAGAACGCAGCCGAGAACCTCGAGGCCCAGGCCGACAAACAGAGACTAATGGAGACCTACAACAACATCTTCTGCCCTCCCATACGCTTCGACTTCCAGTCTCATATGGGGGACCAGGTGAATCTTACTCGCATATGCATGGGCACGCGTGTTCGAGACCATCGTGAAGTGTAGCTCATTGTTCGGGTGTTGGCATGAATTTTTGTGTGTCTGTGTTTGGATCAGTGCTTAGAAGAAGAACACCAACGTCAGAGTTTAAGCGCATTTAGCTCAGATTCTTTCGAGCAGTGGAGTTTTGTAACTTTAAAGGGGGTTGTATACGTTTTATCTAATCATGCTAATTAGTTACTTATTCTGCAGCTGTAAACAAACAACAGCATGAAGGCATTTCTATATAAGCACATCTGCTGGGCATTTATAGCGTTCTTTGCTTCTGCCAGGTTTAAATTTTTTGCTGAGACAGCAACGTAAATGAGAATAGGAGCTTTTTTTTACAATTATTATTACTTGTCCCAACAGAGCAAAGCTTGTCGTGTTCATACACACAGAAATGGTCATGTTTATCAAGCATATAACAAGTCCTCACGAGTGGTTTGTTCTTGAAGAAAGCTGTCATTACAGAGTCCTCTACCGCTTCATGTCAACAATGGTTATAAACCCATGCGGATGACAGAAGGGCTGTTTTTCTTGCTCTCGATGCAAATAACCAGTGATTTTCTCAGCTGTTCGGGGGCTTATTGAAAGCCTTGTTGCTGTGTGTGCAAGGATCTTGCCGCTGATTACGTCCAGTGCAGTGTATTTGTGCCCAGCTGTGACCGTCTAACCGTCTCTCAGGGAGCCAGGGCCACGATGGCCAGATGTTCCTCATTAGTGTGTGTGTGCCTGTGTTAAAAGCTGGTGAAACTCATGTTCTCTTTCTGCAAGCATACTTCGTGCACAATAGAAAAACAAAAAGCAAACGATGAAACAGGAGCTACAGTAAGCATACTTGAGATTTCAGCATTCGTTTATTTACTACTAGCTATAGAGATTCTGGAATGCGTATAATAAGGAATGTAATTTGACACTGTATCAACATCATAAATGTACATTTTTAAATACATTGTGGAACAAGTGTTTGGATAGCACATCAGCATAAATGTATCGACAAGATTACTAACCAGAACAGCCAGAACTAGTATATGATGTATCCGAGGTACAATATCAGCTTTATACTGATGCTGATCAACAGTCTACACCACTTTCTTTTTCAGTATGCTTAGTTTGGACTGATGCTCGGTGATGTCTCCAAGCTCAGGAATATGAGCTAAATATGGTGCAGCCCATGTGCTTTTTTTTTATTTTAAAAATAGAATCTCGGCTCAGAATTAAAATAAATAAACAAAATGTTTTTGTTGACTATAACTGGGTTAATCTGATTTATTCCACTAGGGGGCGAAATAGAGAAATAAATTCAGCTACCAAAAACATGCTAATGATTCATAATTCTATCTAATATCTAAAAAGTTTATGCTGTAACCATGCAAAATGAATTATTTAGGGATTTTTTACAGCAATAAAGATAAATAATTGAGCCCGTGCCCATCTTCAGTTTTTCTAAAAAAGTGGTTAAGCTCAACTGCTCAACCCTAGTTTTGGTCATTGCGAGCTTGGTAGAAGCTGACTCCACCTACTCCCCGGATTAATCCACAAATTATTTATTTATTTGGGGGTTTTTTTTGGACCAGGCTGCAAATGTTAATTTCTGTTGAAAATTTGGGCATTTTAATATGGGGGGGTCTATGGGGATTGACTTACTTTTGGAGCCTAGTGGTCATTCAAGGAACTGCACATTTTGGTACTTCTGCGTTGGACTCATTTTCAAGTTTGAATCCTGAATTTATACAATGTTTTTGTAATTATTGGATAAATGTTGTTAAAAGAACACCTTTAGGAGCTGTTGTTGGTTATTCATCTGTTCTTCATGGCATTCAAGTGTCCTCTAGCCCTAACAAGAGGTCGATACCCGTGCTCTGAATTCAAGGTCATGATGTTACCCCTATATGTACTGTAGTTCATCCCAAGTGGCGTTTTCCTCTACGGTACTAAAAAATGTATACGTTATTATAATCTATATGGAAACGTAGCTGAATGTTCATTAATATTTGTTACAAAATTTGTAAATTATATTGTTTTTAATAGTTTTATTATATATATATTTCCATGAAAAAGGCCATAAAAAAACTCAGGAGGATATTTCCGGTTTCCACAAAATTGTGGCGGTTTCTGCGAACCATTATTAGTTAGGTTCTAAGGAAAAGTCCGCAATCCGACGACTGTATTGTGATTTTAAGCCATTGACATATTAAACATGACCTGCAGGTACAAAACTCCATATATATGTTTTTTTTTTTTTTTTACATTTTTTTGTTCGTTTGTGTCGTGTTGTGCTGTAAATATCTTGGTTTGCGCTGGTACGTTATGATCATTTACATGTGACCGTTTTATTTACTTTGCACACAGCACCAGGAAACCGGTTTATGTTTTGAGTTGGTTTGTAAAAGACAAGGTATACCTAGAAATCAGCAATTTACTCACCCCCAAGTACCGTGCACCTCGCACTGCTCCAGATCTCACGCCCGAAAACCATACGGTCGACGCCGCTTTAATAAAATCTCCACTGTTCTTTACTTCTATTCGACTGGGTCGTATCGATCAGTGTGTTTTTAATACTGAAAGTGTTTGATGCTTTTAGTGTTTTTGGTGGTGTTATGTTTTTCTATTCAATCTTTGTAATATTATTTTTCTTTGTCTTATTTTTTTTCATAAAGATGGGCTACATGTGTGCTCAGCAGCCACTACAGGGAGAACTTCTGCAGAGGTGCCAGCAGCTCCAGTCTCGTCTTTCCACACTCAGGATCGAGAACGACGAGGTTCATGCACACAGACACACACACACACACACAGCAATGCACGCATGAGTGCACACACACAAACTCATCTGTCTTCTCAAGTACAGCAAACACAGCTTTGTCTTCTAATCTATACACATACAGTATACAGTCACCCTAAACATTCCTCTTTTTATGCACACACCATGTGCCTGCTTATTTAAGTACGCCGTAAATCATTATTATACAGTGATCGTTGTTCGTTGTTAAAACCCTTAGGTGTTTTTTCGTTTATACAAATGCACTTTTGTTGCATAGATTTGCATGCGCTACTTTTGACTCCCTTTTTTGTTTTTCACATGCAGGTGAAGAAGACCATGGAGGCGACTCTGCAGACCATCCAGGACATGGTGACCATCGAGGACTTCGACGTGACCGACTGCTTCCACCACAGCAACTCAATGGAGTCGGTGAAATCCACGATGTCCGAATCGTTCATGAGCAAACCAAGCTTGGCCAAGAGACGAGCCAATCAGCAGGAGACTGAGCAGTTCTACTTCACGGTGAGACTCGGACCGAGCGATGGATGTACTTTATTGATCCCTGAGGGTAACTTAGAGTGATCAAGTTAAAAATAAAAAATGGAGGAGATAAAGGGCATGAGAATATGATGGAAGAAGAGACGGAGATGTGTTCTTTCTTTGATAAAAATATTTGAACTGATTACATGGTCAGTTTTTCACTATGCCGATATATATTTTTTTAAATATATTTCATTAAATTAACTTATGGCTTAATGTGCATCAAATGACAAAGATGTCAAAACATGGACGAGCTGGTTTACAAAAACAATCCGTAGAGGTCCTGGTGTGTGTTATTATCTGGGCCAAATCATGCAAAATATTTTACATGTTTGCCGTAATAAATATGCAATTCATGGCATTTCTACCAGGATGCAAAACAAAGGTCAGTGTGTATGCAAATAGAGTCATTTGGTATGTGCGGTTTGATTGAATGCAACTGTGTGAGCAAATGGGTACAACCAAAAGGCAAGTACTACATTTGATATATAAAGTTTTTTTTTAATTTTTTTTACACATTACTAATAATAAATGCACATTGATTCTGAGTCTTTTCTTCTTACCGTCTTATCTTGTTTTGAGTATCTTTTGAATGCATTTTGAGTCAGTGCATTATTACTCATATACTATATACTGTACATTGCAGGTTTCAGAATGCCTCTGACATTTGATTTGACAGTTGCAAAAGCCTTTGATGTGAAGGTCTCGTTTCCAGACATCGTCCAGACGGTTCTTAATTGTAGTCCATCCTAGACACTCCCACTAACTGCACTCTCGATTGATCCTGATGAATGTACAGATCCATTTAAGAGATTTGTGATGTTGGACCTTAGCTGAAACGAAAACATTGGGTTCGACTGATACTTAGAGATGACTAGAAGATGACAAGAATGAAGAAAGGCAGTGCATCTGCTGATCCGTTGTAACTGTTTGTTCTTTTTAATAAGAGACTAGCGTAACTAGCCGTGTAACTAGACAGCTGGGAATTCGTAGACCTTAAAGCTCGGAGCAGTGGGAAAAAAACAAATAACTAGCACTTTATACTGTAGCAATGATAGTTGTTTTTGGTTGTTTCTATGACCGAAATATCATCATAATGTGCACATTTTCTTTCCCAAGTTCTTTATTTTTGTGACGCCATTCCCATATTCTGAAAGTGCTCAAATTTACCCTTTATAAAAGTAAGGATAACTTTTGTTATGATTAAATTTCTTTTTTTCAGTAATCATTTGACCTACAGTATGCTCAGCTTTAAGGGATTTATTAATGTCCTTTTTTTAAGAGTCTAAATAAATGACAACTCAGGGTTTTATGCAGAGGTTTATATCAATAAAAACTCATTCAAAGTGAATGTGTCCTTTTCAATTTGTATGGCATTGATTGACACTTTTTTCTTGATAATCCATATGAACTACGTAACAGGAGCATTGATTATCTAGAGTAGTGTGTTATCATCTGAAACAGAACACGGATCTTTCCCTCTAGCATTGCGCCATCTGCCAACTTCCTCACTTCATTTCCTCCATCTTCTTGTTCTTTCTTTGTTTTTATGCCGTTCTTACTCCCCTGACATTTTAACTGTCTCTCTCTTGTTTAAGAGCACGACATTATAAGCATCGCTAGAGACGGCCGTCATTATCATTTTTCTTCTCTCCTCTCTCTCTCTCTCTCTGTTGTGTTAGATACTGCATGTGTTGTCCACTCTGCGAGAAATGAACGGTTATGCCTTTGATGCCCTCAGCCCTTTAATATTTATATCAGCCAGTGTGTGAGACATGGAGAGAAACCATGTTGCTAAAGAAATGATGAGAATGAGACACAGATTAGATCTGGAGAAAGGGGGGAAAAGAGGACGCAAAGTATCACGTGTAGACAAATATAATGGAGACGGATGGTGAAAGGCAAATCGATGACAAGTCAGCATTCTTTCTTTCAGAAACTGAAGGAGTTCCTAGAGGGCAGGAACCTCATTACCAAACTGGAGGCCAAGCATGACCTTATCCAGAAGACCCTGGGAGAGAGTAAGTGATCTACTGTAGGCTGTTATGTGTTTGATTTACTATATGTGTGTGTGTGTGTGTGTGTGTGAGAAAGAAATAGTGAGAGCGAGCCCTATGTAAGACTGTCTTGTACTTGCACTATGCATGATGGATGCATCGCTTCTTGTGCTTCCCTTTTTAGCTTGACACACTCATCACATGACCTTTGTCCATTGCTTTAATCTTCATGAGCTCTAGCAAACTGAAACTTTTTTCTCCCTAATTAGTCTCATTAATAAGTGGTTTTCTAATGGCCCCACAACTGCACTATCCTTCCAGCTTTTAATAATGTGTTGGACAGCTCTTAATGCAATTCCAGTCATTTCAGATCTTCTTAGTGGTTTTCTTTGCTTTTATTAGTGCAGGCCAATAATTTGACCCATCTGGAGACTGATTGATGTCAGGCAGTGTATTACACACACGCTTACTTGACGTCTATACCACCTTATCCTGTATTCAGGGTCGCGGGGGGCCTGGAGTCTATCCTAGGAGACTTGGGGCATGAGGCGGGGTATACTCTGGACAGGGGTGGCAATCCATCGCAGGGTGTGTGAATGAGGGTGTCACTCATTCACACACTACAGGCGATTTGAGAAAGCTAATTAGCCTAACCTGCATGTCTTTGGACTGTGGGAGGAAACCCACCAAGCACGGGGGGAACATGCAAACTCCATGCACACAGAGCAAGGAATCGAACACGGACCCTGGAGGTGCAAGGCGACGCTTCTAAGCACTAAGCCACCGTGCCGCCACAGTGTATTATATTTTTAAAAAATGAAAAAGAAAAAAAGAATCTTGTAAAAGTTGTCCAAGCTGCTTTGATAAAAAAAATTCAAAAAACAATCAGACCAATCATATTCGAGAATTTACAAGCACTGTGGCATATGTCAATCAAATTCATATTTTATTTGTCACATACACAGTCATACACAGTACGATATGTGGTGAAATGTTTATACGACCGCCCGTGACCTTATAATAAAGAGAACAAAGAGAATAAACAGTCAGTAGAAAATAAATAAAGGAAGAAATTAAAAACAGGAATTTAAAAATGTAATATAAAAAATATATATATATATATAATGTAAAATATCGAAAATGACCTATAGAAATAGAGAAACTTTATCTGTAAAAATTGTATAGTTTGCATTATGTACAATAGACAGATCTGAATTGAAATGATTGGAATGGAAATGTCCCATATGGTGAATGTATGAACAGAGAACACTTAGTCCTCATTGTGTAAGTGTCCAGTCCTTAGCAGGTGAGACGTCCCGAAGATCAAAAGTCCAGGGATGTGCAATTTCAGCTGTGCAAATATGCAATATTGTATAATAGTGTGATGTCCATTTGTGTAATGTCTGTAAATGTGCAAATATGCAAGAATGTGCAGTGGCGTAATGTTGATGGATGTGCAGTGTGATATCTGTAAAGAGTAAGATCATGTTATATCATTTCTCACAACTGACAATATAGCCCATTTATGGACATTGTACATTTTTCACTTATGCACATTTGCACTCACCCTGGACAGTTCCGGACATTTATAGACATTTTTTTAAATTATTATTTTTCTTTACTATTTCCCATATTTTAAATTTTATATTCCGTTCTTCTTATCTTCTCTATATTTTATTCATTTTCATTGCCTAATTTATTAAAATTTTTATTTCTATTGATAATTTGTTTTTAAAGGTCACAAGCGGTTGTGTAAGCATTTTACTGCATATCGTACTGTGTATGTGACAAAATAAAATTTGTATTTGATTGAAATACCATTTTTTAGGCTAAGATGTGATCAAAGTGAAGACATGTTCTTGTGATATCGAATTCATTTTAATGGAGTTTATTATAAGTTGTCAGTGCTTGATTGTCCAGTACTTTTTCATAATGGATAATTGTGCGTAGTGGAAAAAGTCATCTATGTCACACTTATGAGCAAGCACAATATCAGGTTTAATTGAAGGGCCCGTTGAGAACAGTAAACTCCAACTCAACTATTCCAGCATGACACAATGTACAGTAATGCACAGCTCCTCACGTGCATGGGCGTACTTTGAACATTTTTTTCCCTTGCCTCAGCCTTACACAATTAAACTTTCCTAACTGATGTAATGCAAAACAGTTCTACGCGGCGCACTCTTGACTCCTGCAGACTTTTGGACGCTACCGTCCAGTACGCGTGTATGCGAGTCTGAAACGGCGAGGGAGTCCGAGAGAACGAAGGGAGTTCGAGACTAGTAAACTATTTGAGGAGAGGCAGATTTCATCTCCTGTCTCTCTGTTTTTCTGTCTCACCTCCCACTCTCTCATTCCTCCAGTCCTACGGAGTCAGCAGGGAGGATTTGAGATGGGGTAGACCGGAACAGATGGAAGAGGCAGAAAAGCTTGCTCATACCGACTGATACGATCCTCGAGTGTGTAATGAGCGCACGGCACAGCGGCGTTGCGTTCCTTACGGCTACACAAGTCTAGATGCTAATGACTGTCATTACTGTACTGTACGCGCGGGCTTGTCGGGTGTACACTGTCGTGAGAGGGATGCTCGGTTACAGTACTTGCCCATTTAGACCCTGAAGATGCTGCAGTGCATGCTGGGTGATCGGCAGACACGGCCTTAATTGATGTTTGTCTGGTTGCATGTTCATTTGAATTTAGGAGCACCTGGGTGTATAGAAGCGTGCTAATTCAGGAGGAAGCTAGCTCACCGTGGCGTGACTAAAGCATGTGTGAGTGTGTGTGTGTGTGTGTTGCTTAGCATTGTATCATGAGACATGGGTTAGGGGGTACCTATGTATGTCTCTTTGTCTAGCAGCTGTGTAGAGTGTGTGGAGAGAGGGAGGGTTGAGGAGGGTTTTATTTATTTATTTATTTATTTATTATTTTTTTAATCCAAGGTGATGTGGATCCCAAAGCAGGAAGTCCGAGGGGAAGAAGGAAGAAAGAAAGATAGATATCATCCTGTTCTTCTGTATTTATCTGTTTAACTAACACTCTATCTCTCTCTCTCTCTCTCTCTCTCTCTCTCTCTCTCTCTCTCCTTCCAGGTCAAAAGACTGACTGTTGCCTTGCCAGGTAGGTGTGGTACGCGCATACTAATGAATCTCAGGAGTAGCCTAATATCAGCCAGATGTTTTCTTTTGATGTGTAGTTTATATCATAAATATCTAGTCTAGACGTATTTATTTAAAGCAGCTGATTGATTCATTATGGAACAGAGAAATAGGATGAGGTTACACAGCAGCACTTTTTTTTTTCTTTCACGTTAGCCCCTGGTTGTGGCTCTTTTTGATTTTGTATGTGTGTGTGTGAGTGTAAAAATAGGGCTACACTCTAGAGGATAATTTGTAGTGGTTAAGGGCTATAGATGCACATGTGTGTAGTGAAATGGGAGCAGCATGGAGTGAAAATGATCATCATCTATCTCTGTGTCTCTCTCTCTTCCTCATGGTCTTCAGTGGAGGGAGGAACTCAACCGTGAAAAAGCAGGTAATGTTTGACTCCCCGTGTGTGCGTACGTGTTTGCGTGAGCTCCTCCGCTAATCACGGTGCCCCGCTGAGCCCATTTGCTCCACCTTTTCTTTATGTGCCTCATCAACTCGAAAAACACATACTGTTGCACCTCCTGTGCCACTTGGTATTACTTTTTTCCCCCCGAAGGCTGCAAAAGTCCCTCACCGAGCCTGGAATAAAATCCCCACTGACACACTAGTGTAATTCTAAAGGGGGCGAGGTATTGGGCACACGCTGTCCCCATACGCGGGCTCCTCGTCTTCCTGGCAGTGCCATCCTGTAATCATCGGAAAATCTTGTGAGATTAATTTGGCCAACCTCTTTCCTCCGTCGCTTTATTCTGACACAAATTGCAGACGGAGAGAAAACAAAAGAAATGCACAACATCTCATATTTGTGCATGAAATCCGAATAGCTCAATGTTCATGTCGCCCCCTAGGGATGAGATGGGTGCATTACAGACTAGACTGCATTTAATGTCAGTGGTTCATATTGTGAATCTGTCAGTTTCATTGTGAATCTGTCAGTTTCATTGTGAATCTATCAGTTTCATTGACACGATCAAAAAAGGGATCTAAAGCAAGCCTGATTTGAAAATATCATCACGATTAAGATAAAGGATAAACCACTATCAACAATGACAACAATAATAATAATTATAATAATAATAATGCATTATATCTATAAAGCACCTTTCAAGACACACAAGGAACTTTTTACACAATAAAATAATACAACAATAATCTAATAATATATAAGCAATAATTTGATTCTAGAAAGTTTAATTCACAAACATAATAATAATAATAATAATAAAAACATTAAGGCCGTAAAATTCACAATATCATGCTAAAGTTAGAAAATAATTATTTAAAAAATAAACAAGGAGCAGTCAATAGAATATGAACGTAATGCAAAGTAATTTATTTATTGACTGACATAGGGTGTTCAAATTCCACATATTGGTAGAGTAACTCTTTCTCTATAAAAAGTACTATTTAACAAAGTTTCCATCACAACGAAGCATTTGCATCATTGTTTCCATCCCAACTCTTGAACCCCAGTTGATAATCTCCTTCTTTCACCGTTGATGGTCCCCCACTGCATGGTTTGCCTTTAATGCTGGTTTCTCCCTTCTTTATCTATCTATTTATCTATCTATCTATCTCCATCTATCACTCTTGTAAATGGTGTCATCTCTGTAAACATACTGTAGAGCAGTTGGAGAGCATAAGCTGTGACAAAGTGGGATTTTCAAATAGGGTGATAGAATAGAGACGATGTTTAGCAGTAGTAGTTTACTTCATTTGGAAGAAGAGTTCCTGTACAAATGTTTTTGAATGATCTGCGTCAGTTCATAAAAAATGATGCCCACTTTTGCATTTCTTTCAGTACAGTTTTCGCGCATTACAGATGTGAATAAGGCGCTAGGTTGACTAAAAAAATTATGAATATCAGAAGGGAATGAGTTCCAGAGATATAGTATGGCGCAACATTGGCGAACACTTTAGCAGCTAATCTGCTTAGTACAAAATCCAAGAACTGGAAGCCAATACAGATGATCAAGAATAGCTGTGATGTGGTTGATATGTAGTTGAGCTCACATAATCCCAGCTGTTGAATTCTGTACAATTTGTAGCCGCTTAAAAAAAAAAAAAAATTTTAAGTCATTCCTTCTATTAGTATTTTGATCATATTGGTGGTGAGTTTCATATTGGTTTCATATGATTTACGTTTACTTTTTTCATACTGAACAAACCTTCATTCAGTGACACACTAGTTAAAACCTTTACCACAGAATTAAAAGGAAAGCAGACAGAGGGGCTTGAATCCCTTTTTCTCATCTAAAATCCAATACGTCAAAGAAAGTCACTACGATTCCTTAGTTACTAGCACAAATTTCCGACCTGACACTTTTGAATCAGTGCAAACTGGGAATTAGTGTTAAAGGATTCTGAGCTCAGAAACATCTCATCTAAGTTAGAAAAATGAGGACAAGTCATATATTGTGTCTGGATTTCATTTCTTTGGTTTCATCATCATTTTTTTTTTCTTTTCCCCCCCATTTAAAAAAAATTAATCTTTGATTTGGCCCCCTTGAAAAATATTCCAGATGCCCAGATCTGATCTCCAGTACAAAACAGAGCCACAAAAGAGCCCTGTTGCCACATATTCCCTGCAGGTAAGAACCTGTCAGAACTGAATATCCATACATATACCGTATGTGCCTACTTAAAACCAGTAAACTCTGACTGAATCGAGCCAGTGTGTGTACGAGTGTGTGTCTTGGCATGACCTCCACCGAGCCCAACGTGCCCCAAATTCCATCTCGATCAGCCATTTCCGTTTTTCCCAAACAAACAAAAGGAAGCTGTGAAAAGAAGCGGTCTCCTAGCAACCACCACATTCAGTAGCCCCCTTTTTTTTTCCCCCATGGATTCGGAGCTTGCTGCTTTTCCCCCTTTCCTGATCTGAAACCTCTATCCCTTCACAAATATTATTACACTTTCAATGCCCGGTTCTTTAACAGGAGCCCTTGTTTGTATTTTTAAAAAAATGTTTCAATCCTTCTCATATCTCTCCTCTTTCTGACCACTCTTTATTTTCTTTAATATATTTAGGAATCCGTTCAGGTCATACCGCTGATCGTGGAGAGCTGTATTCGCTTCATCAGCCGACACGGTAATGTCTCTCTCTCTCTCTCTCTCTCTCTCTCTCTCTTTTCTTGCTCCTGGCTGCAGCTCCTGTTTCCCTCCCTGTCCAAATGAACAAAATGTTCAATACGGTTCATTAATCACCATGTCTGCTCTGTACACCAGAACCATTTAATACTGCAGCTCATAAATTTTCATTTAGAACAGCCCCAAAAAAAAAACTGTGGTCTGGCTTTGAGCATTGCTTAATCAATCTTTCTGAAATGAATCGTAGTTCAAGCCATGCAAATCTTATCAAAAACCTAAAACTCGCTAGTCAAGTGAAAACCGAATGAAGAAGCGATTCCTTGAGGATCCCTTACTTGGAAATGCGACTAAGATGATGTCACTTTGTCTGCAGGCCTGCACCATGAGGGCATTTTCCGAGTGTCTGGCTCACAAGTGGAGGTCAACGACATTAAGAACGCCTTTGAGAGAGGTAAGATGATCTAATCCAACTCTCTCCTTTCTCTTTATTTTTTGTAGCTCTCAGCATTATGAAATGGATGACTCACTACATTCAGTTGCCAAAATTAATCTTAGCACTTCTCTCTCTCTCTCTCTCTCTCGCCCTCTCACACACACTCTTTTTCAGGTGAGGATCCTTTGGCAGGAGATCAGAACGATCACGACATGGACTCCATCGCCGGCGTCCTCAAGCTCTACTTCAGAGGCTTAGAAAACGCCCTGTTCCCGAAGGAAGTGTTCCATGACCTCATGACCTGTGTCTGTGAGTGTGCACTTCGCCCCGTTTACTTGTTACACTTTACAAATGCTCTTTATGGTGGTGACTGTGGTGATTCTACAAGTGTCTACACCATTATTTTGGATATTTCAAGCACTAACCACTGTGATCTATGGATCATGGGGAAATCTGAGAGATGCTCGATCTAACTAAATCATCAGGAAAGCATCATTACTGTTGGAGAATAAAAATAAACGTACACAGTAGCACTTATCAACATCCATGCTTTACAATTGTAAATTGTAGTAGATAACGCATGAGCAATGTACTGTAGCAATATCAACAATTATCTGTATAATGGATTTATTTCCATAAATTCGAGAACCTGCTTCTCTCCAGAACATCTAACAGATTGTTCTAGCTTCATAAGTACTTGCTTTAGATTGTTTTGTATTTCTGCTTGTTTTTGTACAAGGGTCGTTCAAGTCAAACCAGGACTTGCGATGAAATCTCTCATGAATGTAGGCGTAAAAAACAGATTAATGTTACAGATGACTTCAAGCACAGTACAGTGATGAGACTCATCTGAATGGCGCAAACATTTTGAAAGAATGTCCTCCGTCAATGAATGAACAAGCCGGATCCCACCGCGGTCGTGTCCATGAATCGTCAGCAAGCATTCTGTTCTGCACCACTTGCACATTACAGGAACTCGACTAGGAGTTATTGCCGCATCCCTCATACAGGCCTGACCTTGATCCAAGCCATTTCAATATATTTGGACCGTTAAGAGTCAGACTCGTTTGAGACCTGAAGCACGCAAGTCTGATCATGGTGCTGCCGTGATGGTATCCAAGGACTAGTGAAACACAGGGATTAGTGGTGTAGGGGATTGTATAAAGAAATAAAGGCAGTTTTTATTCTGCACAATCAAAGTCCCGGTTTGACTTGAACACCCCTTGTATTTACTCCATCTGTAACATTTTGTTCTCAAAAAAAAAAAGGCAGTAGATGTTTTTCCTTTACTCCTGCAAGCTATAACCAAATTTTGCATACACGAATATAATAAGTTCAAGAACAAAAAGTCACTATTCACCCACCAGGTGTTCTTCAATGTTTCAGCAGTATTATTTGTAAAACACTTTGGCCACCCTATTTCAGAGAACAAACGTTCTGCACGCAATTCTTTTAGGTTTGTTTGGGAATATTGGTGCGTTTGACCTGCTGTTTTAATGTAAAAACTGACTGCCCTGATTTGTGTCCCTGCAGCCATGGAGAATCTCCAGGATCGAGCTGCGCACATCCACAAGGTGCTCCTGTCTCTTCCCAGTAACACCCTGGTCATCATGCGATACCTGTTCGCGTTCCTCAACCAGTAAGTGCTTTTCACCTACTCAGTTGGAGCTGATTCTAGATCAGCCCTGTGACAGATGTTTTGTACATCTGGGCCAGGTTTAAAAGCTGTGAGGGCTGCAGGGAGATTCGGCAAATGAGGTCACCGTTCGTGTCTGCGGTTAATTTGTGATTTAGAGCCGAAACTGGAGCTGGACTCCACCGCGATCGGTCAGCCTGTCAACTTTTGCTTGGTAGACCACAGCTTTGGGTTTCTAAAACTGAACCTATGTGCTTTATAGTCTTTCCATTTTACAAGCCTGTTTTATTATAAGGTATACTTTGTTCCTCTTTCTTTCTCTTTTTGGAAGAAATGCAGGTCCATGCTGAAGTCAAGGCTCTTTATAATGCTCCCATTCCTATCCCCTGCTTTGATATGGTTTTGCTTTTGCTCCAGCTTAATGGCTTATGTGTGTCCAGAACTGTGTGGTTTCCCCAACAGACAAAAGCCACTCCAGGCCAGATATCAAGGCGAGAGTGAGGGGTAAAGAGAGAAAGAGAGTGGGATAAAAGGATAGAGAGGTATAGTGTTGCTTTCAGGCTGCTTCTTTGCTGAAAGAGTCCTCAGTTTGCTCAACTATAATAGTCTAGTGACAGAACGGCCCTATAAAGCTGCAACTTTCTCTTTGGATATTTTTTTTTTTACCTCACTTGCATATCAACATATACATGCTTTTTGTATAATTAGCATCACAATCATGTGCAAGAAAATCAATAAGTGGTTAATAGTGTTTTATTGGTCGGACGGGTTTCGAAGGATAAAGGAAAGAGGAAAGGTTGTTCAATAAAAATGCAAATTAAATGAAAAATACATTGCTCCAAGTGTAAATGGTTAGAAGAGAAACGCTACAGTGCTACAGTGGTGGAAAAAAAATTAAAGTAGAGAATAATTCAGTAGTATAATATAATTCAGAGTCAAATATTAGTCAAGTAAAAGTAGAAGTCCTCAACTTTGCATGTCTACTGGAGTAAAAGTACAAAGTGCTCATCTTCAAATGTATTTAAGTAGCAAAGTACCGAGCTTGTAATAACTCACAGTAGTCGTTAAGTCATAGTAAAATCAATTGCACATAATGGTCAGCAGGTGGCGAGGTTCCCACTTTCAGATATTACACCTCAATTCAATGAAGCAAAAGTACAGATATTTCCTCATGCCGTAGTGGTGTAAAAGTAAAAAGTATCCTCTAATAAAACTACTCATTTAAATATACAGATGTGAGACGTATTTAGGTAAGTAGAGTATCAAAGTGCTTTTTTTAATTTGTTATCTTTCACCTCGGTGTAGATTCATCTAAACTGCTCAGATTAGAAATGATTGAAAAAAGTCCAGATCAGGTACGTCCAGTCTTTTAACTGTGTGGTTAGTGAGTGCACTTATACACATGCTTTTAAGTACAACCAGTCTAATCAGCCCTGTGCTTCTAATAACTTCCAAATATGGGGTCTAGCCCTAAAACGTGCCCTATTATGGGACAGAAAGAAAAAAAAAACAAGTAAAGATGAAAAGGAAGAAAAGGAAGTGGTTGTACCACTCATAAATCTCAACCCAGGCACCCTCATATGGATTTGTTTGACCCCAGTGCCCTAGCCGCCTCCTCCCCGTGTGTCTGATTCACTACAGCCCTGTCTGACTCATGGTTTCATCACAGATCATGATAACAATATAGTGCGCTGTGGGACAGTGAGAAATGTGCTAAACGAGCCTAATTTCCCCAAGGACAATCACACAGCATTGTCTCTGCCTCAGGCATAATGAACTTTCATTGGCAAGGTTAAATGTTTGAAAAAGGGTGTGTCTCTTAAATCTGGCACATTTTCTGGTTTACTGCATATACTAACCGAGATTCTGTGATAATGACATTTTTGGGCATTTTAAACTAGTTCTTAAATATAATAAAAAAGATCACTATTTGTATTCAGTACAAACATTTTAAAGATGAGCAAAAAGGTGTAGCCTGAGAGTGCCAGGGAAAAGAGAGATAAGATGACTTTGAAGGTTAAAAGCAAAAATAATTTTATATTATTAATTAATATTAAATTATTCAGTAAATCTTCGCCTCTTGTACAATATGTAGTTCATATAGTAGCAAGTACTTTGAATATAAACATAATAATAACTTGATGTTTTTCCACATTTTGTCATATTATGTACCTGTTCTCTAGACAAGAACTGATTTCCACATGTGCTCTGGACCCCAGAAGCAGAAATTAATATATAGCTCAATGTGAAATGATCTAAAACAGGAGGCTCACCATAGAAGCTGACTTCACTACAATGATAAGTCCCAAAAACAACTAGGGACAGAGATGTGTTTATTTCTTTTTTTGTTTATTTGTTACTTTTTAGATAATGTGAAAAAAGCTTCGTTATTTCATTCTCAGATTAGTTCTAAAAAAAATTTTTTTATTTTTTTTGGTATGCATTTCCATTTTACTAAGTGCAGATCAAATGAATACAATTTTCATCCAGACATTCTACCTGCTAACTTGTTAAATTATTTTCTTTTTCTTATTTTTTCTGTGCAGCCTGTCCCAGTACAGTGAGGACAACATGATGGACCCCTATAACCTGGCCATCTGCTTTGGTCCCACACTGATGTCTGTGCCTGAGGGTCATGACCAGGTCTCCTGCCAGGCCCATGTGAACGAGCTGATCAAGACTATCATCATCCACCATGAGAGCATCTTCCCCGGGCTACGTGAGCTTGAGGGCCCTGTGTATGAGCGTGCAGGAGCCACTGAAGAATACTGGTGAGCTCTGATTTTCCATCAGCTGGAATTTTTTGTGTGTGTGTGTTTGCTTGTGCATGAGTATTTTAAACACTTAAATTTTTTTCTGTGGCAAATGAGAACTCATCATCTCCTGCCGTGAAATAGGAAAAATGAGATAAGATGACTTTGAAGGTTAAAAGCAAAAATAAGAGGAGTAAAAAATATATTACTTTAGGGACAATTACTCAATAAATCTTCGCCTCTTGTACAATATGTAGTTCATATAGTAGCAAGTACTTTGAATATAAACATGATAATAACTTGATGTTTTTCCACATTTCGTCATATTATGTACCTGTTCTCTAGCCAAGAACTGATTTCCACATGTGCTCTGGACCCCAGAAGCTGAAATTAATATATAGCTCAATGTGAAATGATCTAAAACAGGAGGCTCACCATAGAAGCTGACTTCACTACAATGATAAATCCCAGAAATCCATTTAAAGCGTATCTGTCACACTTACAGTATCACACACACACACACACACACTCCTCTTTATGCGCCTCTTTAGTAGCAAGAAGCACCCTCAGCCTGTGTCATTTCCGTCTCTTATAGTCTGGTCACCGAGGCTCAGTTCTGGATGGAGACCAGATTCGTCTCAGATGACGAGCACTTACTCATGTTTTTAAGAGGGTCCTTTATTACTGGCATGGACGCTCACTGTTTTATAACATTTGTTTGAATGTTGCGAGAGGAAATACTGTAGGTCTCAGAGTGCTGACTCAGGATCGTTAGAGAAAGAGTTAAAGATGCTAAGCAACGATAGAGAGTGATTCAGATTTTAAACATTCAGTATGCACATCCACATTTCCTGTTCTAGTATATCTTTAATAGATTGGTACAGGAACGTACCTGATGGTGCAGCGTTGCTTTATTGTTCAGTCTGTCTTAATGCAAAGTAGCAGTGTCCGTTTAGAAGGTCAAATAATACAGGTTTTGACCTTGTTAATGGTACTGTGGGCGTTAAGATGAAAATCAGGGAACTATAGACTTTTGTTTGCACAGGAACCATTTGGTCTAAGCCATGCATTCAGAAGGATCATTTTACATAAAGGGCTTTTAGATGAGAGGTACAGTACAGATATATACATTTACATTTAAGTATATATGTTTTTATACCCTTTGGACAATATATTGTTTTATGTTTCACAAATGTTTTTTTTAATATTCCAATATATTAATAGCAAAAAAATCTAATCTTCTTCTGAACTATATGATGTTTATTTACTTTATCTTTGTATCTGCATTGTACAAGTGTTTACTTTCACACTTATTTGTAATCCGTGTACAAACTCGGGATCACACGTCGTCAGAAACTAACGCACGTTGTCAATCCTTATGTTTGAATATGCACACAGAAACCTAATATTATGGTGCGCTGGATAAACCTTTCAGTTCGGTCTATATAGAGGAATGCATGTTTAAAACCACACTACAGTAACTAAACAGACTTGTGAATACAGATGGCGCCACAGATGGGACATGTCTTTTTGTTTATTTTACAGAAAGCTATTAATATTTATGGTATTCTATGATAAAATTCTACTTCTCAGGATGTTTAAAGGAAAAGTCAAAGTCTGAAACTGGGGCTTTTGATTGTGCAAATTAACACTACTAAATTATTAGAGGTAAAACTATCTTTATTTCTTTTATTGGACTCCCCGCTTCATGTTTGACAAAAATGGCCATTGCATGTGAGCTTTGCTAAGAGCTGCGCTATAATCCCAAAGACCCAATTAGCACTTCATCCCTCCAACTCCCAGCGTCCCACACTCCCTCGCTCCCGGCCTGTGAAACGCAGCCTTTATTAGTACTGGCTCTCTGCTTAGTAAATCACATGGCATTAGACTAAAGGGAAGCAGGACGGGTATTAGAGTGTGCGCCTGCTCAGCCAACTTCTGCTGGCAAACCTCCATGGAGTCCGGAAGGAAATTATTATTACGCCGATGTTTTGCCTGACCCGTTCATGGAAGCTGAAATGTAAAGCTTCAGCGTATGTAAACATTTCAGCAGAACAGAATATTTCTATGATGCACTGTCTATACAAAATGCATTTTATTGCCGATTTATCCATCAGCAGACAAGAACACTGAGTGTGATTCACACATGGTTTAGATAAAAAATCATGAAGGACTTCTCTCATAAAAAACCTTGACCTGTTTGGTTATTTTTCCCAGCAGCCTCGTGGCAGTAGGTGCTGCTTTAGAAGCCTTACCCAAGCTCTCATTTTCACTTCAAAGCAACCGCACAGCTGTTTGTATCTCAGCAGAGGAGATGAAAAAGTAGAAACCGTAACCAGGTCTCAGGATACGCCAGACCCATGTCCCATTGGGATTTTCCATTTTTGTCATCTGATGTGATCAGTAATTGCTGTATCAATTTACACAAATGATTTCGAGATTTCGAGGTTTTATTGTTGTGATTGCGGATAAGCATGATTGAACTGGGTTATATCGTCGTTACCGATGCCTGCTAATGCGTGCGTTCGATCGAGGTTTGTCTCAACTTGCGCTTCAATGTATTTTGTCCTCAGTGATAGTCCACACAGTGAGCCCCCCCTAGTGGACGAACCAGCACCCGACGCCGTCTCAGACACCCATAACAGTGATGATGGTGAGTTCCAACACTACTAGACGGGATACATGCTTATAACTTTTTTAAATGATCAGTTTTTAAATTTATGTAGAAATGAAAAAGGTGTTTGGGGAATTTGGAGAACGCAGTAAAAGTCGGTTAAAAATGCTGGGAATTTAAATGCTTAAAATTCCTTGGAAATGTAAAGCAATAAAAGCGCCTATAATATACTGGAATGTTTAAAGGATGGTAGAGATGAGAATTCTGCTTACACGAACAAAATGGCAGAGTTTGTAAAGTCTAGATTGAAACTTCTTTTTTTTTATCCATGCTTTCATTGTAAAGTACTTTATTTGTATTATATCAGATTTATGCTTTAGATTTAAATGTAAATTAAAGTTGTTAAAATCTAAAATGTATTATAAGGCGCCTTTATTTGTTTTTCAACTGCTTTACGATATATTTAGTATTTTTAAAGAAACGTTATATATTATTATACAATAGTTCGTTCTGACCGAGTACTCTGATTGGACGAGAGGCATCCCATGAGTAATAATGTAAAGCATTACAACGCTGGGATGTTTAAACTGTATGCATCACTCCACGTCACAGTGATGCATTAACAATCGTTAATTAAACTTAAAATGGTGAAAGTAGGTCTAAATGGTTCTCGATACTGAAAGTGTCGAAAGAAAACGCATTCATTATCTTTGTGTCATCTTAATGCGAATAATTTTCTCCAATGTTCTTAAGTAACTGCTTCAAAGCGGACTATCTTCTAACACAAGGCTACTGTAAATCCCAAATCTGTCTCTAACCCCTAATTAAGGGCACCACTTGATGTATGGACATTGGGGCTGTTCAGCATAGTGTGCTAGCTTTTCATTTTGCTCCATTTGGGATTCAACCCCGGAACTCTGACGTTAGCTAATATTATAATGATAAGTGAAAATATAAAGTTTCTCAGGACTGTACACCACCCCCACGGTTTATTCACCTCACCTTTTGGCTACATATTCCGGTTAGATTTGAAAATGTTGACCCCTATTAAATATACTAATTGCTGTTGGTCGTCAGAGCAACGCTGGGTTCGCTTATCATGGAAGGATATCTGTTAACCAGTTAAATAAACAAATCCTATTCTGTTGAGAGTAAATGGGGCTCACGGAGCTGTTGTATAAAATCAATATACACTGATTACACAAAATGCTATATTATGAATGTCATGTTCGAAATACTATAACATAGAAATGAGGGCAGAATTTTGTCTTTTGGATATATCATTTTTTTCAGACATCTCTCTCTGTTCTACTGTTAAAAATGCCAGGTTTGTTTGCGGTGTGCACTTTGCATGCATTTCCATGTCTGGTTTACAGTTGAAATGCTTTTTTTCTTAATAATTTGCATGGCTACAGCAACTTGCCTGCTGATAAAGGATGTGCTTTAACCTGCCTGGCTACCTAAGCAATAATCCTCCCTTTTGTCGTTTCTCCCACTCTCTTTTCCTCTTCTCGCTCATTTCGGCGCATCCTTTCCTCTGTCTTCTCCTGGCCCATGCGTCATCTCCAACATCTGACACCTAGGCTCGTTGAACGTTTCAGACTCCGACCCCATCGAGGCCATCGCGCGCTTCGACTACTCAGGGCGTAACAACCGCGAGCTCTCATTTAAGAAGGGTGCCTCGCTGCTGCTGTACCACCGTGCGTCTGACGACTGGTGGGAGGGACGACACAACGGCGTTGACGGCCTCGTACCCCATCAGTACATAGTGCTCCAGGACATGTAAATTTACATTCCATTTCTGTTGGGAAGTCAACATTACCTAATAGTTATTTAGTAGTAAAAAATAGATATTTTGCTTTATTATAGTGTCTGGTATGATGCAGCTTGTGTTACTTTTGCAGTGGGGATGGTGGTTATACAGGTCGGGGAAGTCCGAAAGGTGACCAAGAGCCACCACATGAGGGAATAGAGGAGAAAGTGTCTACCAGAGGCAATGCCAGCTCTCCCATTGGAAGCCATGTAGCCGACATATATCTGGCCAATCTCAACAAGTAAGTGCATCGTCGGTTCTTTTTACACACAGTTACTATTTAAGTGTGTGTAGAGAAAGGAATAAAGTGTGATTTCGGACATCGTGATTGGCAATATTGTCATTCATCATGTATTCATTTCAGGCGCAATAAATTCCAGTCATTAGGTCTGATGCACTGCTTCATTTGCCAAAACAGTAAATGACATTAATATTGTAAAGGTCAATTTTGCTATAATGGCTGTCCCTAAATCAGCGCACTGTCATAATCTCGATAAGAGAATTAACTGACAGATTGAACATGGTCCTGAGTGTGCTTATGAATTATCGTGGCTGTTTTAAAACATAATCTTTGATGTAAATTGTAGAAAAGAAAAAAAATACCCGGTTCTTGTCTGTAACAGGATGAGGAAGCGTCCAGAAGCGAGTGGAATCCGCAGGACGTTCCGGCCGATAGAAGGAACCGGCGAGGGCTCGTCCGGTCCCACAGGAGGTCTGAGAGGAACTTCGTTGCCTGCAGCTGCGCTGCCCAAAGAGGGCACAGACAAGCGGCCACTGAGCGCCCACAGTGTCCTTAACTCCATCACCCGCCACTCATCCCTTAAGACCAAGGTGGAGAGCCCTCAGTTCCGCCGAGGAACCCCTGCCGGACGCTCCAAGAGTTTTAGCAACCATCGACCTCTCGAACCTGAAGTCTTCTCGCAGGTTGAGCACAGCTCACAGGTCAGCAATAATTTCGTTTTCAATATCTCATTCATCAGCAACATTATTATACAATGATTAGAGGAAGCTCATCCACTAGACACACTGTTTTACTTCACTACCTCACCTTCCGATTTTAAGCTGTTCCATCACATTTGACAGCTTTAACTGTTATTGCCAGCCCTGATAAATGGAGCGAACAGTGTACATGATTTTTTGTTTCTTTTGCGCTAAAGTTATGTTGGCCTCTGATGCTATGTAGTCCACAGCATTTGCTCCCTGTGGCGACTTCCCTTTGTGAAGTTCTAAGATGGACTTTGTGTTTGTGGAGTAATTTCACAGCTGGCTGGAGGCGCGCGATTGATCCAGCTCAAGGCAGCAGTTCATTTGGAGTGGTCTCATGCTGGCTGAAGCCCAGGGAGGCATCTGGCTAGAGTATAGCTTTTATATCAGACTGTGTGATCTACTCACCCACTAGGCAGCTACAAAATAATGGCCCCTTGGGCTGGCTGAAAACGCAGTGTATACTGTAGGGAGTGTTTCTGAAAAAAAAAACAGGTGTATGATTTTGGCCAAAATCCTTGACTAATACCTAGTACTGTTAAAGCTTTGTATTTTTTATTTATTTATATTTTTTTGTCGAAACATTTTTGTGAAGTTCTCCTGTCAGTTCTGCTGCCTCATAAAATCTTAAACATTTTTTTTTTTTAAAAACGTCTAGTTTCTCGACGCTATGATCTCTCTCTCTTTTTTTTTTAATGAAATTAAAGATGATATTCTTTCTGGCTGAATGTCTGCAGTCCACAAGTCATTGCTAAATGTAGCTCTCTCTATCACTTTGTAAGGCAGGTTTTTTTTTTTTTTACCTGTTCCTGCATTTTTCCCCCTCTTTTATGCTCATCAGTTCTTTTTCTCTCACATTTCCTTTTCTGTCTTGTTCCTAACAATAATCACTACCTTTTTATATTATTTAGCTAATTAGCATTACCCTCTTTCTAGCTTGTTTTTTAGCTAACATACAGTATTAACATTAACTCCTAGCAATCTTGGTTATTGTTAGCTATCTTACTAGCATTAGCGTCTGACTGACTCGGGTACCTTTTGTTAGCTTGTTAGCATTAACTTCTATCTAACTTTAAAGTAAATTTACTTAGCTCATTAGCAATAACCATTACCTTACCTGGGTATTTTTAAAATGGTTACTAGCATTACCTTTTTGGTAATGTTTAGCTATTTAACTGGCATTAATCTTTGCTAACTTTTCTAGCATTAATATCTAGCTGACTTGTACATCTGTAGTTAGCTTACAACCTTTACTTGTTAATTTACATCTAAAGTACTTAGTTATTTTTAGATTTACTACTTTACTACTATTAATCAAATGATGACTTCTACTTAAATAAATTAGGCGAGATTTTTTGCTTTTCCAGCAAAAATAATGTAAATGCAGATAATTAATTCCAGGGACCCAAAAATATTACCAGTATTACCAATTTCTAACACTATAGAGAAGGCATGTTAATGAAGTAAAATATGAATTAAACAGACATTAAACCTCACTTATGATTCCTCTTGGCACTGACTGCTTTAAAAATGAAACTGAAAGTGGCTCCATTTCTTTCTTGCTATTGTCCTTGTTAACATTGTTGAGACCCGTGGTAGTAAACCTGCACAAAAAGTGAAAAAAAAAACACAAAAAAATATGTAAACTCGCTTCCCTTAGCTTTCCACCATCGCAAACAAATTTTGAGCGGTTTTCCTCTATCCCTCAGGAAATCCAGGCGACCATGAGCACGGCACTGAGCGAACTTCAAGATCTGGACAAGAAGAGCAGCGTGAAACCAGCTCCCGACGTTGTGCTCGACACTCTGGAGCAGCTGAAGAGCGGCGGAGTCTCCGAGCCATCCAGCCCGCTGCACTCCCGTCCGCTCCAGCACCCGCTCCAGTGCCCACTCCAGCGCAGCGCCAGCTCGGCCAGCGACGTGCCCTCCGCCTCACGCCCGGTCAAGAGCCCAGCACCTAAGAGCCCTCTGTCCTCAGGAACTGCGGCACTGTCTCCATCCACTTCCACTTTCCGAGATAATCGGCCGCCAGCCACCAGACCGAAACCTACAGTCTTCCCTAAAAGTAGCAGCTCCAGCAGCACCACCAGTATCCCTCCATCTCCCCCACCTCCTCCTCCCCCTACCGATAAATCCTGCCCGGCTTGAGAAATCCATAAAACCTTGCTGTATTGTGATTCCAAAATCCAGCCACTGGTTGATCCTGATTGTCAGTGGAGGGATAAATAACTAACCTCTTTTAATTTCTCTCATTATGGACAGTAACCTCAATTCTGAACTGCGGTGTAAGGATGTGTGTGTGTGTGCGCGTGTGTATTGTCTGTGTGTGCTCCACATGCACATGGTGGGATTTTTCAGCACTGTTGAAACCCAAGAAAAGAATTCTTGCTGGGACCTGAATACTTTCGAGCTCTCTTTGTAACTTAGGTTTTAATGATTTTTTTTAAGGGTTGTGAATTGGATTGGATTATTTTGGAAAATATGTAGCTGTGAATAACTCTCATGTTCTTTCCACTCTCTCACTTTTTACTTAAATACTTACTCTAGGGGGAGCTGGACTTTACGTGTGCCATGAACTTTGTTGCGATACTCTACTATGAACTCCATGGCGTTGTGGAAAAATGTATCTGTGTATTTATATGCAGTTTTTTTTAAAGTACTGAGATTGTGTCCATGTTTTTTCATCTGGATGATAAGCGATGTCGGCTTGTACCTTCCTAATCGGATATACCCGCGTTTGTAATTCACCATAAAGCCCAAAAGCTTCAGTACGTCTTCTCTGTAGGAATTCCAGCATGGCAATTTGCTTGCAGCTTTTTCCTCTTGAACAGTAATACACATCTGCAGTACATCGTTAACAAAAACTTAGTTGAACATTAATCAGCCATTATGATTTAAACTTAAGCCTGTTTGCTGAATCATAATTAATTATTTGTCCATATGCATCTGGCAGGCTCTCAGGACACGCACACACAAAAAAAAAGTCGCATCCCATTTGCTTATTGTGCAATGATCTATATCACAACGACTTTATCTGTTTAGAAAATTGAGATAGGAAGGGACTTTTTTTTTTTTTGTCAGCAAAAAAATGGAGGAGCTGCTTAGCTTCAAAAATAGCGCTCACACCGAACATATGCCTTTTTGTTTTCTTACTGGTGAAAACATTTTACTTTTACATCCCCTTCACTTGCCATCAAAAAAAATAGTGTGGACAAACATCCACTTACTTCTGATGCATGTAAATTATTGGTGCCATGTGATCAATCAGTCTGCATGCCAAAAAAAAAAGAGTCAGAAGGGATCTTTGTGGAAGAACTTGAAATCTGACTTAATGGGTCTGTAAACAAATGGATAAAATTGTGGAATTATTTAGAACAGAAGAAGAACCTCTAGCAGAATTGCACACCAGTCAGTCTAAGACAGCGGGCATCAGCCTGACAAGACTAGTGCTGTTATTGGGGCAATAAGAGGCGTAACCAAGTGTTAGAGAAAATAAAAAACAATTGCAACTTCTTTTTGTCCGCAGAACTTGCATGTCTTACTAGTACAGGGGTCGTTCGTGTCAAACCGGGACTTTTGATTGGCCAAAATAAGAAAATACAGCTACAGTATTAGAATTAAAAACTATAAGTTAAAGTTAAAAACTTTACTTCTCTACATAATGCCCTGCTACACTTATTTTATCCTCAATAGTGCTTGTATACCATCAAAATCGACAGTTTTCCCAGTAATCTGGAGCCATGATGGCTGCTTCACATCGGAAACACTGGCCTCCCAGGAACTCCTGTAATCACTTGGAGCGAAGTCAGGAATGTACGGGGCTGAGAAAATAACTTCCTGCCTCCTTCCAGTAATGTGCAAGTTGTGTGCAGGTTCCATAGATAGACAGAAAACTCTGCAAATTTGTGACAAGGTATCCGTGAATTTTCCAGGTTTCATTCACAGGAATGATTGCAGTGCGCTCTGACCCACCTCAGACAGTATAGTCATTCGCTGATGTACAGCCTTCTTTAAAAATGTTTGCATCTTTCAAATGTTTTACTGCGGCCAAGAGTCTCATTACCGTATAGTGCTTGAAGTCTTCTGTCAATCAAAAATTCCCATTTTGATTCGAACGCCCCTTGTTTGTTCAGAAGGTTTTCCTTTATAGCTCCCACCTTGACCTTGACTAAAACTGTCCTGTTACTTCTATAGTGCATAAGGCAATGCTGTTCTTCTCAAATGCTTCAATCTCTTTCCAAAACACTTCTTAATAGCCTACGCTTCATATCTCTTACAGTTACTTATCAGTCGTCAAACATGACCTCCTAATCCAGCAGAACAGAGGGGATTTCTGTGTACACCTGAAATAAGTAAGATTAACTGGAAAATAAATGCAAAAAAGTGAGGAATGTCTTGTACATTTGGTGATGTATTTGATGCAAAAAAAAAAAGGTTTCCTTCTGCCTTGCCTGAATTTATTTAGAATTTTCATGGGCCGTTATTTGGCCTTGAGTTTGCATCATGCTAACTGTGTATTTGTAAGTATGTTTCTATGTATGTTTCAATGTATGTATAGCATAAACCGCCTAATGCAGGCAATTAAATAATGATTTATATGTCAGATTGGGAAAACTTTATCTTTTTAATGGATTTGCCTGGGGATGTACAGATGCACAAAATATAGATCATTTATATAGATGAGAGCACGCTTCAAACTGGGAGCAGGTTAATCCAACATCTGGCTCAACAAACCAGTCTTCTGCATGTTTATGCATTTCCCAAGTACAAATTGGCCAGGCCGTTTTATCTCAAAAGCTCATCTGCTTTGTTTTTGTTTTTTAAAGAAGATTTTTCAAAAGACCGTTTGATTATTCACTATATAAAAGTCTTAATGTGATGGTCAGGAATAAATATAAGGTTGTGCGTGTGTGTTTTGAAAAAAGAAGAAAAAAAACAAGCATGAAGCGGAAAGATTTTTTTTTTTTTTACCCCCCCAGGCAATAACGATGTTATTAAAAGCCTTACCAGCCTGAAAATGGAGAAAAAACCTGGAAATGTTTTTATTAATATCCTAAAAAAAAAAAAAAAAAAAGGATGGGGATAAACATCAGCAGTGAATTTTAAGGTCATATTCTCTAGGAAAATGTTTTAGATGTTTGTTTTATTTTCCTGTGTTGTGTTTCAATTCTCTTCATGTCTTAACAGGTATATCTCTGTATGCTATGATTGAAATTTTGACTCTTTGTGTTGTTCCTAATACCTCATAAGGCAACTGGAAACCAAATTGGAATGAAAGAAAGAAAAAAAAAAGGCATTAACATGCATAATATGTAATTATCTCATTCGCAAAGTGCTTGGTGAGATGTGTCTTAATGTGGAATTTTTTTTTGTTTGTTTGTTTTTCAACTGTGCTGTTGGCTGAAGTCGCAGTTTATATGTAATCTTTATATTTTTTAAGTCTGCAATTTTAAAATCGAGTTCTTATGCACTTGAATCTGCAGTGTATGTTGGTGAACAGATTGAGTGAGGGTTTGCTTTTTTTTTTTTTCGTAACTATTGTTAAATGTGTATTCCTTGTCCATTTTAAACAAGGCTGTAAACCGTCTTGTCAGAGGTATTTATAGTCGTCCTCTCGAGTACCTGTTAATAAGAGAAACCTGTGTTCAGATGTACTTTGTATATACAATGGTGTACATTACAGAGGTACATTCTTTCTCTTTGGTTTTCTTTTTTTTGGGGGGGAGGGAGGGAGGGGGGATCCAGGATTGTACAGTAATAGCAATAGTAGTTTACTCTCAAATACAACTTATATAAATCCATGCGTAGTTCTTGTAGTAAACATTTTTTTAATAAACCGCTTGCTATACATGTCATTGACTTTGACTGATTTTTTTGGAATGTTTCAATATGAAACACTAATAAATAAATAAATAACACGAACAGTTTAATATGTTCTTTAAAAAAAAAACTGATATAAATACAATGCGGCAGATGTACGTAGGTAGTAAAACAAGCACTCCATCTGTCTTAAAATATCATCCTCCATGTATTCTGCTGTCTGATATAATTATATTTAGATTAATTAACGCCGGGAATATTGTGTTGCCAGTGTGGGGAAAAAAAAAAAAATGTAAGTAGTAGTGCAATATTCTGTCTTGTTTTCTTCGATCATAACACCAGACATCGTGAAGGACTTTGACTCTGAATGCAACACAACCATAATCAGTATAAAGTGGATAATGAAGATTAATGAAATTGCATTACATGTGATATTTTCTACTCCATGTTAAAGTAGTAATGATTCCAACTACCCTTCATCCAAACCCCAAAGGACGACAAGCGTCCAAAGCAGGAGATCCAGTGCATTAACCTGTCAGAGAGCAGAAAAAAAATACTTCACTACACTGAATTTAAACAAGCAAATGCTTAAGAGTCTTTGAAAGGATAATTGCTGCAGTGATTAATATGTTTCAGCTGGAAACAATTAGCTTCTCAATTCTTAATTATTTTTTTTTAAAGATATTGCTGTGTTCAAGGGTCAAATGATTGGCCTGCATCACACTAAGAAAACAACTACGGAGGGAACTGGGATTACTGGAATTCGGTTAAGAGCTGTCCAATGTATTATTAAAATCTTGCAGGACAGGGCAGGACCCTCGACTTTTTGTGAATGAAATTCATTCATTCCAGTCTATTGCAGGAGACTTTTTGAACAGGGTGCCAAATCATCGCCGGGCACACACACACACACACACACACACAATCAAGTACGAGGAGAACATACAAACTCCACACACACAGACCCGAGGCAGGATCTGGACCCTCAATCCTGGAGATGATGTCAATGAAATAAATCATGAATTACCATGATCTAAGCTCATTAAATGCTTTGCGAACATCCTGAACAACAACAAATCATAACAATCGTGGTGTTTAATAGTGAAAGTAAGAATATTTCCACACACACACGGGATTGGTTCTAATCAGCTGTGTGACCATAAGAAAACCATTTGTTAATAAGAATACTGAGGAAAAAATCTACACTTTGCTAGAAAGCATGAAGATTGGAAATGGAAAAAAAAAGTTATGTGGTCTGATGAGTCCAGATTCATTCGTCAGTCCTGAGATTACATTTTGTGTTACATGGCTGTTCGCTGAGGAGTCGTGACTGCAGTTGCTCAATAGTTCAGGACTGGAGTTCCCTATAGTCTACCTGAGGTTCCAATTCTGATCTGGAATTCATATCAACTTAAACACATCTCCTGTTATACTGAACTTCCAATCTCACACAGTATGATGCAGATCGATCCCTGCTATCTGTATCACCCAAATGAGGATTCACCCTGTTGAGTCTGGTTCCTCTCAAGGTTTCTTCCTATCGCCATCTCAGGGAGTTTTTCCTTGCCACTGTCGCTCGGCTTGCTCATCTGGGACAATCTTATCATTTTGATTCATACACATTCACATTTCATAGAAACTAAAATAATTATTGTGGTTGTGTAAAGCTGCTTTGTGACAATGTCAATTGTTAAAAGCGCTATACAAATAAAATTGAATTGAACTGAATTGAATTGAATTGAATCGAATCGAATCGAATCGAATTGAACTATCATACCCAGGTTTGTAACAGGGTTATTGGGCAACATGTCATCCACTTTCTAATTGTATGGACTTTCCTGATTTAAATTTCTTTCTACATTGTAAAACAATGCTGACGACATCCAGAATATGCAGTAATCTTCTTTTTGTGGCTGGTAACTAACTGAAAATTGTCCTCTGCAGCATAAGTAAGTCTTGGGCTTTTTTCCTGGTGTGGTCTTCATGAGAGCCAGTGTCATCATTGTGCTTGATGGGTTTTGCAAATGCACTCGACAATACTGTTCTTGCAAGAACTATTCCAGAACAGCTGACGTTCATGTCTTAAAATAACAACTGAGGTATAATGGTGTGTGTGTGCGGGTGAGATTATGGGTTAAAGAGAGTTAATATTGAAATATTTATGAAAACTCTACCCTTTTTATCCCAGTGACTATGTATATCCCTGTACTAGTCAAATGTCTTCAGCTAAATCGTTTATATATAGAGATCGTGTGGGACACACTGGGGTTAGTGTTTAGCATTGTTGCCCTGCTCCTCCAGGGTCCGGCTTCAATTCCTACCTCAGGTCTGTGTGTGGAGTTTGCATGTTCTCCCCATGCTTGGTGGATTTCCTCCGAGTACCCCGGTTTCCTCCTACAGTCCAAAGACATGCAAATTAGGCTAATTGATGTTCCCAAGTTGCCTGTAGGGTGGGATCTGCTATATTCAGACACAAGGGACCTGCTACAGATATTCATGTATCAAAAACTAAGGTGTGGCAACTAGGTTCGCTTTTTAAAGTAGCTTTTATTGCGCCAGACATAACATGTTTAACAAGTTTTTGGGCTGTGCTTTCTTTGTCGGGGGTGCAGTTGACAACCACTGGGCTAGAGTGCTGACTTCTACTTCCTTCTGTGTCTTTTCCCTTCTCTGCTATAGGTAAATATATATATATATATATATATTTTTTTAATTTAGCAAAATCAAAAAAGACATGCACCAAACAACCACTGCAACACAGTGTGATGTGCCATTATATTCTCAGAGTAGTCAGGACACTGTTGAGTTACTGTATGTAGAGTATTGTGACTCTATGTTTAGCTGATGCTGAGAAGGTAGATGGGAAAAGGGGATGGGTGTGAGCCGTCTCGTACCCAAGTACCTAAGTACTGTAGGTTAGGTTAAAAAAAAAAACTTGTGAAAAATTGCATATTCTTAAGTACTGGATGTCAAATGTCATATGAACTATGACTACTACTGTGATGTGTGACAGGACAAGTAAATTCAATGTTGATTAAATAAATAATTTAAAAAATAAATATACTTTGGTGTCATAGAGACAAAATGCACTGCAAATTCAAATACAATTAGTTACACTGTACTGTATGTATTAGTTACATTGTTTCTGTTTGATCTCAGAAACTACACCATACACAAGTATTGCAAATATTGCTTGTTACTTTAATCAATAATTGCAATACTTTGATATAGTTTTTTAGATTATAAAATGTTGGCCAGTAAATGGCGACAGAAACGCACTGCAAATTCAACTGGAATACAAATACAATTAATTACATTGTACTGTATGTATCAGTCACATTGTTTCTGTTTGATATTAGGCATGACACCATACAACATACAATTCTTAATCATAAACAACGTCAATATATAGATAAATACATACATACATACATACATACATACATACATACACACACATACTGTACATACTGTACATACATACTGTACATACTGTACATACCTACATACATACTGTACATACTGTACATACATACATACTTTAGGGACATAAAGAAAGTTGGCCAGTAGATGGCGACATAAACGCACTGCACATGAATTTGTAATATAAATACAATTAATTGAATTATATTGGATGTATTAGTTACATCGTTTCTGCTTGATATAATATTTCATACCATACAGCATGTATTGCAATTGTTGCTTATTCTTAAACAGGAACAATGTAAATAAATAATAGATGTATACATAAATACATTTTTTTTGGTGTCATAGAATAAGTTGGCCAGTAGATGGCGGCAAAAACGCACCGCAAATTCAATGTTTACGTCGGTGTAGGACAGTTATATAATTATTACTATTATACTTATATTTTGTAAATGTAAGTTATTCTATGTTTTTAAAAGACGTATATTTGTATTTATCCAGAATAATATGCCCCTTAAATGTTTATTTTAAAAAAAAAATCAGAATTGTTCATACTGTAACGTTCGCTTTAACTCCAACAAGGAAGTTCCTGTCTGACAAACGGAAAGTCTCCTTTTGTCATGTGAAACTCTCTGTAGTCCACTGTACATTCGGTTTGAGAAATAACTTTAAATCTACATGAAGAAGCAGTTCCCAGTGCTGCATGCTCGTCGTCATATTGTGTATTAAAAGGTGAGTTTGGTTTATTTTCTTTACTTCTTTCTGTCGAATCAAATGCAGCACGAGGAAGTTGAAGCAACTGCTGAAATCCCCAAATGAATATAAAAGTGCAGTACAAACATTCTTACAACACCAAAGTTACCAAACCCAAGATTTCAGATTAATATTTATAAGAAACGTGTAGTATTTCAGCTAAATGTGTGACTTGTTTTCAGTTTTTCACAGGTATTAAAGTAACAAGGGCAGTGACAAGAAAGTACCTTTTGTACTATACAATGAGTTACATTACATTGTGTGTATTAGTAACATTCTTACTGTTTGATATCAGAAGCTACACCATACAGCAAGTGTAGCCGTATTGTTACTTAAAAGTACGGTAGTTATTTTCATGAATAATTTCTGATATCAAACACACTTGCACTTGGATAAACTACGACTCTGATTGATAAATCACAATGTGTGTATGAAATATTTGAGGTGTTTGATAAGACATGTGTGTGCGTGTCATTGTTCGTCATTTTTTTATTTATCATTTGTTAAGTCACTTTATTTATGATTCTGTATGACATCCATCCATCCATCCATTTCAATACTGCTTATCGCGGTTACAGCTGCAGAGGGTCTCGAACCTGTACATCCTGGGTTTAAGGTGGGGTAATCCCTAAACCATCCACAAGCACACACACACACACACACACCTTCCAACCAATCACAAGTGCATGGCATACTGTAGAGGGAAACCAGAGTACCTAGACCCACAAAAGACACACACATGACCGAAGGCGAGATCCCCCAACCCCAGAGGTGTGAGGCAACACAGTGCTAACCACTAAGCCTCTGTGCAGCCACACTTTCCCAAACCTTTTTTTTTTTTGGCATAGTAGCATGATTGTGAACTGTTTGCCTGGGTCGTCCTAAAGGTACAGGCTGTGACCTTTCACTACTAACATTAATAATGATAATGAAATTTTAAACGCAAAGCACGTTGTTTGAAAATGTTTGTAACTATCAGTAAGTTTTCCAGCCTGGGAAAGTCTTCAGGACTTTCCCTAACATATTCATCACCTTTGTTTTCTTATTTATTTATTTATTTATTTATTTATTTATTTATGTATTCAATGAAATGGAAACAAAGAGACTGGTAAATGGATGACTTTTATTGCTGCTATAAAGAAGTAATAACAGGAACAGACATTCATCTTTCCATGTAACTTTATGGGATGTTATTGTTTGGTTAATTATAAAAAGTAATCATTAGCACTTTGATGTGGTATAGAATAGGGAGTTTAATGATTTATCCCTAATCAATTAATCGGAATTAAGAATGAAACCTGATTTAAATATTTATATTTCCTACTTACTGCACTTGCAGTTTGGTATTTTTTTTTAATAGCGTATTGGAATAAAGACACAAAAAAAGGACTAGCAATATTCTTTCAACTGCGTTTTGGGATTGCGTCCCTAGAACTGTGTAAATAAAACTTAAACTGAGGGAAAATGTGTGCCTTGTTACCAATAATCATTACTGATTAATAGTTGATAGTTACCATATTAATAAATAGTTGAACACATCAACAATCAGTTTGTTTCTCACTCACTCACTCATCATCTATACCGCTTAATCCTGTATTCAGGGTCACGGGGGCCTGGAGCCTATCCCAGGAGACTTAGGGCACATGGCAGGGTACACCAATCCATCGCAGGGCACACAGACATACACACATTTACACACTCATTCACACACTACGGGCAATTTGGGACTGCCACTTAGCCTAACCTACATGTCTTTGGACTGTGGGAGGAAACCAGAGTACCCGGAGGAAACCCACCAATCACGGGGAGAACATGCAAACTCCATGCACACAGAGACAGGAATCGAGTCTGGCCGGGGATCGAACCCGGACCCTGGCGGTGCAATGCGACAGTGCTAACCACTACACCACCGTGCCGCCCCCAGTTTGTTTCTTATTTGTTCAATTTTTTAATTAACAGGTATTTATTTTTGTTATAAAATTTAATGCAACACATATGGTAAATATTCACAAAGAAAATGTAAATGTGGAACTGCTATAATATAGGAACATTTTTCTCAGACACAAATGGACAGTCCAGGCACATTAAGACACGCCAGAGGTGGAAGGTAACTGAGTATATGTACTCCGTTACTATACCTAAGTACATATTTTGCATGTCTGTACTTGAATATTTTTTTTTTTACTTTTAATCGACTACATCATACAGCAAATATCTGTACTTTTACTCAACCACATTTCTGCTTGGTTTTTCGTTACCTACCCTTAGTGGTGTATAGGATTTTAGGCGTGAATTTCACCACCTGCTGGTGATTATATGTAATTCCATGACCTGCCTTTACTTTGAGATACGTAACAGATGTTTAAAATCAGAATCAGATGTTGCGTGCTTTTGCCCAAGTGGAACTTAAAATTTTACTGGAGTACTATTTGCCTCAGTGAATCTCTGCTTTACCTCAAGTACAGGATTTGTGTACTTTGCCCGCTTACAAGATGTATATTCTCTCATATATTGTAATATTTTTTAACTTGCCTTTTCTTTTATTCCTGTTTAGAGATTTAGACCACAATGACAGCGAGTACAGAAAACCATATTTGGTCAACTGAGGATATCCTCGGTTACGGGGCAACCGCGACTGTCTACAAGGCCCGAACTAAAGTATGTCGACGCAGTTTCCTGTCGCTCTGAGACATTTTAAAGAAGCGTTTGATGTAGTGAACTATGTAGGACATTCTCCTTTTTGTAGAAAACAAGTGAAGTGGTTGCAGTGAAGGTGTTCAACATGGCCAACTACGGCAGACCATATGAAGTACAATTGAGGGAGTTTGAGATGCTGCGGAAGCTGGATCACGTCAACATCATCACCCTGTTCTCCATGGAGGAGGTGAGTATTAGATGTTATCAGATGTTCTGTTTTGGCTTGTCATGTGTGTAGGTGTGTGTTTGTGCACCTCCGCCTGTCTGCTTCACGTTTTACTTGCAGTTATGATCTTGCACTTCCCACACCTTCCACAGGACCAGGACCTTTATCCCTTTCAGTTGTTCGGTTCTATGTTTGAATTATTTTTTGCGTTATTTTTGTGAGTTACGAGGATATAAATGTTTAGTGTATGGGATTTATAGTTATTTTTTATATCATGTGATATTATTTAATGGTTAGTTAACTATTTTCCCATACGTTTTCTTGGGGATGTTTTACTAATACGCAGTCAGGCAGATGAACAGGAATGATGTGCTGTACAGTAGATCTCGAATGGACTCGTCACACCCACACGAATTAAATGAAAACAGCTCCTCTTTTAAATCTGATGTCTCTTGTCACACTGTGCACAAACACATCAGCTGAAATCACAAACCTGAGATGATTATAGTTAAACAATTTATATTTTACATTTGTAAACTCACAGTTTTTACTTTCCCTATGCAGCTGCAGTCAAACCCCGTGCAGAAGGTTTTGGTAATGGAGTATTGTTCAGGAGGAAGTCTTTTGAATCTGCTAGAGGAACCTGAAAATGCATTTGGTCTGCCTGAATCTGAATTCATGATAGTCCTCCACTGTGTAGGTAAGAATTTCTCTTCAGCATTATAACCACTTAATACTTCAGTACGAATCAATTAAACAAAGAGTAGTGCATGTGGTTAGGGGAAATGGTGGTTTGATCATATTAGGAATAAGAGCATAGTGCAGTCTTTATGATTCCAGGAGTGTCTGTAGTATGCAGGTGAGATACTACAGATAGTAGTCTGTTAAAAAAAAAAAAGGTCTAGACAGTTAAACATGGGGAAAAAAAAGAAACAAATTATTATTGATTTTAAATAATATACTTTACGGTCTAAATTTGCAGTTCACGGGATGAACCATTTGCGTGAGAAAGGGGTGGTCCACAGAGACATCAAGCCAGGCAACATTATGAGGCAGTTGGGGGAGGACGGATGCTCAGTTTACAAACTCACAGACTTTGGTGCGGCTCGAGAACTGGAGGACGACGAGAAGTTTGTGTCCCTCTATGGCACGGAGGAGTACCTGGTGAGACTCTGTTTAACAGTGACTTTAGAGTTTTAAGAATTGCATTCGATTCATTATATTATGATCACATGTCTGGCACGTGAAATCAGCTTGGAGTTGTAAATATGAAACAAAAGGACTTCCATCTTACAACTGCATCACAAATATGTACACGGGTTGCACGCTAATGAATCTGATAGCATCAAGATGTCCCGGATGTTTTAGGATTAAATTATAAAACCAAGTGAGAGATGGATTCGATTTGGTGCCTCAAATGGAACTTGTTGTCTAATGGACAACATAAAGGCCAAATTCTTCTTTTGATTTTCACTTGTAGTATAACATAATGAATATTTAAACAACCAATTTTTAAATTGTATCTTTAGGCACTTTGCGGCCTGCCAGAGTAAAACATTTACTCCCATTTTGTTAATTCAATCTACATCATTATAATAAAATGTATTTATTGTGTTGAAGTGAGGGCCCTTCTTCAAGGCTTTTGCATAGTACTGCATACATGTAATTAGTAGGGTAATTATTTTGACAGAAAACTTGATCAGCATTTTTTTAAATATGTGTAGCTGTTTTTCAGGTTGAGCATCCAGATGTTTGGTGTACGTTTATTATTATCAATAAAACGTTTTAATTCAGTAATAATGCTGAAAAATGCATCTCTTTGTCTCATGTGCAGCATCCAGACATGTACGAGCGTGCAATACTGAGGAATCCCCAGCAGAAGACCTACGGAGTGACCGTGGATCTGTGGAGTATCGGCGTTACTTTTTACCACACCGCAAGCGGCAGGCTGCCTTTCAGTCCATTCGGAGGACCACGCAAGAATAAACAGACAATGTAGGGGATAAAAAAGATTATTATTTAGCAATAAAATGAGTGAATTGTCTTAATTGTTGAAAGTGGTATTAATGATAAGGCAAAGTTTTTGATAAGTCAGTATTAGAGAGAGTTAAGATTTTTAAATAAACTGGCTACTCACTTTCTCATCATCTATACCGCTTAATCCTGTATTCAGGGTTACGGGGGGCCGGTAGCCTATCCCAGGAGACTTGGGGCACAAGGCAGGGTACACCCTGGACAGGGTGCCAATCCATCGTAGGACACACACGCATACACACACTATGGCCAATTAACCTGATCTACATGTCTTTGGACTGTGGGAGGAAACCGGAGTACCCGGAGGAAACCCACCAAGCACGGGGAGAACATGCAAACTCCAAGCACACAGAGACGGGAATCGAAACCTGGTCGGGAATTGAACCCGCACACTGTAGGGGCAAGGCACTGCACCACTGTGCCGCCAACCCTCTCTATGAACTGTTTAATATTTCTCTCTGAAGTCCCAAGGATTATCATCCCTTTATGTTTAACTGTAAGGTACCAGGCTTCCAAAAGTCTGCAAATGTACTGAACTGCTGTTAAATGCATGTGGGCATTAGTTGAAGAGGATTTCCCCAAAGACAAATGAGTGTAACATCAATGGTGTTAAATGTGTTATGACATTTCTCATTTGATCGTAGGCATAAGATCACCACTGAAAAGCCAGAGGGGGCTATCGCAGGGGTTCAGAAGATAGACAACGGTCCCATAGAGTGGAGTTATAATCTGCCCCATTGCTGCCAGCTTTCTAGGTGAGTATTTCAGATGTGCTTAGATTATAGCTGGAGCTTTTTTCTGAGTCAGTGATAAGAATAATACAGGAATAAATAGAATAAGACTAGACTATAGAAACAAACTCTTGCACATCAAATTTACAAATTACAGTACACTTTGTAATAATGATAGATTTTATGTTTAACTTTATTATGAGAAGTTCAGGGATATGGTTTGGAAAACTGCTGAGATACATTGAAGAATGCAATATAACATATACACTCACTGGCCACTTCTTTAGTTACACCTTGCTAGTACTAGGTTTTTTCTCCAGAACTTTTTAAATTATACATAGCATAGATTCAGCATAGGCGCTACTGTAGAAAAAGTCTTTATAGATTTTGGTCCATATCGACAAGACAATATAACACAGTTGCTGCAGAGTTTTTGGCTACACATCCATGAAATCGAATCTCATGTTCCACCACATCACAAAGGTGCTCTATTGGATTGAGATCTAGTGACTGTGGAAGTCAATTGTTCAGGCTTAAAAAGTTGGATCAAGGAGAATTTAAAAATAGAATTCAGCATTTACATCCTAGGAGGATTTTCACTGGTCAGAATTACGTAATTTCTGACTCCAATGCATTCGACAGACGAAGCCGGAAATTTTGCACTATTTGACTTAGATAGTGCTGTTACTATACCTTAGTATACATTACATACAGTACATTAACCCTTAACATTTTATTCAAAATGGGCGTTCTTGTGTTTTTCAGAGACAAATTTTGTGACAAGCATGTCATTGTCATTATCTTTTATTCTGTCCTTCCAGGGGACTGAAAAAGCAACTGGTCCCAGTGCTGGCCAACGTCCTGGAGGCCAATCAGGAGAAATGCTGGGGGTTTGACCAGTTCTTCATTGCTACCATGGACATCCTTCAACGTGTAAAAGTGCACGTCTTCTCACTTCAGCAAGCCACGGCCCACACCATCTACCTCCTCTTTTGCAACACGTTAGTATTACTAGTGCTATTAGAACTGCTGTTTCTATTACTAATCAGGTCGACGCATAAAAAAATTAAATTAAAATAAAAACCCAGATGTGATGAATTATTTTGTTTTAATTTAGTGTTTCAGTCTTCTTGGATGAAGTTCAGGATCAGACTGGGATTGGAGCAGAAATGCAGCAGTACCTGTTTCAGGGTCACCCGCTCATCCTGGAGTCCAGTATGAAAGTGAACAACTTGCCTCCCACCACAGCAAATCGACCCATCTTTCTGCTTAGCAGAAAAGCAGAGAAAATCGCAGCATTGCCCCCTAGACAGCGTAAGAACACGGGATAATTTTTGGTTGTTATGGGGGGTATCAAAAAGTTTCGAGACTAGTTTTGTAACACGCCAACAGATGGCAGCAGAAGGCTGCACACCTGGTTGTAGGGAGCACCAATCTTCATAAGCCAAAAAACATCACACTGTGTATATTGGGAGGTAATATTCTGAGCAGGTGTGTCACCACATCTGTTATTTCATCATGGACAGCAAGTTAGAACAAAGAGCAAACGTGAAATTCAGTATCAAACTGGGCAAATCTGCCGGAGAAACGTTTGACATTATTCTGTAAGTTTGCGGTGATGCGACAATGAGTCATTTGAGGTGTTTTGAGTGGCCTGCACATTTTGAGAGCAGAAGAACATCACTGGAAGATGATGAAAGTTCAGGAAGACCTTCAACGAGCTCAACCCCGAAAAAATCATTCGGCAACTTGTGCATGCTGGTCGTCAAACAACAATCCACAACACTGCTGCCATTGTCAGTGTGTCGTACAGAACAGTCCAGGTTATCCATACTGTATGTGTGATTTGAACATGCACCCATTTTGCATGGCCCTGGAGCAGAAGGAAAATCTCGTCAGCCATGAGAACTTCATGTCGAGTACCATTACCAATGACAAAACTTGGGTGTATGGGTACAAAACCGAGATGAAGCAACAGTCTTCCCAGTGGAAGAGCCCATCATCTCCACAACTGAAAAAGCCGAGGCAGGTCCTCAACTCAACCAAGTGCATGCTCATCGTTCTTCTTGACATTAGCGTCATTCGGGCCAGAGCGTCAACAGCTATTCTACGGCCAGGTTTTAAGGCCTTTGGCGAAAGCTGCTGTGGATCTGTGGCTCAGTAATCTCGAAACTTTTTGATAACACTTTGCAATAATATAAAAAATATAAAACATTTTCTGTTTGTTCTGCTCATGGAGATGACCTTTTAATTTGTCCCTTCTCTTTTTCTTTCTTTTAATATGTTAGCCGATATCCCAGCTTTTCCCTCAAAGTTCGACGTCGTGGCCGACCACACGTTCTCGAAGGTAGTAAAGAAAGGCTGCTTTGTACCCAGCACTGCGTTTAAAGGGAAAGTAATTTATTAATCTGTGACTAAACATCCAGAACAAAACCCGCTTGTTCTTCTCCACAGACCCTAGTCATGATGATCCACCAATTTCTCAGGACAACACGGCTCCTATACCAACACAGAGACCTGATTCTACAGGGATTCTACAGTCACGTGTGAGTAACCTACACTCTCTATGAGTATATACAGAATGGGGGAAAAAAGTATCATTTATTCTGTATGAAAATTCCAGGAGAACTACAGTATCAACCGTGCCACAACATCACTTTTCCTTTTCATGTTCCGATTCTGATTTTTGATTTGGACATCACCCGAAGCCCTTTGCCTGTATTTGTATGATCTGGTTGAATAAGTGCATTTATATTTTCGCATTTGGCAGACGCTCTTACTGTCCTTATCCGGGTGTTCCTATTATAGTGTCTGGCGCGTTAATGTAAACAAGTCAATATCAACAGTTTCTGGCGCCTGGTGTAACTGTTGTTACATGTTTGTTCTTTTTCCTCATTTGCAGTGAATGCGTTCTTGTCGAATGCAATAACGCGGCACACAAAATCGCTATGGTGAATATGAAGCTGCTGTCCTGCCTGAACACGGAGGAAACCCTGGACGCCTTGTAAGGAACACACTCGGATATCACTCTTATAAACTGCTAGTATATAGATATCTTGTGCTTAAAATTATAAAAAATAATAATAAAAAGAAACTAATAAACAATAATAATTAATAATAATAAAAATGTGGATCTCAAGGATGGACAGGTGATAAACGTATAAGCTACTAAAACATGAACTGTGCTTGTCCAGCCCTGTGTTTTAGTGTTAGCTAACGTAATGTAATAATGTGCTGAGCTAATTAAGTGTTTGTTTTTTTTCTGACATTTTTAAGCAATATGTTATAATCCTCTAATGATTGCATGCTCCACAGTTTATCAGCCCAGATGTCTCTGCTAGTCCAACACGCCCAAGCTAGTGATTTGTCCGGCACTCTATCCTACTTTAAATTGTGCTCTGATTTCAGATTAAAGATGAATGCTTGTTGATGCATTTAAAGATTTACTGATTCATTCCTCCTTTTGTCATGCAGAAGACAGATTCCACTTGATGTACCACTTGTTACCTCTAACAACATGCAGAAACTCAGATTGGTAAGAATAATACACAGATAGAATACATATTACAGACCAAGAAGGCTTTATTTTCTATAGAGAACAAGTTTTTTTTATTTTTTATTTTTTTATTATTGAAGTCACCTTACCCCCCACCTGAAACCATGGTATACTGCAGTTTATATTTTTTCTATTCTATTAGGGTTCCTTGTGTTGTGTAGATATCTGTCTGTGTCTTTAATATCTGTGGGTGGAAAGAAGGAACACTTATTTAGTGTTTGTTTTCCTATAGATCCATGAGCGACTATCTGTGTATGCCAGCGACATCCGAGAATTCCAGAGCAAACTGCAGCACGTGCATCTGGAAATAGCTGAGCATTCCAAGACACTGAGTCTGGACAAATGGTATGCATGTGATAAACATGGTCATTATTTTGCTTTACAGTTACAGTCAAAACAATTCCATACCTTTCTTGTTAACTTGCTTTTTGGTTTACATCAGAGAGGCTTTTTTTTTTTTTTTTACAATCAAAGAGAAACAGCTTTAAATTACTATAAAAGAAGATTGTCATCAGCCAAAAGTATACATTCACCAAATTGACAGTGTGGATGATTTCAGAAATTGATGTACTCGCTAACTGCCTGATTGGCATTAGGAATTAATTGGGAGTGTACCTGAGGCATTATTTAAGGGCCTACGGTTAGAGACTCCTTGCTGCTTTTAATACTCTGAGAAACATTTCTCAACCTCCATCTGTCCAGTTCCTCCATAAAAAAATTCCAAACAACCACCAAGGTGCCATAAACGAATATAAAACTATTGGGAGTTCATAGACACTGCATCATTTAGATTACCTCAACTAAACAATGACTAAAAAATTTTAATTCCTTCATAATTTCCTGCCAAAGAGCCAGGCTTTTTTTCTTTCTTTTTTTTTTTAAAGAATAGATTCCTTTAGGATTTTTCGGCTCTGTTTTTTAGCAAGTTTCTGGCTCTCGTTTTCAGAGTGATGACCGATGATTTGGTAATGCTAAATGGACGAGAGGGGAAATGAGGTTGCTTCTAAGGTTGTTACTGTATATAAACAACCAAATTTTATATTATATCTTTAGGCACATAGCAGTATGTCACAGTAACATACAGTACAGACCAAAAGTTTGGACACACCTTCTCATTCAAAGAGGTTGAATTTGTATTATGGCAAGAAAAAAACGAGTGTCCATCATTACTTTAAGAAATGAAGGTTAGTTAGTCCGAAAAACTTTGAAAGTGTCCCCAAGCGCAGTCACAAAAACCATCAATTGCTACAAAGAAACTGGCTGACATGCGGATCGGCTCAGGAAAGGAAGACCAAGAGTCACCTCTGCTGCGGAGGAGAAGTTCATCCGAGTCACCAGCCTCAGAAATCGCAGGTTAACAGCAGCACAGATCAGAGAGCAGGTCAATGCCACACAGAGTTCTAGCAGCAGACACATCTCTAGAACAACTGTTAAGAGGAGACTGTGTGAATCAGGCCTTCATGCTAGAATATCTGCTAGGAAACCACTGCTAAGGACAGACAACAAGCAGAAGAGACGCGTTTGGACTAAAGAACACAATAAAGAAAACTCTTTGAATGAGAAGGTGTGTCCAAACTTTTGGTCTGTACTGTATTTGTTGCCATTTGTTGAATTTATTCTACATTATATACATTTAATTATGTACCCATAAAGGAATTATGGGTAGCTCAAGAATTTTACACAGTACTGTATGTATGTAGGGAAAAGTTTCAGCCATCCAAATGTGAAGCATGCTGGTGGTGGCACCATGGTGTGAGAGGTGTTTTGCAGAGAAAATAAAAAGAAACTTTTCGAAGACAATCAGGAATTTTTAAATCAAATTGTAACATGTTATAAATTTTGCCCTAGTGCAGTTTTAATTGTATTTTAATTTTAATTGTGTTAAGTGTTTAATTGTGTTAATTGTGTTAAAGGCGATAAAGTGAAAGTATTCAAGTAGTGCTTTACAGAACTTTTCCCTGAATCCCGTACAGAAAAGGCGTGTCTGAAGGAGGAGACCTACAAACCTACAAAGAAAAAAAAAGTTTTCATTTGATTCATGTTAAGCAGATAAAAGACAATGGGAAGAAATACAAAGTGTACTTTTGTCTCATTAAAAATCTGATACAGTAAATACATCTATTCTGGAACATAGATCATAGATGCCCTAATTGACAGAATAGGGAAATGTGTGGAATATTAAAAGCCTAAGCATATCTAAACATCTTAAGTATCCAAGAAAGGTGTTGATTGTGTCTTTAACCATATGGACAATTCCTTTTTTTTGAGCCTTTAATGGCATACATGTGGTTTGCTTGATGCAGCATACAGAAGATGGAGGTGCTCCTTGAGAAGATCGTGGCTGTACATCGGCAGTATCGCAAAGACAAACAAATCGGCAGTGAGTATAGTCTGTTTACTGCATGTTTGCATATGATAATGAATGTAATTGACAGAATTAACAAATAATCAGGATAGAATTAGAAACAAAACATTAGAATCAGTGATTACTTTTGAATTCGGACACTGCATATGAAAATATGAAATGTTTCAGGAAGTATCTCTGTATTTTGGACTTGAAGTTTTAGGGTATTTATAGTCATGGAACAGGAAGCTGTCCTTCAGTCAGGGAGGATGCTAAAAACATGTCTGATGAGATTTGTGATTTTTTTTTTTTTCTTCTTTTTTTTCTGAAAGTCTCGGTTGAATAAACCATGTTTTCCTTAGAGATTCAAAGACAGCTTATTCAGTCTTATCTAAGGGTGTACAGTATAAATAAAGAATTCAGGCTGTCAGGTATAAAAAGGGGAGTGTTTTGTCTCCTCTTTGTTCTGATTATATCATTAGTTAAAGCACTGCAAGCAGAGTCATTTATAAATGACTCACTGAGAGAACAACAGATACAGTGCTGTATGTACGTCAGTTTAAAGCTGATTCTCTCTCCTCCTCTCCGTTCAGAGCTCAGCTACAATGATGAGCAGATTCACAAGTTTGAAAAGTGAGTATTAGATAAGCAGTAAACACCGAGTAGTAAGCTCTCTTTAAAGTGAACGTGAGCATTTGTCGTGCTTTCCGTGCAGGATTAACCTGTCGGCTCACATTAAGAAGGTGAAGGCTTTGTTTCGTGACAGCTGCCTTCAGAGATACCAGGAGGTTTTAGCTGCAGTGGTGGCGTGGAGCAGGTGAGCTCGCACCCGTTACACAAGAAATTCAAATATATGTAAAGTTATGTAGTTCATAAGGAGAAGAGTGTGCTAATTCGGGCGATGTAAATGTTAATGCAGAATACATGATTACTCATCACTAAGGGTGCTAAAGGTTTCTTTTGGTGCAAGAGCACTTGTATTGTATGTTCTACAGTAGGTCTTACATTTGAAAATCATCTCTGAATGTTAGACCTACTCCTCACAAAAATGGAGCTTTTTCTTCCCCAAAAAGTGGACTTCTCAAAGAGTGTCTTCATTTAGCTCCTTTGGGAGGAAACAAATGTGTATGGCTAGATAAGAGTTCTTAACCACGGGCTATAACTTTTGGATGTATACAGTATTATGTCATATAGTTTATGAATTATAAATGGTGTACAATGTGAAATATTGTTATTAAAGTGTGCCTGTGTGTGTCTGTGTCTAGCTCACTATTCGACATTCAGTCAAAGTTAGAACACTTCAGCGGGCTCTGCATCCAGCTAATCAGGGAACTGCACATGTGTGAAGGACAGCAGACCAAGGTCGGTTATTTATATTAAAGTAATTATAATAATAATAATAACTCGAATTCTCTTTGATATAGCACTTTTTCTTGTATGTATACAATATTACAATTTAAACTAAGGATTTATGATAAAGCATTACAGCAACTGATGAAATAACTAGGAATCTTTGTATAAAGGATTAAAGCTCAGTGATGAAAATGTCTTACTAAACATGTTCATCTGGATTAAAAAAAAATTATATAGCGCTTCTGTTCCTAATATTAATCATTGACAGTAGGAATGCAAAAAAAAAGTCTTATGATACTGGCTTCATTTTGATTTGGGTACAATAATCAATAGACCACAGCAACGTGCTGACAATTTTTGTGGTATTTATTTATTACAACATGTTTTGTTAGGGTACTCCCCTTCACCAACAGCTGCCAATCAGGGAGGGCGTAGGCTAACACTTGTTTCCTCTGATGCCAACCGCATCTTTTCAGACTGATGCATCGCTAGGGAGCAGCATAAAGCACAATCTTTACGCCCATGATTACGTCACTGACTAATGTGGGAGTACCAGTATGCCACGCCTTTGTCTCGAGAGGGTACAGTCAACCTGCTCTTGTTAAGTTCGACCTCGTAATCCCCAGGTGATATTAGTGTGAAACATCTGCAAAGCAAGTCAGATCTTACCATAACATAACTTATCTTCTAACAGTTAAAACAATCGTTTCACTTTTTCTGTATATTTTTTTTCTTTGTCACTTTTTTTTATTAATAAACAAGCCTCATTACATGTCCTGTTGTCCTGAAGTCTTGGCCCTGACAGAAAACCTTAGACAGTTACAAAAACGCTGGCACTGTGGACTCCTTTTAGACATGTGGAGAGAAAAAAAAAAAACTCCCTCAGCAGTTGCACTTGTCCAAGCCCAGTTCAAGAATCAAACGCTTCTGAGCAATCAGAGTTGTGCACTCCACAATGCTGCAGTACAATAATTTTATATTATTCTTTTTTTTTCAGTCAGGTGTATTTAAAATTAAACTTATGTTATTAAACCCATCACATTTGTCCAGGTTTTGGACACGGCATTGGTCATTACATTTAAGACACAGGCTGGAGCAGAGGCCGAGGATGGAAGGAAGAATCGAGACAATATGATTCTTAGGTGGGTCCCTGGAATTCAAGACATCTCCAGTGTATACTGTACATACATCAGAGTATAGTAGAGATTTACGCAATAGTCCACTACTTTGACTCAATTGATTGATTTGGTTCAGAAGTATTCCTAGAATACCCTAGGTTTCCCTGGAAGTATTCTTGGATGTTCAAGTGTGGATATCACTAATTAACATTTTATAATTTCATTTATGGTACTGGTTTAACTTCAGGCAAATTCCTAAAGACTGGCAAAGTTTTCATTATATTCTGCCAAGTCAGTTTTGTGTGATCCTGTGACAAAATCTGTTTGGAAAGGCAAAGCATTTCCTAAGACTAGTGTTTCCTAAGGTTCTCGAACGTACAGTATGACGATGGAGTTCTGACCAATGTATAGACAAAACCTTTCTTTTTTTTTATAGATTTACACATGATCGGTGCTATCATTCTTCCATTTTAATTCATTCCGGCTCATTTGTTTCTTTTAAAAGCTTTGTTATATACACATGCTGTTTACACAAGCTAGAATTGTATAATTCTCTGTGGCGAAATTTTATTTTTCAGAATGAAGAGACTAAAGGATGAAATGGAAAAGTTGGCCGGAGAGCTGCAAAATAACAACAGTATAATAGAAAAGTATGTCATAAAAACTTTAGAAGCAACTCTGCTATAATTTAACACAACCTACATTCGGACATGTTTGCTCCTTTGTGTTTTTCAGTCTCAGAGCTGACAATTCGAGGCTGGTACTCGATCCTAATTTCCAGCAGCCGAAAGGATCATGAAGGTCCTGAAAAGATCTCGCTAGTGTCTGCTGTAAAGAGCCCACAGTCTGAGCTGGGCATGGGCTCCGAAAAAGGAGGTTTTCGTGGCCCACTGGGTCTCTCTGTTGCTGCTCAGATCAAATTCCTGATACTGATGAGAACTGTTCATCCTCCTACAACACCTGCCTATGTGAAACACAGTCTCCGTGGTACTAAAGTCTTGATCTCTCCAAAAATCCAGACTCTTGATACTCTTACTCTTTCTACTGGAAAATGAACTACTCGAGATCCCTCACACTGCTGATTCATTTAACAGTTAACAAAAATATACATATGTTTTTATGTAAATGCCTGTCTAATCGTTTTGGTTTTGTATGTCAATATTATTATTATTATTATTATTTTAATAATAGTAGCTGTTTTAGCTGGGATCAGAACGCAAAATGAACCATAATATAGCACTCCTAGAGAAGATAGGGTTAAGGGCCTTGCTGAAGGGCTCAGCAGTGGCAACTTGGAGATGCTGGGGCTTGAACCCCTCAACGTTCTGGTTAGTAACCAGAGCCTTAACCATTTGATCCAACACCACCAGAACGCCCCTTACAGTAGTACAGTAGCAATGATAGACATATTGATATTATTAGTACCAGTGCTATTACTATTATTATTATGAACCAATATTATGATGTCAGTTCTCAAATAAGCTGTCATTAAGAGAAAATGCCTACTTAGCCTACTTGAAAATATATCATTACGCCTCAGTTTCACTTTCCTTTCAACATGAACGTCTGAATATTTCAGATATTATTACATTGTTATTAGTGTGCATTTCTAAGTTGTATTTGAAGTTTATGTTTAAACCAAATACTACTATGAGCAAGTGATTAATCAGACTTGTAGGTCCTTCTTATTGTTCATGAGTGAGCACTTCAGTCAGGTCCTAGATGATTGGTTTCTATATCCTTCGATTGTAAATAACTCAAATAAAAACACCTACCGGATGAAAAAAAATGTGACTTTAAATGTATATGACCTCGGAAGGATGTTTCACCAAGCCAGCACTTTTACGGAATCATCTAGACACAAGCTGTATTAAATATTGATGCTGCTGTTAATTTAGCTTCTACAGTGAGCTGATTATTGCTCAGGAATGTATAAAGTAAAATATAAGGTACTAAAGCTGTCACATTTATTGGTGTAATGGGTGTTGCTTTGATAGATAAGCCTGCAGTGTGGCTCTGCTTTAATTAGTCTCTTGAGCCACAGAGAGGAGCCCATGATGCAGGAAGAGGTGTGAACTGTAAAGATAGCGGTGCCTCGATTAGAGCAAAGTGTGCTCGGTTTAGGATTCATAAAGGGAAGTGTTTTTGTCTATAGAGCACTTTCCCGAAGACTACTTATTGCTCTATCCTACTATAATTATTATGACGTCAACTCATGAAAATTGAAATTGTTGTAGACAGTAAGCGTGGTACAGGAAAAACAATCAGGACTATACTGTACATTGGAGGGAAAAAATGTCAACATGCAGAACGGTTAAGTCCACCCAAGTTATCAGTGGAACATCTAGGTAACACAATGGACAACCTCTACTTGTCAAAACGTAATGAAGACAATAGGGCAAATAGGTTTATTTAGAAAGTGATGAATAGTGTTTTTTTTTTTATACTGTTTTATTTTAAGTGAAGTATGTCCATATAACCTTGGGTGTGTACAGTATACTGAGAAGACGCAGAACATGAATCAAGCTTTGTTCCGTAAAAGGGAAGATGCCACATGCAGGGGAAGTCCTGTGGCTACTAGGGAAACTACAGCGTAGGCTTGACAAACCCTCTCATGCTACGTCCAAAACCGCAAAAGAACGTAGCAAGGGGTGTCAAAACAACACGTCACTCAAGACAGAAGGTCACAGACTTCATATCATGCTTGAAACCACAGTCTTAAATGGTATGTTTAAAATGATTCTCCACTTATGGAAATAATATCAAGACTTCTAATAGAATACATTCAGCAACCAAGCCATAGCGAATTGTTAACACTATTTTGACATAAATTACGTCAAGTTCTACCAGCACTTTTATTTCAAATGAAAGGAGTTCTACTTTTAAGGTTTCCCTAGAAGGGCAAAACAAACACTTATTTAGGAAATGGTTCAGGCTTATCATATGTCTATAGTCTATAGTCAGCTAAATGAGCATATTGTTTTTACTGTAACATACTCTGTTTTCAACAGCCGACTTCAAGAGTTATGAAGCCACACTCTCGCTGAGCAAACCCTCAGGAAAGTACACGTGTGTCCTGGGGGAATCCTTCAAAGGTTTTGTGTAGAACCATAGAAATGAGTATTTTACTATCGGTTTCAAATTTTGGACACTTAAACTACAAGATGCGTCCCTAAATCTTAGCACGCGCAAATGTGTGATAAGCTGATTCGAGCGTGAGTTTTTTTCTGCAGCCAGTGACCAAACAATTCACCAGAATGATAGAATCTAAACTTTCGGCTACATGTGGTTGATTACCCAAAAACAATTACTGGTACAACCTTTTTCGGTGGGAGGGATGGGTGGGGGTCTGGTTCATAGCTTTATCCTCTAATGGGGGGTTTACTTTTTCATTTTGGCTAAAGCTTCTCCTAGAATCACAAACCAGTGAACTATTTTAGGTGCTTTTCTAAAATGTCCAGGTGCTTTTTTTTCTCTCATTCAGCTTATTAGATTCAAAAGTTTTATTTTTGTCTTGTATTCATTACAGCACAGTGATATTATTTTCTTCACATATTCAGCTTGTTTTGCGGATCACAGACTCAGCCATGATAGGAAGGGATTAAGGGCCCAAAACTGGCATCTGGGCAGTCCTGGGGCTTGAACCCACAACTTTCTATGCAGTAACCCAGAGCTCTAACTTTTGAGCCTCCAGTGCCCTAAATTCAATAGCAGTTGGAGTTGTAACCTTAAACTCACCTATAGAAAAAAAGCAGGGGTTTCCAAAGAACAGCATCATGACAAATGTGCCCAGTGAAAAGATGTTGACTGCTTCTGTCTTAAAATGTTTGATAAAGACTCCGCCAGTCAACACACTGCAATTTTTCCTTTCACTTGGCAACAAACAGGTAAAACACTTAGCTAAGTCTCTGTCTCTCTCTCTCTCTCTCTTTCTGACTACAGCAAAGTAAAGTAATTTACAAGATAAGTGAGAAGGCTTGCTTTCAAAATAGCTGAAATTCCTGAAATTATATCATTGTTGTTTGAAAAAAGTTTTGACAATCTTGTCCTAAAGGGAACTTTAGCTAGTTAGGGTTCTCACCTTTATAAACTAATTTTTTTTTTTTTGGTTTTTCCCTGATTTTCTCCCTAATTTAGTCGTGTCCAATTCCTCCCCGTCACTAGGGGGCTCCCACATTAAGGCTACTACCACTCATCTAGGAGGGCCGAAGACTATCACGCCAGCCGACCGCATCTTTTCGAACTGCTTGCTCACGCACCGTTGGGTGCAGCGTAACACACTCGGAGGACAGCGCTATCCGCTCCTTCCGTTGCGCGAGCTCACAGACGCCCCTGATTGGCTGTAGAGCCGTGATTAATGTGGGAGCACTAAGTACCTCTCATCCCTCTCCTCTGAGGGAGCTCAGCCAATCAGCTCTCTCTAGACCTCCGGCTGCGAGAGGTTACAGCACCACCCGGGATTCGAACTTGCGATCTCCGAATGATAGGGCGAGCACTTTACCACTGCGACACTCGGAGGCCCTTTATAAACTATATTTAATAAAAAGTCTTGATGTTAAATTAGATATTATTACCTAGGACAAATTGAAGTTTACTTTAGATCTGAAAATGATTATTCAAGAATTAAGCTGTAAATGTAAATTGCTGTAATAAAAAAACAACAACAAAAAAACAGGATTTTTAAAATCCGTTAAAAAAAACTTAATAGAGATGTGAGAACATGTTTGTCTTATATTTTAGTTTGGAAAGTTTAAAAGAGTCTGGCATAATATCATTGCTGTTTGCAAAAGTTTTGGCACTCTTGTCCTAAATGGAACTTCTTTATAAACTGTATTTTATAATAATAAAAAGATTCTTGATGTTAAACTAGCTATTATTACATAACACAAATGGAAGTTTACTTTAAATCTGAAAATTATTTCATAGATAAAATCATTTGAGGATTAAACTGTACATGTAAATTGCTGTATAAAATGTAAAAAAAAATTTTTTTTTTTTTGTTAAAAAATTTAATACAGATGTTAGAACGTGTTTATCTTGTATTTTAGTTTGGAAAATTTGATGAGGCCCTCCTGACATAATATCATTGCTGTTTGAAAAAAGGTTTTGGCACTTTTGTCCTAAAGGGAACTTTAATTAGCTAGTGTTCTTATCTTTACAAACTATCTTTTATTTATATATATATATATAAAATGTAAAAAAAAATTTTTTTTTTTTTGTTAAAAAATTTAATACAGATGTTAGAACGTGTTTATCTTGTA
>QMIH01000011.1:1316500-1327256 GCA_003987875.1 Clarias batrachus | reverse complement strand
ATGTATACGGTACATGTAAATTGCTGTAGAAAATAAAAAGACAGAACATTTTGTATTTTTGTATTTTCATTTTCTGAACTCTTAATACAGACGTGATTTTAGTTTGGAAAACAAATCAAGACAAAGTGTTTTCAGAACACTAGTGCAGTAGGAATGAATGAGCTTATGAACATTGATCTGTAATCCAGCACTTTCCCAACTCCTCACTGTTCAGTGAGTTTTCCGGGGATTTTTTATTTATTTATTTATTTATTTATTTTTGCCTCTTATCCACACCACCCTGTGTGTGTATGCGTGTGTGTGTGTGTGTGTGCGCGCGCGTGCGCGCTGCGTGGGCAGTGAGTGGGTGAGCATAAGGAGCGTCTTCTTTAAGAGCGCGCGCGTCCTCCGACTCGCTGCCATTTCCAGCTCCTTGTCGCATCCGAGCGCGTCACGACTTCACCGACTCTCCCGATTCAGCGCACGTACAGCTCCGTACAGTCGCCCGGTGGAAAGGCGATGGCGTCCGTTACGTTAGGACAACACCCGGCTCGGCACCACCTCGACTCAGAGAAGCTGTTCCGCAAACTGGCGGATGAGGGGAAGAAATTAATGCGCAAACCGTCACGGGAGAAAATGACGCGCGAGCGCGCAGCAGCAGCAGCAGCACCGAGAGTGCAAGTAAGCCACCGTGCGCCGTCAGACGCGGGAGGCGAGACGTCACTGAAGATGTGCGACGGCACCGGTGCAGAGCCGCCACGTAGTGTGCCCGGGCCACGGCACGCGGACCAAGTCGCTGCGGCGCAGTGCGCACCGGAATGCGCCGGGAACGACGCGCGCAGCCGTGGCGACGCACCAAACGCGAACACGAACAACAACGGCATCCTCAGAAGTCACCCTCCTCGGAGGAGCTCGGCGAAAACCCTCAGCGAGGTCTCAGGCGGCAGACGCGTCAAGTTCAGGTCGCTCTCCGCGGACGACGACGCGTTAGAAGGCATCCAGCTCGAGCGGCTCACGCAAGCCAGAGGCGGCGTCGTAAAGCTGATGCGGACGGAGCAGCCGAGGAGGCAAGCGTGGTGCATTTTCGACCAGGATGAACCCAGGGTGAAGGCGGAGAAGGGAGAAGGCCACCTCTTCGGCCCTCTCAGGGTCACGCAGGACTGGTGTGACGCCTGCAACCGGCAAATCAAGAGCACTGCGCTCCGGTGCGAATGTGAGTTGGTTCAGGAATGAATCTTTTCGTAATCTTCTAGTAAACGACTCTTTTGGGTGTGAATCGATTCTCTCACGTGATTCAGTCTAGAGTTGCAGCTACAGTACAGTATAGTATAGAATGCTATAGATTCTTTCCTGATGTAATTCATAGCTAAATGTCTGACATGATTCTACCTGAACGTACTGTGTCTAGAGTTTCAGATACATGTGACCGATGATTGATTGCCCTAAATGATAGTGTACATGCACATTGGGGAAAAAGACAAAAAAGGTTTGTTTATGGTTCATAACTAGCGCAGCACTGGCTTATAAACAGGATTTTTGGTTAGTAGTCCTAATCACAATGTAGAGACCCATTCAAAGTGTTTTTCTAAAAATGTACATTGTTTATACAAACTATTTATACTTATTTGTTATTAAAATAAATGATTCGGTTCTGCTTTTTTTTTTTTTGCTTTTGCAAACTACTCACGTTTATGGGATTAATGCATGGATACATTTTTTTTGCGGTTAAATTGACTATTATTACATAATTGGAAATTGTCCTTAATCCTGAAAAAAAAAATAATTAAGCCAGCACAGTGGCTTAATGGTTTAGCCCTGTGGCCTTGCACCTCCAGGGTCTGGGTTCGATTCTCGTCTTGGTTTCTGTGTGCATGATCTCCCTGTGCTTGGTGAGTTTCCACCGGGTACTCTGGTTTCCTCCTACAGTCCAAAGACATGTAGATTAGGTTAACTGACATTCCTAAAATGTGTGAAAGCACGTGTAAAGGTTGCCCAGAGGTCCTACAATGGTGGTAAAATGGGAATAAAAGCAATGGTAATCACCACTGGCCTCCACGGTCCCTGGATGGACTACAGACGTTCCTAGATGGATGGATGGATGGATAGAATTAAACCATAAATGCAAGGTGTTGTGGAGAACAATAGAGGTGATAATGTACTATTTTTGTTATGGCTCTTGTGGTCAATCAAACGAATCATAACTGCTCTTTTGAGTAAAAGCAGTGTGTATCATATACTGTAAATCATATCTTTCGCATATGTGATTATCGGAATGATTGAAGGATGAAGTGAGGTGTAAATGGACACCACCATATTCCATGTCAGTTACCCTTTAACAAGTTTATACAGAAGCTGAAATGCCGGATGGTAAACTCTATTTGAATTCTGGTCCGGATTATCAGGTACTTGTGTATTACTGTGTAGCACAGAGGAATCTTTATGTATGTACTGTAGACTTCAGGGTTCTCTGGTTTTCTTTCACCTCTCAATACGTACAGTCATTGGCTGTGTTAAAGAGGTTGCCCCTGTGAATGCGAATATGTGTGTGAATGTGTGCACTGTTCCCATAAAAGGCACATAACATAGAGGATGTGTTCCTGCCTGAACCCCAATGCTCCTGGAACCTAACTACACTTAAACACTTCTACACATTGATTTTAATAAAACTTTGTAAATGTTCTTAATTCTATGTAATAGGTTTAACATAAACATACATCATTTACTTTTGTCCATCTTACATATTTCACATTTTACATATTATACATGGATCATTTTTCAGTTGACAGTTTAATGCATGCATGAATAAATGATGACTATAAGCATACCTTTTTTAAATAGGGGCAAGTATTTTTGTATTTCAAGAAGAACACAAGAGTTGCAAAGGATTAGCATTTTTCCATACAGGCATGCTGAATATGCTTTGAGGAAACACTATCGCTTTTATCTCTCACTAAGGACAACTATTAACCGAGGACAACGATGCGTGTGTGAGTGTGGAGGGGGGGTATGGGACAAGAGGCAGAAAGCGTAGCATTATCAATCATAGATAAACACATCACAGTAGGGAGCACGGCTCTAAATACGCCAGCTTTGGAGACTTTGTGGGTCCATCTGGTATTTCCTGCTGTAGGGGGGCTGTTGTTTTTTTTGTCTCAAATCATGTCATAACCCAGGGTAGTTTATCAAAATGATGACTTCAGATATGAGCTGGGTTTTTTTTTTTTTTTTTTACGAGGCTCACAAGGGTCGCACAAGGAAGAGAGCAGAAGGGAACGTCCCCAGCAGGGGTCATTGTTTGTTTTGAATGTTCTGTACTTACCACAGCTATTACTCACGAGGAGGGCTTAATGGTAGGTGCATGTCCATGTGATGGGGTTTTTGAGTTGTGGTTATAACAGGGCTGTCAATATGAACATGTTAACACATACAGTATTTAGAATTTTATTTATTCTATAAAATATAGAAATGCTAACGCTTTTCTATTTTTTTTAAAGGCAAATGAATCATATGACCAAATAGCTTCCCATAATCACAGCACAGTTGCGCGGCATGTTTAATGCAGATAATAAGATGACTGAGGAAACATCACCAGGTGGGCTGAACGGCACGTTTCATTATAAAAAGCTTCTAGATGAAGTTCGGATAAAAGCAAAGGAGTGTGCTCGAGCTATCTTATTGTTACAATAATACATGAGACGTAAGCCATGGGAGACGGATAAGGCTCTAAGTTGTTCCTCAGATCTGAGGATCCCGGATCGAGCCCCAGTGCCACGTCCCGTACTACCAACCAATAACTACCAATAACAACTATCATGTAGCGTCAGTCCCATCTGAGAGATGTTAATTTAACATATTAATTTAGCACTAGTTTATAAGTAGAGTATAAAGTTAGACTTTTTAAAGCAAAGCATACTTGCTGTGCAAGTCGTGGGAGGCATTTTAGCTAGAATGAGACCTAGCAACTTCATGCCGTGCAGCTTATGTAGAAGCAGTTATTCAGGCAGCCTGCAATTCCATGATATCAGGTTTGGCGAAATAAATAAGAGTAACTTGGAGATGGTTCCGCTTTTCCTTGGAATTAGCCGAACTTTAAAAATAACTACAAATATTTGGATGAAATCAGCAGAGAGAGACGATGCTCCCAAGTACCTTTCACTTTAAAAGAGGATTTCACTTTCACTGTCTTCACTTTCAGGATAAGATCCAGCATTCTTTCCAAATGACGCTTCCATCTAGAAAAGAAATCCAAACTGCTTTCTTATTCATATAACTGTCCTAAATTAAACTCATAGTAATTACTGACTGATTTGCATTAACACGAATAAGTGAATCTACAGTACAATTTGTTAGATGTTCTAAATGTAACGTAATAGCCTCCCGTTATTGATGTGAGTGTGTGAATCACTGTTTGTCCTGAAAGTGCACAGTATTAGTGAATACGTATCGCCAGGTTCTAACACGTTTCGAACCAGATGCACTTTCGCAGCGCTCTGTGACGACGTGCTCCTGGCTCATCTCTGTAGCTCATACATTTCCTGTATGCGTGTCCACAACAAGGGAGCAATTTCACAGGAGTAAATTGATCCTGTGGCCTTGTGCTGTATTTGTGTGGAGAAATAGAGAGAGAGAGCGAGAACAGATGGGGAAAGAGATTGAAGGGACAGAGAGACGGTGTTAGAGAGAGATAAAGTTGGTATGAATGCGTGTGTGTTTGTGTGATGGAGAGAATGAGACAACAGGAGAACGCACGAGAGTGTAGTGTGTGCGAGTGCACGCGGCCGTGATCATGTGTGTGAAGGAGTGTCCACAGATATGAAGGTGTGTGTAGTACGGTGTTGGCAGTCTGTCAGACGTGCTATGGAAATCACAGGATGGTGATGTTTTAGAGAAGTATGATAGTAAAAGTAACTACTAAGAGTCGTCCCATGCGTCACTATTTCATTCCTTTTTTTAACCCGCATGTGTCTGTGCGCTCATGTATGTGAAAGAGGACGAATAGATTACCTTTGCTTCAAATAGATTTCCAAAGAGTCTGAGTGTGTTATGCTGCCCTGTGATGCGACACGAGCAGTAATTTGAATTGAGTGTAAGAGGAAGCATGTTTTAACATTTACCCTGCCTGTTCGGTGGCTGTAGGACTGTAGGATGGGGAGGTAGCTGGATGGTGTGCAGAGATAATTGTCCATGGAGGCCAGGGTTGGGTATGGAGCTGGTAGATAGCATCCATGCTTTTAAACAGAAAAATGCAACTACATACTTAATATACATTCAATTATTTGTCTGCGCGCGTGGGGCACTAAATAAATGATCCAGGCACTGCTTTACTGTATGTGGAAAATGACTTCCAAGGGCTTTATTTAATGATCTATGCAAACGTTACAATTATAAACTCTCTAAAAGGTCTTGAGCCACTCCTCATTAGATTATAGATAAAAAAAAGAAAGAAATGGGAACAGATGTTTTACTGTGCTGCAGTTGAGTCTGTGTGTGTGGAGTTTGCCTGTTCTCCGTGTGCTTGGTGAGGGTTCCCTCAGGGTACTCCAGTTTCCCACAGTCTAAAGACATGCAGGTTAGGCTAATTAGCGTTCCCAAATTGTCTGAATGAGTGTGTGAATGTTGCCCGGAGGTCCCACCATGGTCGTAAAACGAGAATAAATGCAGTGGTAATCAACATTGGCCTCCACGGTCCCTAGTTGGATGGATGGATGGATGTTAATTACTTGGTGTATCACACAACTCACAGATTGAGACATTTCCAGTTCTCATGTTGTATCAAGTTTAAGAGATTCTTTATATAATTTTTTTTTAATGGTTACCAGCATGTGCATGCTTCAAATAGGTTCTTATGGCTCTATCTTTTGTGTGTGTGTATGTGTGTATGTGTGTGTATGTGTGTGTATGTGTGTGTATGTGTGTGTATGTGTGTGTATGTGTGTGTATGTGTGTGTATGTGTGTGTATGCGTGTGTGTGCGCGTGCGTGCGTGCGCGTGCGTGCGTGCGTGTGTGCGTGTATGTGTGTGTATGTGTGTGTATATGTGTGTGTGTGTGTGTGAGTATGACCCCTGGATAAAACTCAACTGAAAAGCTATTTCTAAAACGTCCGATCAAAAGCCCATAATTCATACTTTCCAGTCTATTAGCTAAGACTGTAATCAATCCGGACCGTAATTATACCAGGCTGAATCACAGTGATAGAAAAGCCTTAAACCTGATCTTGTGTAACCTATGATTAAAGCCACAGCTGCTTTTGTACACACTAATTTAAAAATGCTAGACCTCTGCTGGGGATCGACGAAAGACGGGAATTATCTGTGAAGGATTTATGAAGAGACTATACAGCACTGTATGTTATGCTGGTCCATAAAGATACATCATTTTATTTCATTTGAAAGAAGTTGCATGAAAGGAGACCGGGAGATCAAGTCGATTTACTGAATTGTTTAGCTCATTATGGGCGTCAGTTCTAAAGTCATGGAGTTCCACTGTGAATATTGTTACTACGACAGTGAATAAGGTGCATTTCTTTTCCCCCTAATCATTTCAGGTTGCTTTGCCGACCTGTCGGTTGTGTCCTTGTTGTTGCTTCTGTATAATAAATCACGGCCGAGTCTCGGGTCACTAAAGGGCAGAGGTTTCATCGGAGCCAGTGAGGCAGAACATTGTCCTCTAATAGGCTGTAAGTCTTGTCCTTAGAAGTGGACATCTCTTTTTCTCTTATTCTAAATGATGTCACCATGAGTAAGGCTAACCTATTGTACTTCGAGCCATCCATCATTAGGCAACGCGCACTGCCGCAGTATGGACAGGGGACAGAGAGAGAGAGAGAGAGAGAGATATATGTAGTACATCATGTCTGGAAAGTTTGGTCCTTTCGGTATGAACCACGGTATTTGTTCCTCTTTTTCAAAACATTTAGTCTGAACTTGCCAGAGAAGGAGTTTCACTCAAAACTTTTATTTTGTGGTTTGTCATGTGAGGACATGACTATAGATTGTGGAAAGTCCCTTGTATCCCTTATTGTATTGGGCCTTTATGTATATTTACTTTCACTTTCCCAATGTCACACTCTGTTACATTTCATTCCCGGCATTTTACACATTACCTTAAACACCCTTCCTCCATGTGTTGGCATATCCAGGAATCTCGTACAAATGAAGTCTCATTACAATAAACTGTCCGCACCCCCTCACACACCCCACCCCCTCCAGTCTGGATTTAGCCCTGATGCTCGCTTTGAAGTGGCTCAGCTCCCAGGGCATGCTGGGATATGGTGTATTTTCGAGGCAGTGGTGGTGAGGACAGGCTAAAGAGAGAGTATGGCTGTGACTACAGCTCCATATTTCTTCCTCGCAGCCCCTAATTACATGCAGCGAATGAGAGAGCCGCCAGTCAGCGGTTACGGCCGTGCCATAAACAGCTCGGTTCCTGTCCATTTTCCTGACTTGTGTTGTTTTGGTTTTCTCTTTTTTCTCTCTCTCTCGCTCGTTTCTCGCTCTCGTGCACGCCCACCCACAGAAAACACACAAGCCTCATAAAATAACAATTCTTCTCTTTCATTGCGTAAATGCACGGGCTGTAATATGATTTTGACAGAGCGGGCAATGTATTTAGGTTTAATCCCGTTCCAGACCGGAGATTTCTCACAGATAGCAATCAGGGTTGTGTGTGTGTGTTGGTGAATTTAGCTGACTCATTGTATTGGCGGTGCTGGCTCTGAGGGTGAAGGGGAACAAATTATAAATTTATTAGCTAGCGGGCAAGTGGAAGCTCTAGCGTGCTGTTTATACCCTTTTTTTTCGGTTGCCTGGAAACTGACAAGAATAAAAAGTAGGCACTAGTGTCACAGGGTTGTTTTCTCGCCTCGTTTTCTCCACAGTTTGGTTTTGGCAATTCTCAGTTGTGGCCTTTAAGACACACGAAAGCTGTGAACCTCTGTACATCTTTTTTAAATAGTGCTGCGTGATATTTTAAGAGAAAAAGAGCTACATGACCTCACAGACACCAACGATCAGAGGCACCACTAGAGATTCTGAGCCCCTTGAACCCCTAATGGTACCAGTTCAGGTACACCTACGACATCCCCATATATAAACATGCGATTGATGGAATTTATAATATTTCTTTGGCATGTCACTGATTTAGTGATATGTGTATTATCGTGCCAGATTGTTGCTAGGAAACTAAACCCAATAATGTAGTGGTACACATACTATACCAGTTTAAATACTGTAGACCAGTTTATACATACTAGTCGAAAGTTTAGACATGACTGCTAACTCCATGATCTTTCCTGATTTTGATTTCTTTCTGCATTGTAGAACAGTCTCGTGTAAACAGTTGATATTGAGGTGTATCTGCTACTTCTGCTCTGTACAGCTTCAGAATGGCTCTGATCTGAGGTGCTGTTTGTTAATTGGTGACGTCTCCTCTGCAGCAGAGCGTTGACCTGGGATGATCTTCATGAGAAGGTTTCATCATGGTGCTAGATGGGTTTTGCAAACGCACCTGACAATACTGTTCTTGCAGGATCTATTCCAGAACAGCTGACCTATTTTATAGTTTTTTTAATCTCCAGCATTGTTTTAGAATGTATGAAGATAAATCACAAAACAAACAAAAAACAAAAACACTGGATTAGGTGTGCCAAAACTTTTGAATGTCTAATTTTTACAGAGCCACGTTTTTTTTATGGGTTTTTAAAAAAAAAATTTTTTAAGCATTTTCGAATAGGACAGTGACATGCATTCGGGTCGTTGGCCCTTCGGCCTGCTCACAACCCCTCAAAAATATTCACGTTTGATAAAAAGAATAACTGCGCCCCTCTCTCTGTAACTATGCTCAAATCACTCATCTGCTGCATCTTTTAATCCAGCCATTTAATTCGATAATCCATTAGGATTAACCTCTTCAGGCTTCCAGGATGGTCTGACTGTATTGAAAGAATTTCCCTAAGTGGCTAAATAGTAAGCCTTTATGTACAGTAGAAGCTTTTGTAAATGTATTTATTATAGTAGACGCGGTCTGATTAATATCAAGTTGTCCTCAATTCTGATCTGCTCTGGACCTGCTGAAGACACTTTTGTCCTGTTTTGACCTTTCGCTCTTTCACCAGTCCCGTGTGTTTTCAGAGAGTCTCTTTTTTTTCCCACACATCTTGTAGGTGGGACGCTACCCAACAAGCCCTTTTACATATGTCTCACTACATAGAGGAACATTTCAGTGGTCAGGGCTGCACAGGAGGAACCTTGTCCCGATGCCTATTGAACAGGAGAGACATTGTGTCGGGGTTTTCAAAGCCCCATTCACACGCACTGACAGGTTCAGGAAGCCAGGAGCAGTTTGGGGCTGTTCTGCAACCCACACTTTCAGAATTTCCCAACATCATCCCTGATACAGGAGTGTGGAGTGTGCTGCATGTACGCTATATGAGGTGGAAAAATGAATACGTTACTAGACATACTGTAAGGTGACAGTCCTGACAGACACTGGTTTTCTCTTGAACAATAAGGATGTATGAGATACAGTCAGTTCAACTGTACGGTCAGAATTAATAATGAACAAAGCTTTCCGATTGAAGCAAGGCATGGAGCGGCAATGTGTTGAGTCGCACAATGTTTAATCAGCTAACAGTTTTGTTGTTGTTGTTGTTGTAACCTTTAAAAGTTCACAAGTTCCTATTTTGCATATTATGTGATATCTCCAGTTTGTGGGTAGAAACAGAATAAATGCCCTGGGAAACATTTGCGTTAGTTTACTCTTATTCTTCTATTGGCGTGAAAGTTTTACTTTGTAGCGAAACGAAAAGCAGATAAACGTTAGATATTTGTAAATATACATTTTATAAGAAGCAATGAGTCAAAGACACCAACATTTAGCCACTGGATAAGAGAAGTGATGTATACCATCTTAAGCTGGAGAAAATTAGGTACGCAGTTAGAGGATCTGTCGGCACATTTTATAATATCTGGCAACCTTTCTTAACCTTAACTGAAAAAGAAAGACTGTATACTTATGTCTGGTATATATATATATATATTTTTTTTTCTTTCTTTTTATCAAAGTGTTTTTTATTTGTTTTCATACTATGAAGAGAAGAAGAGAGAGAAAAATGCCGTAATGAGTCATACTTGTATGCTTATACCCAGGTTCTTACCTGTTTTTTTTTTTTTAATTAACCAATGTGTTTCGAGCCTACAATACAATCTGTTTCCATGTATGATTTATTAATATCTCTCCAGATGCAAGCGCTATATCGCAGCTGCCATGTCTCTATACTGTTGTTGTTGTTGTTGTTTTGGTCGTTGGGTTGCGACGGTACTGTGTATCAGGCACAGCACACGGTGTTGCTATGGTTTTCAGTCACAGCGTACACATACTGGCGATTTTATTACACACGCCTACCGTGTTTGTGCAGCTTCCAGGCTTAAAGTCATGAATTCTGTAGCTATAGATGATGAATGTTTTTAAATGCATCTCCTGTTATGTTGAACTTAAAGACACCAAACACGCAGTGTGACTGGAGATCAATTCCTGATATCAGTGATCACACAAATGGGGTTGGGTGGATGGGTTCCCTATCGAGACCGGTTCCTCTTAAGGCTTCTTCCTGTCGCCATCTCAGGGAGTTTTTCCTTGCTACCGTGACCTTCGGCTTGTTCATCAGGAACGAGCTGATTTTGGTTTTGATTTATGCACACTTTCTCCCACATTTCATACTCATTTCAGTCATTTTCTTTTGATTCTGTAAAGCTGCTTTGAGACAATGATCATGATACA
>QMIH01000011.1:1298947-1316385 GCA_003987875.1 Clarias batrachus | reverse complement strand
AATTGATATATATAGTAAATTGGATAGAATTTAAAAAATGGGGTGGTGACACGGAGACTTAGTTGTTATCACTGTCGCTTTGCACCTCCAGGATCTAGGTTCGAGTCCCGCCTCAGGTCCGTGCGCATGGAGTTTGCATGTTCTCCTTGGTGGGTTTCCTCCAGGTTCTCCGGTTTCCTCCCACAGTCCAAAGACATGCAGATTAAGCTAATTTGTGTTCCAAAATTTCCCGTAGTGTGTGAACAGGTGTGTGTATGTTTGTGCCCTACGATGGATTGGCACCCCATCTAGGGTATACACTGCCTCATCCCGTAAGTCGCATGCGACCCTTTATACAGGATAAAGCAACGACTGAATAAATGGGCTCCGAACCAGTATGAACAAGTTAGTAGTTATACTCTATAACTATTTATTATACACTCACTGTGAAATTCTCAAATCTGATTGGTCAGAAGGTCTGAGCTCTAAGCATGTCACAATGTCTGTAGTAAAGGAGAAGGAGTTTATTGGACCATTTATTGTTTACTGTATATATGGAAGGAGCCTCTTCGTAAATGTCAGTAAGACTGAGCGGCTATAGAAACTTTAATATAAGTGATACTCACCTCACTCCATAAGATCATTATTTATTATATTACATAAGTGAATAGATCAGGACTGAGAGTTCTGTTGTACCTTAGCATAAGTAAAGTACCAGTGCAGAGAACTAAGTGTGACAGCGACAGGGGAGATGGTGCAGGATATATTTAGGTCACCCTTGACTCTTCTGTCCTTGCTTTCTTTGTCCCTCTGTCTAGTTTACCAGAAGAAATTGAAGATTTCTCGGAAGATTATTTGCAAAACAAGGGCATAATTGATTGTTATTTGCATATATATGGTGTTCTTAATCGAGTGTTAATTAGTTCCTCCTGGGAAACTCTGACGTAAAGGCTTGCAGTAGGGCGACATCTGTGTCTGTTGGTTCTTTATGTCAGAGTTATTTTCATGTACCTGTTTGTTTTAATGTCTCCTAATCAAATGAATCGCAGTTAATTAGCATCATATGTCATTAGTGACTCAGAGCTGCTCGTTGGTTACACATCTGCCCACTGGGATGCAAGTTTTATTAAGAAAAAGAGACAGGAGGAAAGAGGGGGACTATTGGTTATTCGGTGTGGCGCAGGAGATCAGATGTCCCTTAAGAGTCAGAGCGCGTGGGACATCCATCTGCCTTCACGCTCTCTGTCTGTCTCACTCACAGACACGCATTTAGGAAGTGGAGCGCCGTATGACGGCATAGAGAGCGAGTAGGGAGGATGAGCGAGAAGAAGAGTGTATAGAGAGAGAGAGAGACAGAGAGAGAGAGAGAGTGTCTGCAGCTTTAAGAGGGCTGCAGAGAGGAGGACGTGTGGGCGCTGCATCAGTGCAAGCTCTGCACTGCGTGAGAAAACTGGGGACAGGCAGAGAGCATGAGAAGCAGAATGTCAGAGTGAGAGAGGACATAAGGGCCGTGTCGGAGAGGTTATCAGGCCCGAGCGTGCCTTTGCAAGCCTGACGCAGCCCTGCAATGGTGGATGCACAGGACAGACTGGCAGCCCCCAGTGCAGCGCCACAGAGCCGCGGGCAGCCAGCGCCAGAGAGGGCCATGGGCACAGGTGGGCGCAGATAGCAGCGCCCGCCATGAGGTCGGCAGAGGAGGCAGCCGTGTCCAGCGCGTGCTTCGGCCACGTCTCGCGCCGCCTCGGCCGTCTCTTCCGGCGCCTGCCCAAGTCCCGGTCGTGGTCCGAGGGTCTGAGGCTGCTCCGGAGGTCCAGCAGCAGCGGCGCTCTTGTGCTCTCAGGTAAAGATAGTATAATTATATGAGTCGATAAAGTTTTGGAAGGACGTCTCTCATGTAACGGCGTGAAGAAGGGATGAGGAAAGAGGAATAGAGCGGTGGAAGAAAGAAGTTCAGGGAGGATTGAAAGAAGCTGAATCGATAGCGAAGGTGGAGAAATCTTCAGTAAACAACGAGACAGAGGGAGAAGGTAGGAGGTGGGAATGTGTCAGGGACAGAGAGGGGAGACATGGAGCACAGGAACAACGGCGTGATGAAATGAGGAATGAATAAAGGAACAGCGAGAAGATGAGTGGGAATGAGAAGTTGGTACTGCGGACCCTTTGGTGGCATGTTTACTGAGTAACCGAGCAGGGTAGGAGATGTCAGGAATGATGTGAAGGAGAAGAAAATGGGAGGAAATTCGAGGAAAAAGGATTTCATTAAAAATGAAGGAGTTCAAGGTTTGTGCACGCAGATATCCAGTTCATCTGCAACCGAAGAGCTCTGCAGTGATTTTATGCCTCCCAAAAATAGCCCAGTCCGAGTCTATAGGGAGCATCACATTTTACTCTCCCTCACTGTCTTTTTCTCCCTAAATGGTTAGACTTTCTTTCTTGCTGTTCCTATTGTTTTCTATTGACATGTAGAAAGTGATTCTGTAGTGCTCCAGTAAACATGACAGAGAGACAGAGAGACAGAGAGAGAGAGAGAGAGAGAGAAATGTGCCACAGTCAGGAGTTTGGTTCGTTAACGCAACATCAGCCAAAATGTGATCACCTGCTGTGCTAATAAAAACTGCAATGCAGAAGGTTGACCTCAGTGCTGTTTAGCATTGCTTTCATAACATCGGCCAGTGCATGAAGATGTGAGTCCCATTCCTAATTTCTGTTCCAATGCAGATTCCTTTGAGTAAACTCTCAACAGCTGTGTTGATCCAATTGAATTTCACCATCGATCTGGAAAAACCTGTCTCTCACAGCGGACTGATGAAGGCGAAGACAAGGATAATGAATATAAAGTGATCGACTTTAGGACATGCTAGCTGCCTCGAAGGATTTTGTTTTGTTTATTGGTCCGTTATGTAATATGTACTCTGCATCAACGTCCCAAATGGTTTAAGGTCAGTCTGGTGGGTAGAGTTAAGAGTCAGTGCCCTGTACTGTATAAGTGCCCTTGACTCATATGCTACAAAGGGTAGTTATCTTTCCACAGAGGTAGGAGAGATGACTACAAATACCGGACATTTATATTATAAAACATCATTTATATTTACAAGAGGACTTTTGTATGAAGGAAAACAGTCCGATAAGTTGAGAATAAGACTATGATTTGAATTAGGGGAAAAAAATAATAAATAAAGGCACAATGAGAGAGTCATCCTGTGTTTCTGGTACACAAGCGCCGCAATAGCTGAGCTGCATTACTGGAACATTTTATTCATGCCGCGTTTACGAAGTGCTCTTTCACTGTTTAGTCATCATGTTGTCATTTTCAGTGCTGTAAGCCTTTTCACTAAATGTCAATTAGCTGTGTTATTGTGTTATGAACACACTCGGTGATGAACTGGTGATACACACATGAGTAGGATGAAAAATCAGTGTTACCAGTCTGTGTTTTGTAAATCGGGAGGGGATTTTTTTTTTTTTTTTTTGCTCAGTTTTGCCTACCCCCCCAAAAAAAATAAAATAAATAAAATAAATAATAATAATAATAGAAAGTATTGCACACAACTTTATTGAATGAGACCTACAGTAGTGTACATACAGATTTTAAATGTATCAAACATTTGTCTGAGAAAAGCTGTCGATGATGATGGTAATATAAGAACGCATTAATATGGGGACCTTTTTTTTTGTTTTAAGCAAACATCCTGTCAATAGAAAATGTATTGTTATTATATAAACTGTGTAGAGTTTTATTTTAATGTTATTACTTTAAAAATGAATGAAGCATAGAAGATTAAAAACCTGGCTTTATGTCCTCAGCCATATTGGCTGATTAATCAAATCAATATGGATATCATGCTTTTAAGCTATTATTGACCGAGTCTGCTGTCCTGCCAATATCAGTCCATCCCTACTAAAAGCTTTGTGGGTTTTTTTTAATGCAGCTTAATGCAGGGTCTACAGTTCAGAGTCTCAGACTGTTAGTAGCAGCAGAATATAGGAGCATATGAGAGGATGCCTGAGTGACGTCAGCATCAGTGGTATCAGAGGATCTGACTCATAGGTGTGATCTCACGTATATACATATATACAGTTATTTTGGGATTTAAAGATGCTAATGAGAGGATTCAGAAGAATACTTTGTATCGGATGTCAAGTACTGAAAACTGAAGTGGAAAAAAGAATGTAATGATCTGCATTAGAGGCAACGTACAGTACTAGCAATGCAGTTACATTAAGAATAGCATTAGCTGATAGCACTCGGTGGTTCTTGATGGTTTACAAACGAGGGCTAGGGGATATGACAATCACTAGTGTGAAATGTCACAATATGGCAACATGGCAAAATGTCATTAGTGAAAGCTATTTGGAGTATCTGTTAATCAGCAGTAGCTTATGATCAAACATTTTGGTTGGGTATGGACTCAAACACAATCATATTTAACTCATACACCAGGCCACATTGAGTAACTCCGTAATATGCAGCTGTGATTGGAAGACATACATACAGTCATTCAAGTGATTTTGAGCAATTTATATTGGAATTGGGTCAGGAACTGTCCAACACAGGTAAATGCTGAAATAAATAAATAAAGTAAAAACAAAAGGCCATGTTCAAAGATGGATCAAACTCTTGATGAAGTCGCATCTATAAAAATACCCTTCTGTATATTCCACAACTCAAATTGTGAAAGACTGGTTCTGGGAACAAGAGGAGTCAGTTTCACATGATTTCCTTTTCAATTGGCCACCACTTTGCTTGATGTAATCCAAGCTAAAAGTGGCACGAACTAAGTGTTACTATGTGTGACTCTTTTTTTTGTCTTTACTCTCTCAGTGTTTTGGCCAGGGACTAATGTTACCCAGGGTTGCCAGATTTCGGCAACACATACATTTCAAAAAGCACACAAAAAAAAACTAATCTGGAACTAGTCCCAAACATTCAGACATTTTTCTCAGCCTTTACTTGGGAAATAAGGTCACCGTGGTGGCCACACATGTCTCATATACAGTATAGACATGAGCCAGAACATAATCCCCTTTCCCTCTAATATAAACATATTATTTGCATTTCTCATTATCTTGTTGGCCTATATAAACTAGGTCAGTTTTGTCAAAACCACAATGCTGGTTAGTGTGTCCTTAACTGTCATATTGAATATGGATAGATTAAGGATAGCATGTGGAAGAAAGGGGCAGCGTGGCATTCCTGTACAAATGTTATTCTGTATTTGTGTTGCGCAATACACTTCAAAATGAATTGAACGTTACCTGTGAGCACTGCAATATACTGTATAATGCGTGTAGATATGGCAAGTATTGCGTTGTGATATTATGTAATGTAATTAATAGTAGAATATATTAAGAAAGCAAAACAATACCTAAAAACAAAATTATTAAAACACTACAATAACCATTATAGCTGATTCCACCCAGAGCCGTGAGTTACAGAGTGACTGATTCTCCTCTCTATAGGACTATTGAAAGCAGTTGGCTTATGACCTCGGCTCGCTCTGATAAACGTACATACATGCTGTGTCTTTGTATGTGTTGCTGACTGATAAGGTCCTAAATAATCACACGGGTATTCAGAGCCTAATTGCAGCTGCACTGTAGGGAAAACCCACCGCATCCTCTTTTACCAGGCCACCATTCAGGACGTTTAGCTTTACTGATGAATCCTGATCGATAGAGATAGCAGGATAGAATTCACAATACCTTTCTTCTATAATTTAATCTGTAATGTTTAGTATCTCCTCGTCAAACTGGTTAGCTTCAAAAAGTAGCAACTTTCATGCTAATCGTGAAATATAGCAACAAGCAATCATTTTTCACCAGAATCACTGAGCACATGACAATACTGTATGCTGTAGCATTTCAGGATGTAATTTTATTTTAATAATGAGTCTAGATACCTATATAAATAGGGCATGTTTGCAGAGTTTTCATGCATTATAAGACCACAAACTGCCAGCCGTTTGGTTTAATGTTTACTTATATAATGGATGTATATTTGTGCTGTCATTTCTTTGCAAATAGAGTTATGTGACCAAATTACAATACGGATATCTGGTGTACATGTCAATGTAACACAAGCCAGACATTGCAGAATCGAGCTGAATAAAGAAAAACAAATAAATAAATAAATAAAAATACAAACATGTGCATGTAGCGTTATGCAAATCCCCTACTATTATTAATATTATTATTATTACTACTAATAGTGCTCATATTATTATTAGTACTAATAGCTATTAACAGTAATTGAACTATCTGCTAGTGTTAATGTTTTTTCTTTGATTCTTGACTACTGCATTAGATATTCTCTGTTATCTCTGTTCTCGATACGCTTATTTCCTGCCAAGTTTTGTCTGCTGTTGGGAATGAACTTGTTTTTCCAGTGGCTGTTTCTCTGAACGCAGGAGCAAAGCCAATGGAACGATGGAAAAAAGAGAGAGAACAGCTTTAACTTCTGCCATCTCCCAATGGTGTCGTTTATAAGAGCACTTAGTTTTCAGGTCCTGAAGATGTTTATGTGCATGCCCGGATGAGTTATTTTGATGTAGTAGTAGTAGTTTTATGTAAATAATCCCCTGACACAGTAGGATACTTGCCAGTTTAGTGTCTCTGAGTGTTGACCTTGGCGTAAGTTCCCTGCATTAGTAAAGAAGGCCTTTTCTCGAGTAGGTGAGTGCTGAATAGGAACAGAACAGGGTTTGTGCCAGGGTAAGACCAGGTGGAAGAAAAGGTGTGGGGGTTGACCCGGAGGTCTTACAGAAGTCAAGCAGACTTAACGAGAGTTATAGAGAATTAGCGCTCTTCCCAGAATACACTGATGATTTGTTTCTGGATTCATTCTCAGAAACACCTCTCCTCCAGTTAAACTGTCCTGCAGTTTTATCTGAAATACAACAAGTTATGTAAACAGGGTTCAGTTATGTGAAATAGTGAGTGTGTGTGCTGAGCCCCTGTCCCTCATATACAGCTTCCTGTTCAACCGTGAAGATCTAACTAGCGGAAAAAAAACAGGATAGAGGTTGATGATAAGTAAGTAGTTCTTAAAAACCGATGTACTGGAATTCAATAAATAGTAGACATGTTTATGATATCTAGGATGTTTCGAGGACACTCTAATCACCCTGATTTATTAATTCAACAGCATTTAATTGTTGTTTTCTTATATGTCTCTAATACACGCGACACTCTTCTTTTCCTTTTAGACATTTAATAACTCTCCGACTATTTCCATATAAGATTAAGGTTCAGTTATTTATCACATGTACCTTTGACATGACTTTTTCCAGTTATATCCCAGTTAGGAAGATGGGGGTCAGAGCTCAAGGTCAGCCAGGATACAGCGCCCCCTTGCAACAGTGGCAGTGCTGGGACTCGAACCCCTGACTTTCCAATCAGTAACTTAGAGTCTTAACCGTTTGAGCCACCACCTTTCCGTCTAACAAAACGTTTCATTTTTTAAAATCTGTTATCTCCGCATCCAGTTTGGCTTCACATTAAGGTACCAGGCGATGCGGTCAGGTTACTGGATTTTCCAGCAGAAAGTACTGCTGACACAAACAGAACCCATGAGCTGAAGAGACTGATAGAAAGGTGTCAGCGAAAAAAAACAAATGCGCCTTTGCCGCGTGACCGGCAGCCTTTTCACTCCGGTTAGTAATAATGTGGTGGAAATGCTGAGAGTGACGATCAGGGCAGATGAGAACAGAAATGGGAAATGGGTAGGAAAGACGAGGCACGTGAAGAGGAATCATTAGGAGTCTGGATTCTCCCTCGCTTTTCTATAGAAAGCCTCTGCATTCCAGGTACAGAGAGGGGAATTTAACAAGCTCTGAGAGCTCGGTTCCAGATTCAATCCATGTTCATAGTATTTATGAGGAAGTGCCATGTTAAAAAGAGAAGTGTTCCTAAGGGGCAGGCCTAGCAATACATCACCTAGTTGACCTTCTTAGCAAAATGGAACTGTATAAATGCCAAAAGAGTTTGTTAGATTATTCTGCATGGTTGTTTATTTGGCTTGAAATTGTGAGTAATGTTTACTCATCACACATATTTTGATATAGGCCACATTAGGCACGCATTTACACCAGAGCCCTGTGACATTCCTCAATCTGATTGGTGTTGAGTAAAGTCTATAACAGTTCAAATGACCAATTAGTACTAAATACACTGTCATTTTGAATGAAACCAGCTCGACTTAGCAGATGCTATTATGTTAGTTTATGTAACATAATTATCAACAAAAATACTAGTATAGTAGCGTAATGTCGGGTAATGCTATTCCACTGCTGGGATTGATGTCATGGTAGTCACATGATTGAAAAACGTCTATATTACAACACCACTGCTGCTGTTTAAACTCCTGAGCATTAGACGTATAGTGTGTTTAATAGTGTTTATTATCACTGCTTACTAACCCTGAGCATGACCATTTATCCCTCTGGAGTGACTTGGCCTGTCTTGGACAAATAATTCAGAGAGAGGACTTTTGTTTCCTTGTGGGGCCCACATTGTACACAAACGGCCAAAGCAACTTGCCAGGGACATGGGGCAACTCTGTTCCATCTTTAGCCTTTTCTTTCTTTCTTTCTTTCTTTCTTTCTTTCTTTCTTTCTTTCTTTCTTTCATTCATTGATTTATTTAGCTTATGCTGTCCCAGTTCGAACAGATGTATAGTGATGGAGTGATTTTCCACCTCACAGACAGGCAGAGATTCTTTCTTTCTTTGTTTTCCGTGTTTCTGAAGTCTTCTGCATTGCACTCCAGGTTAAAGCTAAAGCCAAGATACAGCTAAGCTTCTTCCAAATGTATCAGGTTAAGGAGGTCAAGCAACAGTGTTAAAGAAAGTGTTAAAGCGTGTACAGACGCAGCGGCTCGGAGCTCCTAGTTTGTTTGTTTGTTGTTCATTATAGCATAATTATACATATTTTTGTTTGCTCTTCTCTGAGAGCTACCATATTACTATAATTACAGTGCATTCTCTCTCTCTCTTTCTCTCTCTCTCTAAAACAGCTTTGGAGCATATGGCATCATGCTTGGGGCAAAAAGGGGGCGAGGGCATATGGGGTAGTGCTGAGGGTGTCTGGGGTTAACAGAATAAATAGCTTAAGGCTGCACTAGAAATCTGAATAATCCTGTTTGCGGTTTTCTTGTGGGCATAGATGCCGTTATATTAACATGAAATATTTAATATCAATATTTAAATGTGTTATTACAGCTTTATGCAGCTGTTATGTTGCAGTCATACTGAAAATAAATTCCCCCCCAAGCTGACCCCCATTCACTATGTTGAACTAGCATGTTCCTTATGAGTTACCATTTAAGGAAAATGGGTGGGGCTGAAACGGGGGTGGAGCTAATGTCTAGGCCGAAATTCTTTTAAACAGATCTTGACCGGAAGAATCTTATAAGATCTACTGCATGACAGTATTGCAAATCACAGATTTTTTAAATGTGTTTTCGAAATTACATGTTTATTATAGATATAGAAACACATTAAACTAGGACAAATTCCAGCTTTGAGATGTTATACGGAGTACGTCTGCTGTGCAATAATGAATATACAGTGCTGTTATCAAGATGAGATGGTATGGTAGTCTGTAGAGAAATGTTTTGTCTGTCTTTTTTTAATTACACTGTTGGTATTCAGCTAAGGCCGTGTCTGTTAGGATTATATTCCAGGTGATTTCAAGAGCAGCCAGTAGCTGGCATCAAGCGAATGTTGTACTGGAGCCCAGTTGGATTGGACTGCTGCTAGGGTTGAAGGTGACAGGCAGAGCAGGATGGAAGTCCTCCCAGATACGCATTTCCTGATCCTGGATCATGCTGTTTACTTTGGATAGACTCTCTTAATCTCCCTTTCACACCCATGCTGTCCTGTGATGCGCAGCGACTGCTGAAAAAAAGTGACCTCTTTTTTCCGTGTGTGTTATCAGTATCGTGTGCATGTTTAAGGCATTCCCATGCCGTCCTCCCAGTTTGCTGATCCACCCTGCTCCTCTTACAGATGTGCTTCAATGTGTTTAATACTGATAAATCATTATGAGCTTAGTTTCGCATCTGATACCCTGCCATACCCTGCTATAAGAATATTTTTTGCTCATAGAGTGGAACGTATTAACAAGGGCTGCGTTTAGTGTAAGACAACAAAATGGAAACCAAGGCAGCTGAGCATCACTATCACACTTGTGTCTTGAGGCAGTAGGCCAATAAATAAAGGATGTGTTGTAGTTCCATGGATTGCTGTACACTTAAGTGATTCATTGCAAAACTCTTAGTTTGATGGGCTTTTTTTTTTTTTAGCTTGCTTTACTGAGCATACGGGCTATCCTTAACCTCATTGTTGTGTTCAATTTAACTAATAGAAAGGTGGGTTTTTTATTTCTCTTATACTGAGGGTTTGGATTCAGAAGCTGGTCCTAAATCAAGGCAAAATCATTTTCTGAAGTGTTTACGACCAAGACTGTGGTTACTGTAAGACGACATTTAATTATGTGTGCTTTTGTTTCGTAAAAACTCAAAAAGGACCCTGAGGTCCAGTAAAAATAAAATGCTCCATTGCCAGGGTAACCTTCATGTCAAAGAAAAGTGTCTTGGCAGGCTTTGTGGAACAGTTTGGACATGCCAGTCTTTCAACTAGTGCATTCTGCTGAGCTCCTTTGGGTTCTGGCTGAGAGATTCTGTCGCCATCTATTGACCATTATGTGGAACTACACCTGGTGAAAGGGTGCACTGGATTGAGGTTAAAACAGCAGTTTTTTTTTTAGTTCTCATAGAATGACATGTTATAGTTAATAGAATGACATGTTATAGTTTATAGATTTATAGATACCTTATCTCACTAGAAGTTAATAAGACAAAAATGTAGTTTATTCTGTTATTGATACACTGCAAAGCCATCTGTCTTGAAGACCATCATCTGATGAAGAAATAATTACAGCTTTACTTAGAGACTCCACAAATAAAGAAAGCCTCATCATGTCAACCCTTGAACAGTTTTTAATCCTTTTATATGGAGCACAATACATAGTGTAACCACAAGGGGGCGCCACATACAATATTAAAATAACAGCATTTTCAGTACAGTTGCACTACGCACAGAAGGCAGCTTATTTGACAAGTTACACCTAACACAAGGGCTTTTAATCAATAAATCAAGAACACTGGGTGATTAATGTAACAAAAATCAAGGTGACCAAAGATCAACCCCAATCCTGGAGTCCTAAAGTCTAAACTCTGTTTGTTTCTCACAGTGTATGTATTTATTTATGTGTTGTTTGTGCGTATTTATCCACCAGATTGCAGCTACACTTGTCATCTGGATTGCGAGAACCATGTTCAGCTTGACTGTAACCAGGGAAACGTGCAAAAAGAGGAGACGCAGACCGACTCCCCCTGCAGGACATACTCTACAGCACCGCCAGCAAAGGTAATTAACAAAATAAACGAAAATTATTTACGATTACACCTAATGGGACACGTAACAAAAATGTATTCGACATGAAAGGTTCAGGAGATTATATGCAGCTTAAGTGGCTTTTGTTGTGTTCATCCCTTGGAAATGGAATTACAATGGAATTAATTAGATTTTTTTAATGATTTAAAAGCGCAGAATATTTTCATTGTGGCAGGTTTAATGAAACACAAACAACACAAAATGTTGGTTGCGTGGCAGATCCGTCATTGGCCAACTTCCTTTTACTGCAGAGCGAAAAGTCCATGGGGTTAAATTCGATTCGATTCAGCTCTTCGTACCTGGATGCTAGTTAAGCGAAATATCCAGAAAGCCAAAATTCAATCAGATTTGGCGCCACCTCTTGGTCTTTGAAGTTCATAGCAGGGATGCTCCTTTTGTAATTTCTGCTCCAAGTCTTTTAAGGATATCGCACTATCAGCGTTAAATAGCATTGAGGAAGGCTGACTAGAGTGTGCTTAGCATTGGTCATAATATAGTTTCCCTTCACCATGTTGGTTTCATGAGCATAGAAGTAAACATATTTTCTTCTGACATACACTATATTGCCAAAAGTATTCACTCGCCTCTCTTCACATGTATATGAACTTGAGGAACATCCCATTCTTAATCCATAGGGTTTAATAAGACTTCATTTGTGAAGTCAGACATTGAAGGCCTGGCTCGGAGTCTCCACTATAGTTCATCCCAAAGGTGTTCTATCGGGTTGAAGTCAGGATAGGCCAGTCAAGTTCTCTCACGTCTATGTCATCTCTCTCATCTATATCCTGCTTTACTGCTGTATGGACCTTGCTTTATGCACTGGTGCGCAGTCATGATGAGCGAGATGACATAGAAGTGAGAGAACTTGACTGGCCTGTCCTGACCTCAACCCGATAGAACACCTTTGGGATGAATTATAGTGAAGACTCCGAGCCAGGCAGGCTTGGGAAAACCATCAGCTGTTGCTGTGGATGAACTGAAAAAGGGAAGAAACTTAAGTTTTGTCCAAAATAGGGTTTTACTTCCTGTAACATGTTTTGACATATATACTGCACTAAAGTGCAATGAAGGGTTACTGTACAGATCATATTGGGTGAGAGGCCAGATTAACAAACATGCTGGTGAAAACAGGGAGTTCAACACAATTGTGAATGTCTGTTGTTGGATGTAAAAATGGACATAGGCCTAGTACACATTTTATATTTCATGTCGTGAAGGTGTGTACAGGTGGCATGGTGGTTTATTGGTTAGCACTGTTGCCTCGCACATACATATCTTTATACATAATCACTGGTCTGTGAGCGTGGAGTTTGCATGCTCTCCCTGCGATTGTTCGGCTTCTTCCCTGTTCTCCGGTTTCCTCCCAACGTTCAAAGAAATGGGGGTGTAGACTTCCCCTTCCAGCCGTAATCACTGGTGTAATCATACTGTATAGTATAGGTTGTTGTAGTTAAAAGTGGGGTTGCCTTTAATGGATGGATGGAGAATTTAGCTTTTACAACGTTTCACTATATCCATTATTCATTTACTTTTTCATATTAATCCCACTTACAATGAGCGGGACCTCGCTTCCCTACAAAGCATTCTACATCCTACCTAAAGGAGTAACCCAATTAGGCCTGGACATGCAGGCATTGTGTTTTCCACCTGCTTTTTAGATTGACATGCATTATGTCATAGCCGTCAGGTGGCGAGCTAATGCATTACCGCTGCCAGGCGCTGAAAGAGAACCAGCCAGCTGAAATGAAGATCTGTCACAACTTAATTACAAGGTTTTATTAAATCACACGGACCAATGCGTATATTAAGGTCAGCTCTCAGCCTTAAATAAAGCTGTTTCAGAGACAATACATGTCATGGGACAATAAAGCACTTTACTATTGTGTGATATAATTAGATCGATGTGCCCGAAATTGCAATGTGATTGAGTTATAATGCTAAACTTATCAGTACTCATCTTCTTTTTACTAATGTGAGCATGTACTGAAGAAGGGTCGTACACACAGTACCACAGTGTAGGACAAAACCTGGCCTATTTTTCTCTACCCCGTTATCTAAAAAAATAATCTGCACCGCTTTCCCCCCACTGTGCGTCTCTGCAGTGTCACATCTTCTCAGTATCTCCTCTCACCCTTTGTCTCTTGCACTGTCATTTTATATCTCTTTTTAAAATGGATGCATTATGTTCCTGATACAAGCAAATCCTTAATTTGATTGTCCTTAAATCCCTTAAAGTATTGGCACCCATACGCATGTTTGTTATAAAAAATACATATATATCCTTTAACTTCCAACTTTGTTACGATGTTTTGCGGTTTGTATGGTTTTTCTTTTCTTTATAGAACCTGTGTTACTCTGATAAACTACCGTACAGTGCCAGTTATTTTTCCCGAACAGGTACTGTATTTCTCATTTTTCTTTTCTACTCCGAGTTCATTTTTGCTAACATAATTGGCGCCTTTTCGACTTCCTTTTTCCTGTCTCACGCATAAAGGACCACACACATGAATGTGCACTTGGTAACATGCACACCTTTGTGTGTTAACATACTGTACACATGTGAATTGTGTAAAAACCTCAGAGGTGCTCCAGCGATATACGAGGTTCATTTTTTTTCTCGTTGTTTCTACGTATGTGGGCTGATGCTTATCGAAGTTCTTAGCTTCCTAGATAGAGTCTCTACTTCCTGTTTGTGTTCTAATTCACATGAAATGTCGCAATCGTCCTGGTCATGCAGTGCCACTTCAAACACTTACTTCCCATCTTCCTTTCACAGTGACATTTTCTAAAAGCCTTTTTTTTTACTGTTAACTGGGTAAGTTAAGAATTCTGTTTTATTTAAACACATATGGGATCAAAAACGGCACTTTTTTTCTGTATCCTTGATACACAGTACTGGCCTGTGAATAAGTGTTCAAGCTACAGAGGATATGTAGTTACTGATTGCATGCCATGGTTACACCCTGGATGGGGTGCCAATCCATCGCAGGGCACACTTCGGGTAATTTGGGACCACCAGTTAGTCTAATCTGTATGTCTCTGGACTGGTGGAGGAAACCCACCAAGCACAGGGAGAGCATGCAAACTCCATGCATACAGACTCAATGTGGAAATTAAACCCAGACCCTGGACGTGACAGTGCGCCACCGTGCTGCCCCTGTATTTTATCTAATGCCAGGCCCAGACAGTACACACCTCTGGCAGTTATGGAAATGTTAGCAAGGTTTAATGTAGCATGGAGAGCAACTAGCTAACAAACTAGCTAGCTTGCATAGCTCACAGCTTGGCCATGCGTTCAGAAGGGAGAGAAATTAGAGACTCTGTGCATTATTAAAAACACAGAGCGAGAGAGAGAGTGAGAGAGAGAAAGAGAGAGAGAGAAAGAGAGAGGAGGGGGGGGCAACATAAGGTTTCCTGGCTACCAGAGATGGGTACGACGCTGCCTTTAACACCATTGTGTAAGAAGAGTCGATCATTAGAGACTGGATACTGAGTGTCACTGACAGAAAACCTGTCCAAACCAGAATTTCGCCAGTAGCTCTGACAGTATTGATGGCTTCAAAGCAAATTATCAGTATATATTAATACACTTATTCCAATACATTATCATTTCTGTAGTAACAGATCATTTACAGTGAGACAAAAGTGATAAAGTGATGACAATAAAGGTACTAAGAATAATTAACAATTAACAATCAATATTTTTTTTATTTTTAAATGCTTTTTTCTTCAAAAAACCTTCTGAATGTGGCTGGCCATAGAGTCCAAAAGACATCTACAGTACATTAGCTCAATCTATGCTCACTTTTTGACACCACTGTAGTATTACTTATAACATATTTAACAATAATGTTATACATACTGTATAATAGTTAATATAGTGATGATTTCCACTGTACTGTATATTTAGCGATTACATACGGAGTTTACAATGTCCATGCTTAACACCTAGTACATTTACCACAACAGGAATCTTCCATTTTCAGGACAAGAGACTTTCTTGGTAACCTGATAATCATTTACATTGGCATTTGGCAGACGCCCTTATTCAGGGCAACTCACACTTTTATCTCCTTATCCAGTACATCTGAGCATGATGGGTTAAGGGCCTTGCTCTAGGGCTCAACAGTAGCAACTTGGTGGTCATGGAGTGTGAACCGGCAACCTTCCGAACCATAGTCCCATGCCTACCATACAGTACCAGTGCTAGTCCTGCCAGTGTCTTGAGATTTCCTGCCAATTTTAACCCGCTTCTGTGTTTCACCTGCTGTTCCAAACAGTCTCATAAGTGTTCCATGTGATTTTCAGCTTGGCACGCTTCTCATATAAGTCCTACACACCCACACATATTGGTCCTACACTCCCTACAGTTGGCATTCTGGAACGCAGGGTGTTGGGTTCGGTTGGGTCATGAAGCGTGAAAAGAAAGGCAACCCTCGGATTCCGGACAACAGCTGAGGAGTTACACTTGCCCAGTTCATGAGCTGTGTTTGGTTGCACAATAAGATGCTGTGACATTTTTTCAATTGAATTCCCATTTCTGTCCTTAACACATGTACATGAAGTATTCATCTCAGCGAAACTGGGCAGTGGAATTGCTCTCCACCTCTGACTGGGGAATCTCTATCCGTTCAGGCTCTCACCTCTGCAGTTCTTGGGCATTTTCTATGGAAGAACGATCCTGCCTAGTTTTTCATAGGATTGATTATCTTCCTTCCCAGCAATTTCCTCCAGCTCAACTACGGCATATTGATGCCATGCAGAGCAGGCATCCTCATCTTCAGGCCAATCAATAACCAAACCCCCAGGAGAGCAATCTTCCTCTCCTCCATCTTCTTCCCATCAACCAACTCATCGATTATGGTAATCTAACAGAAGGTTTTGGCTGCAGGTAATTTGTCTGCATTTATTGAAACAGCATTTTAAAAAATAATAAATCTACAATCATACACACACACACACACACACACACACACATGATATCATTCAGTAGCATTTCTGTCATTTTTTGCTTTGAACCACAAGAAGCCAAGTTTTTTTTTTTTTGCTGCATTGACAGAATACCTAAAAGTACCGGCCTGCCTCTAAAGCTTTAACCGCCGCTCAATGGAAATTGAGTAAATCTGTGACATGGGAAATCGAACATGGCTTTCAGCCACCGTCTATTGAAAGAGGTCGACACTTTATCTCTTTTCTAGAGCCAGGGCCTTTCATCTCACTCAGTAAAATAGAGTTATTCGGGTGGATCATGGACAAAGCAAGTCTGTATATGGACAAGCAAATAAAGAATATTGCTGATCTTTTTTTCAGCATGAAGTGATACATCTTCGACGTACGAGGACAAAAACTCGCTCACGCTGAACGGTACCCAGACGTATTTACTCTCTCATTATGCTGTGCTCAGCCTGTCTTAACTACTCAAGGTCAGGGTTAAAGGTTAAGTCCAGGGGTGCCTGCCGGGCCTCAAATAAGGTCAACAGTCATGTAATCTATGATCCTGCACATGTGTCGGTTTTTTTATTAAGCTTTTGCAATGCTCAGGTTTTGCATCCTAAAATGAACTGAATCCATTGAATTAATGTTGCCTTATTTTATTTATTTATTTATTTATTTATTTATTTATTTATTTTAGAAGAGTGTTTTAACATTTTTTTTTTAGATTAAATAAAAATTTTGGAAGATAAAATTGTGATTTTAACGTTCGAAACAGAGAAATAATGGTGAACACAAGTTTTTCAGGAAGTACGCGGTTTAAGATATTAATCTGTGTATACAAAAACAGCTATTTATTTTTTTCCTCCTAGATATGATATATCCAAGTTTGGGAAAAAAATGCACAAGCCTTAGTGAATTTATTGCGGGCAAAAAACTGAAGAAAAAAAAAATTCAAGAATGAAGTGTTGCGATGATTTACACCACCAAGATGTTGATTCATTTCCAGTATGTGCAAAAGTGTTTTTTTCTTTTTATTATTTCAAAGGTCCTTTTTCCTAATATATATATA
>QMIH01000011.1:1260702-1290762 GCA_003987875.1 Clarias batrachus | reverse complement strand
AGAGAGAGAGAGAGAGAGAGAGAGAGAGAAATTCCATCAGAAACATTGGAAAATATTTGATTGGCTAACTGTTACGCCTTGTTTTCAGTCATTACAGCCACAACAGTATTTCACGTGCACCTGTTCAACTGATCATATGTCAGTGAAGCAGGTTGGAAAATATGAGTCCAAATCCATGGACAAGATCTAAGCATTTCAGCTGACACAAAATTCATGATCATAAATCTACATGAAAGAAATCAGCGCCAGCCTCGTCTCTTTATACCAGTCTCTATATTTTTATTATGACCATGGGTGGTGCAGTTGCTCTTGGTTACACAAAAGTCCTAAATAATCTATAGTGAGACGATTATTTAAACTTTTTTTTTTTTTTTGTAAAATTTTTTTTATATAATTTCTTTTAATATACTATGCTATTGGGTGGTATAGTATAACTGTAATAGTTTTATAATATAAACTTATAGTTTCACTATATACGGTACTGTGCAAATATCTTCATTTTCCATACCCCTCATTTCTCCATATTAAATTGATTGATGTAGATTAAATTAAAGAAATGGCAACAAATGTTCTACTATAACAGACAGAAAGATAATAAAAAATTGGTTGTCTATGTAACAACCTCAGCAGCAACCTCATTTCCCCTCTCGTCTGTTCCAACCACTCAGCATTCAGCATCACTAGGACAAGTATACTAATCACCGGCCTGATCATCTGCACCTGTTTCTCACTGCTTCATGCCTGAAGCTAGATTGTGCTTTTATGTATGAATGATCCATATGGACTGGATTGGAAATGAGAGCCAAAAAAACACAATACTCACACATATACTAACAATACTCCTCAATACTATGTTAGAAAGAAGCAAAATATGAAGAAATGAGAGGCGACACGAGACTTTTACACAGTACTGTATATAATAAGGTACCCAATAGCAATAGTAGAAGAATAAAGAATGATGATATACTGTACAATAGCACAGATGCTAATGATGCTATACACTGAACTGTTTACATGTAACACAGAGGTCACAGTTCAGATTTTTAGTACAAGTGTTGATGGTGCCATTATTAAGCTCATCTCGAAAAATAGTGAGCTGAGTTGCTTGACTTGTCTGTCAGTCGTACACAATCCATGCCTTGCACGCATGCCATGTCTCACATTATATCAGTGGATCTAAAGGTTCCAGTATAAGCCGACACCAGTTTAAATGTCACCTCAGGCCAGTCGCCTTCAACACATTTATCCTGAAACATTCGCTGTTCTGCTTTAGCAATGGAATAAGCGCATACTGTAAAACCACCATTGTTAATGATTTTAATTAAACCCATATTTTTCAGTTTATTGCACTTTTTACACTTCAGCACGACTGTAATCGATAGAGCGCGGCGGATAAGTGCTGAGGCTGCAGTGTTATTGGAGCTGCTTTCTGTCTTCACTCAGAGCGGCTTGAGAAAATAATCGATTTGCCTCTGCTCTCTTCCTGGCACTGCTACTCCTGAAATCACGTTTGTTACACACTGATTCGCTGATTCTGTGCCTGTAGATATCGTGCACACATACATACACCTCTTTGAGTTTAAATAGGAATGACCCTGATTTGGCATCTCATACAACCTGAAAAATGTATTCTATATATCGGATATGTACAAACATACAGTAATCTAAATGTACAATTAGGAATGTGTATTAACACTGAAGCAGCCAACAGACAGTCAGCACCAATGTACTCTACAGTGTATTATGATGTCCTGCGCTCAAACTAAGAAATGCTCGATTCTGATTGGTCCGAATATGTTGATTAACTTTCTAGTTCACTTATAGGGTGAGGTTATATGGAGTACATACCTGTATAACTATAATAAATAGAAAAAATGAGAATGTCTGGAGATGAAATGGTCATTTACAGCTGAAGTAAATTGTTTTGCAACTTCTTTTTATTTTTCTGCATCATTACCATGTATATATGCAGAAAAGGTAAGAGATATTAATTAATGAACAGTTCATTAAGAAAATATTGTACTGTAGTTGTTGGCAAATTGCCATATGCAGCTATAACACCATGCCTAGTTACCCAATCTACTCACACACAGAAACTTATTGAAAATTATTCAATGTTGAATATATCTGCAATGTGAAAAAAAATTATAATTTTATGTTTTTATTATTTATTTGTCCCAAAGTGAGCAGCACGGTGCCTCAGTGGTTAGCACTGTTGCCTTGCACCTCCAGGGTCCGGGTTCTATGTGTGTGTGGAGTTTCCTCCTGGTGCTCCGGTTTCCTCCCACAGTCCAAAGACATGCAGATGAGGCTAACTGGTGTTCCTGAATTGCTTGTAGTGTGTGAATGAGCATGTGAGTGTGTGTACTGTATGTGTGTGTGCGCTCTGCAATGGATTGGCACCCTGTCCAGGGTGTATCTCGCCACGTGCCCGTGTCCTTGTATACAGGATAAAGTGATATGGACGATGAGTGAGTGATTTCAAGAAAGTGTTTGTAGTTACGTGTGTATTTTAGACAGCATTATAGCATTTACAAAGGCAGATTTCAATCGTTCTTTTTTCTTTCTAGTGTTTCCCCTCTCTCTTTATTCTTTGACTCTGTAATATTGACTCTATCAAGATCTATATAAATCTAGCACATAAAACTGTGTGTGTGTGTTTTTGTGTGTGTGTGTGTTTTTGTGTGTGTGTGTGTTTTTGTGTGTGTGTGTGTTTTTGTGTGTGTGTGTGTTTTTGTGTGTGTGTGTGTGTGTGTGTGTGTGTGTGTGTGTGTGTGTGTGTGTGTGTGTGTGTGTGTGTGTGTGTGCGCGTGTGACTGTGCTCTTCTCCCATCTCTGCTCAATGGCATAAAGCATAAAAATGTACCCTAAGGAACTTCATTGAATAAATGATCCCATTTCTTTCCCCCCATATTTCAGGAAAAAAAGGAAAACATCATGCGTGCATTACAAAGGACGTAGCAAGCAACTAAAAATATCCCAGCTTCAATCTTTGTTGCTAAGGTTCAGTCAGTAGCAGCTATGCTATGCGCTACACACACCAGTATCACCCACAGATGATCGTTTTTCTTTGCACAAGGGGAATTTTTGAAAATCAGAACGCCTGTCATGTTGCTCTTTGTAGAACCTGACACATTTGGTGAGGACGGGAGGTGTGTGTGTATAGGATGTAATGACATCAGCAATCAAAATGTTTAAAAAAAAAAAAAAGCTACACTACTTGTTTAAACAACAAACAGTTTCCGTTGCTTGGAGACCAGCTTATGCTCACAAGGTCCAAACTGTCAAATATTCCTATTCATGTGGGGACAAAAATACACACACATACACAGACACATTGAACCCTTAAAAGCCTTGCTACTATTCTAATAAAAAAGATCATTCCTATAGATGCCTATGCAAATTTAATTCAATTATAAGATATTTTATTATAAATTCATTTGTGATTTATGATATTTACAATGTTGACTTTTATACACATGCACTATACCTGCCAGACATAATTTCAGCCATTTTATTAGATTATTTTAGTTGTGCAGCAATAAAATAATGACAGGTGCTTTGCAAAGACCTTTTCTGGCTTGCGCCACGGTCAAAACATCACTCACGCACGTATCGCATCTCTGGTAAAAACCTTAAGTAGGAGGAGTGTCCAGCAGTCGATAAAAGCAGCGCACACTTAATGGCTAATCTGTTATTACAGCACAGCTTAATGCTTGAAAGCATTTGTAGTGGTGCCAGTTCTATTCAGGAGGGGTTTTTTTCTCTTTCCTTTGGGGATGGCATGAGAGGGATTATGTACGGTAGACGTTAATCCGGCACTCCATAAAGCTTATGACCATTAATAACCTCATACGAGAGAAAAGTGATGTAGTAACTTCACTGTCATATTATTTAACTGTTCAAATATTCAGTTCTCAGCATTAACCCATAATTTATTTGTCATTTTAATTAGGCACGGTAATTACATATATTCCTATCACAAATGGAAGAAGAAAAAAAATCCCCCATGGTTTTAACAAGAGACCCCTCATGAAGGTGTTTCCATGAGATCTAGTAATAACAAGGTGTATGTTGTGTGGCTTTATTTCAGAACACCACTAAAGAGGATGAGGAGGAGAAGCAGCAGTCCCTCAGTGAGGAAGAGGTCAAGGCTAAAATAGAGGAGTATAACTCGAAAGTGTCCGAAAGTGGAATGAAAATAGTAAGTACAGACTGTTTTAAATATATTCCTTGTTTTTTTGTTTTTTTCAAAATTAATAAATAAGGTAATGATAATAAAAACGTTCCTACATGTAGTGCATTCATTTGGCAACATATTAAAGAGTAACAAATAGAATTGAATCAATATTTGTATAGTGCTGTATGAAGTATAGTTGCACAGCAGGTCGCGTTGCCACTTTGCAGTTTCAAAATCCCCCATTCGACTGAGTTTTGCATATTTTCCTTGCACGCCTGTGGGTTTGCGACAGGTTCTTGGTATCCTCCCACCTTTCCAAAAACACACCAGTAGGTAGACCTCCTACTCTGGATCGCCCCTAGGTGCAAATACACTTGTGCTTCCTACAGTATGTACAGTTACTTTGTTATTGTACCTAAGTCTGTTATTAGTATCTCTACGTCGCTCAAGTACTCTTTTGTGCCTTCATTTCAAAAGGACAATGCTTTCTACTCATAATGCTATAAATGAATATCTGTAAAGGCATACAATGAATTTTTAGCAGGAGATTGCTTTGACGTTCTATTGTTAGTTAGAGTCGAAGTTTTTCTCACGCTCCATGGTTCCTTGGTGAAAGCGGCACAAAAAATCAGCCAGGCCCTATATTAGTGTATGATTTATTACTTCTCGGTTTTGTTCATCTTTGTTCTACTTTTATTTTCACACTTCCAGTAAATTTATTTTTAAGTTTATAGGCACTGCCTAGCCCAAAAAGATGATGAAGCAACAGGAAATATAGCTAGGTGTACCGGAATAGGGTTAAGTAGCGTCCGACACATTATTGACATCGTAAAGGATTGTGTTTAATTGCCAACTTTATGCAAAAGATGTGGTTGGAAAATAATCATGAGCAACTATTACTGGAGATGACTTAAACTCTTGGTGAAGTTGCATCATAAAAAAAAGAAGAAGAAAAAAGTAAATAGCTACAGTTATACTTATTAGTGCATTCAAGAGCGCTTTCACATCACGGTCTTGGGCGCGGACCGGAGCACATCTGGGATGTTTGTGTAATATGAACACTCTGTATCGTGTCCCGGGCACGGATCAACGTATTGCGCTCAAGTCCACTTGAAAAGTTGGTACCAATATGAGCATGGTACAGCGTACTCGGATACCGCTCCAATCAAATATGAAAACCAATTGTACCTGAACAAAGAAGTGAACAGCTGTTTGGAAAGCAAGGTCATCGGTGTGGTCTGATGAGTCAGTCTGATCGACCCTATGTCAGAGCCACGGGGGCATGGCGTTAGAAGGGAAGCACATGGAGCGATGAACGATCATGCGATCTACGGTTGCTTCAGTTGGTCAGGTCGTAGTCTCAGCAACCTTACAGTATGTGGCAATAAAATAGTGTCAGCTGATGACCTGAATGTAGTGGATGGCAAATTGAGACATATTCCAGGAATCAATTTATGAAAGAGTAGTTCTTAAAGCATGATTGCTACAATATATACAGTATATATATATATTGGGAGCATCATTTTTACACATGACTTGGCCACCACATTACACACTAAAATCAAAACTACACTGTAAAGGCAGTCAAATAAAATATCACAGGGTGTGTCACTTTATTTTTATTTTTTGGGCCAGGCAGTGTACTTTATTTCTACTTTAACTTACTTTGAGTGCGTATGTAGATGTGCAATCATACATTTTCATCGGATTATAATGATGTACAACTTATCCATCACTTGTCTATGTCTTCGATCAGGCTGCTGATGGCACTTACAACGGGTTCATTAAGGTCCACTTGAAGCTGCGGCGGCCAGTCACGGTGCTATCAACGGAAGCGAACAACTTAGGGAACTCGGAGAACAGCTCGGCAGCGACTGATATCTCCGACAATCGCACATCCTTCTATCTGCCCAGTGAGGCTGTGAAGCAGCTCCATGTCAGCAGCACCACCACAGTCAGAGAGGTCATCGAAGGCCTGCTCCGGAAGTACATGGTTCAAGACAATCCACTCAAGTTTGCACTCTACAAGCAAATGCACCGCCATGGACAAGGTATGGAGGAAACTGTGGGGTTATAAGCAATTCTCCTTTTACAGTATGAAGGACTCTTTTACTGACCCTTCTGCTTCCCGTGCTTTCCAGATCTTTTCCAGAAGCTGTCAGACTCCGAGCACCCGCTGCATCTTCGCCTGCTGGCGGGTCCTGATCTAGAGAAGCTCTCATTCGTGCTGAAAGAAAACGAGACCGGAGAAGTTGAGGTCAGTTATTCAGCCGTGCTACACAATGACCTGTAGTCGTTATTATTATGATGTTTGTAGTACTGGAGTCAAGGACGCCAGGTCCAAATATGTGAAGGCTCAGTTGGCAAAATATGTTTGCAATTGCTATAACAGGACTAAATCATGAAGCCCAAGCTCTGATCATCTTACAAACCTGTTTTAATTCACTTGACATATTTCAATTCCGTAATGCCCTGTTGGCCACACGTACCATGTGATCTGGACCACATATTACCGTGGAATGACAGTGATGAACTCGGATTCTTACAACCAGAACTCTGCCACAAGTCAACCTTAAAGAGACCACATTTTATAGCAGAGCTTACAGCTGAATCACTTTGAGCCAAACTTTAAATGTGGCAGTGTTTGCATGTGGGAAAATGTTATACCAGTTTTGAAATGGCATTGGAAGGTTTAATTACAGTTGGATCACTTCTGGCTTTGCCATAACAGGCCCTTATGGGTTTAACTCAAACCAAATTTGGCACAGAAACCTCAGTGGTGTTTGTATATCATACAGTATGTGGAATGGCTAAAAGGATGGAACGATGATTTCATATCTATTGTTGATCAATATTTTCCCCTAGTACTAAAAATGATGGCAAAATATAATCATATGTTATATCCTGGTTTATTTATACTATTTAATCTTTCTTTAGCATGGCATAAAAAAGCCGTCTCCCTGTATAATCTTGACATATCAGTGATTTAATATGATCTGTAAAAAAAAAAAACGCTTCTTCAAAATCTTTATTAACGATATTCTTCTCTTGTTTGTGTGATTTAGTGGCATGCGTTCTCCCTGCCCGAGTTGCAAAACTTCCTGGCCATCCTGGAGAAGGAAGAAACGGACAGAGTGAAGCAAGTAAAGCAGCGCTACTTGGCCTACCGCGATAAACTCTTAGAGGCTCTGCAGAACAAACCTGGCTAAAGCACTGAGCCTATGGACAGACTCATTAAAACAACAACAACAAAAAAAAAAACTCTCCACTTTGGATTTCCCCCCAAAACACCCCCCCGACCTCCCTCATGACCTGAACAAAATGACCGGAGAATGTGTGTGAGGTCGGGTCAGGACATAAAACCACGAGGGGAGAGTGATGGACCGCGCAATCACGTCACTCAGGACGCAAACGGCACGCACATCAAGATTCAGGAGTGTGTTTCTGACTGACGTGGTTGATGTCTGGAAGGATTTATTTTGTCTGTCCACATTTCTTTGTGATGTTGCTGCTACTGCGAGTGTTCCTTAGCATGACCTTTTTTTTTTGTTTGTTTTGTTTTTATTTAGCTTTGCTATCATGTCCTCCATCAGGGATTTTTTTTTTCAAGTAGGAAAAAAAGTTTTTTTTCCAAGGAGTTATATGGAAGGAAAAAAAAATCTAATCAAGGCTATAAAGAGTCTGCATTCCTGGAAGTGAACTTAAGTAAGTAAATAAATGTAAAAGCATAAGATAAGCCAAGAAATCAATACTCGTTCACACTCACTTGCATTTTACAGGATCATTTGTATCTTAACTAATACCATTATGAACAATGTAGGTACTGTATTCAGACAGACTGTTGGAATCAATATACCATTTGCTGAAAGCCTCCTCCTATAGTCACACACCTTTCAGATCAATAACCTCAACATGTCTCTCAATAGCCAACACTGCATATTCAACAGCGCCGATCATAAGCCCACCATCCAAATGCATGCATGTGTAGATTTGGAATGTTTTTTTTTTTCTTTTTTTCGGTCTAATCCATAAACATTATAAATGACCCTGAACAAGTATACATTTTAAGCATGTTCTAAAGCTGGCATCTCAAACCAAACCTTACGGAAATGTGAAACAGCTATTGCATACGTTTAGAGTGTAGTGTATTGTGTTTGTGTGTGTGTGTGTGTGTGTGTTTTTTTAAGTAAAGAAGTGCGTTTCCTCTGTCCTGATGTGACGTGAAAGCATATGGAAATTCCCAGCTTCAAAACACACCCATGACCCATTAACTTTCTCGCTAATATGTAGGATATATAATATATTCTCATTATTTCTTCTCCCAATCTGAGAAACGCCATTGTGGATTTTACACCAAAGTTAAACACAGATAAACAAACCTAGTATTTTGTACTGATATTAATGCAAAGCATTTTTTTTTGGTGCATTGTAGATTAAAAAGGTAGTTACATGCACAAAGCTGAACAGACCAGTCCTGAGCCAGAATCTATAGTACTGTATATAATAATCCTGGCTATTGAGTAATGATGGAATGATGTGCATTGACCTGAAAATGTTTTTTTTTTTTTTTTTTAACAAAGCGATTTGTGTTGCCTTTAAGTGTGCATGAAATTTCATCTCTGTCCGACACTGAATATCATCATGGAGCTCATAGCAGTGTTACTGAAAGCACAGAAAGTTGATGAAGTATTGAGAGATGGTCGACTGTACAATCTGATAATAACATCGGAGTTCCAGCATATGTTTTTTTTTTTTTTTGGGACACCTGTTCCACCTCTGCAATGCAAATTAGTAGCCGGGGACAATCCAGACTAACACTCACTGTGTTATGTTAGAATGTTAGTCTTTTGTCTACAGTATAATCTACAGCCTGTGTTGAGTTAGCTGCACTCAAATGATCACTGTTAGATTTTATTAAACACAGGCTACATTTACTGTATAAGCTTAGTGACACACTGATTGGACATTAAGACCAAAAATGTCATTTGAAGGCTTGATTTTAGAGCCCTGCCTCCACCACTTTTTTTTAACCCCTGTGCTGCTCTGCTGGCTCTGATGCTAATTTTACAAGTGCGCCTCCTAGAGCAAAGGAGATATAACATACAGCCATGAGTAAACTGGGTAGAATGGGTCGAATATTTCCTTCTGTCCTAACCTACTCACTCTTGTGTTCCTGCTGGCAGTGCCTTTCGTCTGTGTGTAGCCTTACCTGAATGTGTGTGTGTGTGTGTGTGTGTGTGTGTGTGTGTGTGTGTGTGTGTGTGTGTGTGTGTGTACTGTTTTTCCGTGTTCGTTTGCCTCAAAAGTGAGGATAAAACGTGTAGGAGTGAAAGAATGAACATATAAGAATGTGCATATGTGTAAGTCTGTTTTTAACTTATTTTATGATACATTTTTGTGTGTACATTTTGGGGTTGTGGACAAATCAGACAAAAACTGTAAAAAAAAAATGAACAATGAAAAAAATAAAATGTCATCCTTTTATCTTACAGTCTCTTTATGATTTGTATTGATTTATAAAATAAAGGTCAATTGAACAAGATTTATATTTGATTTTTTTTTTAAGGAAATATGAATGGGGAAAAAAGAATATTCATCTAGTAATCATCAGATCACAAACACATGACTTTCTGCATCAAAATTCACTATCCTTCCTGGCAGCAGGGTGGCGTCGTGGTTAGCACCTCCAGGGTTCAGGTTCGATAGGATAAACCATTTTTTTTTCTGTTTCAAACTCCTCAACGTGACTGAACACAATGATAGGTTCTATGCAGTGAATGCAGGTGGGGTTCATTGACATGAAACATGCCATACACATAAACACAAGACACAAACTGCTTTAAAGCCTGTCACATCATGCCCATGATGTTTCTCATGACTTAAACATCCAGAAAACATGTTAGCCCCTGCTGTACCATTTATATAATAGCATATAGTACTTTTTAAGGAGCAGCTTCCTCATTTTTTTTCTTCTTTTTTTCTTAAAGTTAATAAGCCACAAAAATGCAGCTTGTTGGACCACAAAAAAACAACTACGCCCTCCATCTGTAGACTTGTTCGAAGATTATGGCTGTAGAAAGCAGCAGTGACAGTTTCCTAAATATTGGAGCCCCCACCGAGTCGCTGTATAGAATAATCCTACAAAAATATACTGTTAGAGAAACTAAAATGCATTACAGTACAGTATATTAAACAATCAATATGCATTTAGAAGAAATGTAGCTCACTGAGGCTGGTACCAGGTAGGACCAGCAGAGGGAGTGACTCACACACAAATGCATATACTGTAAATACAGTATCTTGCTAAGCCTGTACTTTATTTGTGCATTTTCTATTAATAAGCACTTTAATGTGGACATTTAATCTGATATAAGAACAATCGTTTTTTTTGTTTATAGACATGAACTTACTTAAATGATTCAAGCATAACTGTTTAAAGTGTATCAGTTGGTGCATCTTCATTCATTCATTCATTCATTCATTCATTCATCCAGTCATTATAAGTGCTTTATTCTGGCCCATACAGGATCGACAACCTATCTTAGGAAAATGCAGCATGGGATGAAAATACACCCCGGATGAGACACGAGCACATTGCATATTTCATTGCACTATTCATAACTTACATATACATGCATTAACATACTCATTCCGGTGCATCTTTATCTGTAATGATCCTACAAGTTGCATAATATTTATGCATCAATTCGTATTCGCTTCACTCTTAAAATCGCAACTCTGTTAAAGCGTGAAGTAGCCCACAGAGCATGCCCATACATAGAGAAAACATACAGGTAGTCAAGGACGTGGACTTTTCAAGTACCCCTCAGTAGCCACCGGTTGTAAGTGTCCATCATAAGGCCTGAGTCTAAATACAGCATTTACCTCTCATGAACTGCTGTGTCCACTGAGTTCCCTTGGGGGGGATTGGAGGGGGAGGGGTTCAGAGAGCCAGCTGCCAAGGGGTCAACTTAAAAACAGTGTCTGTAAGTTTTCCCAGCAGTATATATAGATGAGCTTCTTCTTCCTTAGCTTGCTGAGAATAGCATCTACTACGGGCATGCTGTTGCAGGCTTGCCCAATTTAGCCACAACATGCTACACCATATCATCTCCTCTTACTGCGCTGCTGTTAAAACTATGCTTGCTAAGACAAGTTTATGTTATGTGTCCTGTATCCTTGTCCATGAGTCGATTGTGATTTTGACCCAAAATGCTATTGTTGTTAGCTCTTAAGTTGAACTGGACAAAGGAATGAAGAACATTTTTTAATGATCTCTGTTGCATGATTCATTGTAGACTTTTTAAGGCTCTGCATAAGATTACGGGACTTTATGAGCATCCTGAATATTCTGACAGTATACAGTATTGCAAAATTCTTCAGAAGTGCACTGGATAATGAAAAATATGTGCTTGTATGTGTCATACAGTGAGAGCCAGGATAAGGTTAATGATAGTCAAACTTGGTTGTTCATAACTCCACACAATTCATGTTGCTATGTTGTTACTTATGTTGTTTTTGGCAAGTCTGTTAGAGGGTCTACTTTCTTCACAATTTGATTGGAGAGATTTGATTATAATACTACATGGAATTCTACATACATTAATTTGACTGTCTAGAAAAGTCCTGCAATAACATGGCTGAGCAAGAAAGAACAAGAAGTTCTGCAAACTTGACAGAGTTACACCAGTTCTGTAAGGAGAAATGGGCAATATTGAAAAAGCTTGTGGAGAGTTACCTCAGCAGACTGATTTCCTCAACTTAATGTAATATTCTTCAAATTAACCAATTACTGTATAATACAATTGACAAGGGAAATGTCAAATTTTGACTTTCTAAAAGCTTGAAATTGTAGCAAATAGAATCTCAGCACAGGACCTGCATGGTAACATGAAATGTGTGACATTTTGAAAACTGAATATGAATGTCTTTCACCTAAATGTATGTAATCTTTTGGACTTAACTCAAAGTCGAGTACATATTTTATTGTAAAAACGTTTCCTGTGTATGAGGTAGTTTCATTAAATCTAACTATTTGCCTCACCACACTGATAAAAGCTGATGCTTTCTAACCTGTCCAAAGGTATTATGACCAAATGACTGTATCATTTTGACAAACTATGATTGATATCGTACTCTACATTCATCAGATCAGCAAGGACCTAAAATGTTCACTGATAAATACAATAAGCATTCCAGAATCAGTGTTATTGTGTGTGCTGTGTCTGTGCTTCATTAAAAATCCATTTACAGTTACCCTGGAAACTCATCACCTTCTCTTATACTGTGATTACATACAGTAGTTACATATTTTTAAAAAGCAACAGTGCAGCCAGATCCCTGTCATTGTCTGTCTAATTAATGCAACTCAAACGCAAAAGCCTAATATAGTATTCTGCTCTCACTCAGTTCACCTGAAAGATCTGACTCAAAGAATGAAAGCTCTGTTCCTTTTGTGGGCACCTGAACATCATAGCAAAATGTGGACCTTCCTCAAACAGTTGCGACAAAGTTCAATTAAATTTCAATTCAGTTTTATTTGTACAGCGCTTTTAACAATGGTCAAACCCGGACCCTAGAGGTGCAAGGTAACAGTGCTAACCTAAGCCACTGTGCACTTGTTGTTGCTACTTAATTATCTAATTGCGCATGTGTTATTTGATAGTTTTGTAGTGGCACAGGGGCGCACAGGTTAGCAACTCCTGCGTTTGGTGGGTTTCCCTCGGGTACTCGGGTTTCCTCCGACACAGTCCAAAGACATGCACGTTAGGCTAATTGACTAAATTGCCCATAGGATGTGAATGAGCGTGTATGTGTGCGCATATGTGTGTGACGACCCAGTTCGGGATAAGCAATATAGAGGATTAATGAATGAATGTCCTCAAATAAGAAGGTGTATCCAGGTGCTGAGATGTTGAACTTATACACTACATGAACAAAAGTATCTGGCCAAATGACATTGTATCCAAATACATACACTTCAGTATGGAGTTGGACCGCCTTTTGCAGCTATAACATCTTCCACTCTTCTTGGAAGGCTGTCCAGAAGATTTGGGAGTATTTCTGTGAGAATGTGTGCCCATTCATTGTGTGGTGCATTTATGAGGCACAAGAAGGCCTGGCTCGCAATCTCCGTTCCAGTTCATTCCCAAAAAAGATGCTCAATGTGGTTCAGATCACAAGACTTTGTGTGGGCCTGCCAAATTCTTCATCAAACCATGTGTTTATAATCCTTGCTTTGTGCACAGTCATGTTGGAATAAAAAAAAGGTCTTCCCCACACTTTTGCCACAAAGTTGGAAGCATAGCATTGTCCAAGACATATTGGTATACTGAAGTATTAATTTTGCTCTTCACTGGGGATAAGGAGCCTGATTGAAACACCAGAATTCAATAATTTAACAGGTTTGTCCAAATACAGTACTTTTGTCCATATAGTGTACCTTTGACCGTACCGTGTGGACTGGAGACACGGCTAGTGAGGAAGTGCCACTTTCAAACGCGCTCGAGCGCCGCCCCTCCCCTTTCCATCCATTTCCCCCCGCCCCCTGGACTTCCCCTTACTTTGTCTGTTGATGACGCGTTTCTAAAGCAAGCAGAAGACGCGCTTAGCAACAAGCTAAGAAGGCACATCTAGCTGTGAACTCGGAGTAAAGTCGAGCTCAGGAGACACACCGAGGGCTTCGCGACATTTTCGAAGACGGAGCCGCTTCACGAGTTGACATTTTGGGGAAAGAGAAATAAAACATGTCGTGCGGTCCTACAAGTTGAGAGACGAAGATTTTAGCGAGACGTTAGCTAGCCTGGAGGAGAGCTAGCGTGTGTGTTAGTAGAGGGGAAAAAAGTACGAAGTATCTGGGTATCAATCGACAACAATTTTCACACTTTCGATCATTCCCCCCCCCCTGGGATTGGGATGGTGCTTTTGATCGACGGAAGTACCCATGGTGTGAAAGGGCTGAAGAGAGAGCAGGGTGGACATCTCTGTAGGATCTGGACTGGTTCAGGGAGCGGCGCTCATCTACTGGATGTGTGTTTTTGTTCTGCAGCAAGCTGACCGTTTTCTTTAATCCCTCGGGATTTCCTCTCTTAACGAATGAAAAAATAAAGCATTTACAGAAGAACGACTTAAGTCGATTGTTTTTTTTTTAATGATTGTTTTTAGCATTTCTCCCCCTCACCAGCTCACTCGTTTGGATCCAGGACTGCACTGGTTTATCTTACAGGATCTGGCCTGTAAACACTCACACTAACACTGTGCAACACACCAGACTGGGATTTAAAAGCAACTGGGAATGAATGCTCCCGGATCAGTTGTGCTTTGCATTGTCCTAGACTTCACATCTAACTGAAGATTCAACAGGACACGTTTTCTAGACATGACCTGAAGATGTATTGAAGTTAATCCAGTTCATCTAGTCTTTTCTTTTTATTTTGCTCACATTCTACCACAAAGGAACTATTGCAAAGACAAACAAACACAAAAAGAGAAATATTTCATGTTGACCACAATAATACTCCGGAAGCATGATGATCCTGAGCAGAAAACCAGATGGTCCGGTCACAGCAGGTAATCAGACGTTTATGTCTCGTGTGTTACGATGCGAAATTGAATTCCAGGTCATTTAATTTATTCTTGAACCGGTTTCAAGCTACCTGTGTCCAAAAGTTAGAGTGAACAAACTGCTCGAGCCTCTGTCTCGGTCACGTGATGCCAACATTTCCACAATAAACACAAAGGGATCTGATGTTTTTGCTCAACAACACACGCATGATCATCACCACTACTGCAACCTGATTATCGTCTATATAAATAAAATAAATGTTTTGTCTGCACATTAGTAAGAACTCACTCTTTCAATGATGTCTTCATGTGTCATACATTAGAGGACCCGAAACCAGTCTCAGAGAACTTATTGTCTGTATGTCTGTCCCACAGAATTTAATGACACTTCTGCAGTACTTGGATCTCTGCCTGAAGTTTAACCTGCACCATAAGTGAAATCAAAATATTGAGTAAAAGCGATGTTATGAACAGTTATGTGCCGGACGTATTAATCAACTTTAAAATAAGCTACTTGCTTGATGTAAACAAACACCTGCACCAATAGTAATAAGAATGATGTTAATTAGAAAAACCCAAACTTAACATTTGTACTGGGATTAGTTCATATTTTCAGTGCTGAAATAACATCGCTAAAGTGGTATAAGTGAATTTTAATTTGCGCTGTACTCGTTTTAAGACAAAAAAACTTGATCTACTTTTCCGATTTCTCTTCTGTGATTCACTCTCTGATTACTAAATAGGAAGTGTATCTGGCTGACGACGAAAGAAGTACAGCTTGGCATGAACATAAATGTATCATGACAGATTCAAAATCTTGCTGTAGTAAATTTTGTACTATTTCCTAGCTACCAATACCATATAATGTCGCACCAACCAAAATATTGTGCAGTTAGGTTAATTAAAGGGTTCATCTTTGTTGCAGGTAGACACGTATGTGTGCTTCAACCCAAATATTAATATAATTGATTAAATTAAAGCTGATGAGCTCATTTTAAGCTTTAACCTTTTAAGTATTTCTACAATCTCTTAGTATTTAAAAGAATAGTATTATTTTACCAAGCTAACTTCCCTGAGCAAGATCTGAGCTAGCTTATTTCTAATATCCCTTATATTTCAAACAGGCTTAGTTCTCATTTTTACACAAAGCCACTGATCAAGCCAAGATTGTTGCTTCATCCTTAAACCCGTGCACCATGTGCTGACTGTTTCAGATCAAAATGGTTGTCTTCCAGGGCTTGTGTTTTTTTTTTTTTTTTTCCTTTGCTCACTTGTTGCTGTAGATTCAAACATATAATTTGTCAGTCAATCACATACTCTCTCAAACGCCCCTTTCCTGCCACTGTGAGTAAACTGTGGCCATCCCCATAAAAGTGTGTGGGTTGTTTGTGTAGCTGTGGCTATCCAGCTTCCTGTATGTTATTCGCCTTCCTTTCAAACAATTACTTGTGTGTGTGTGTGTGTGTCTGTGTTTATCCCAGCCTTCCCGAGTCTTGCTTTTGTAACTGTGATGCAGTTTATCATACAGTTACCTAGCCGTGATATTTGAAGATACTGGACATGACAAAGCCACAGTGAGAAATCATTCACACCCTCTTATTTAACCGGTTTGCTCAACTCCTTTTCTTTAGAATTGTCAGGAAGTGTGATGTATCTCAGACGCAATTGAATTAAACCCTTTAACCTGACTTCCTGTTTTAACAGAAAGCATGTCAGCACTCGGAAGCAAATCACCGCTCTCGTTGGACATTTAATACACTTTATTTTAATCCGTCTAGAACATGGGCATCATAGCCGCCGAGGGTAACCGCACGTTTGGCCAAACCGATAATCAGCAAGGGAACCTTTTCCCAAGGACTTTCTAGTAAACATTAGCTGAATGTTTTTGTCTCGGAAGAGTGGAAGCAAATCCTTTATGCCTTATCTTTGTCTCACCTGGCTTAGGAGAGTAAACACTCTGCTTCATAAACAAGCTAGCTTAGGTGTTTAACAGGATTTACATAGCGTAATATGATAAAGTTTAACAGTCTCCTGAAGTCCCAGTGAGGAGTAAGTCGTTGGCTGCTACATTGTGATCTCAAGAGACGGTTGTTGTGAGGGTAGCCTGTTCTCTGAGCACATGCGACATGGTTACATTGTTCTCAAGGGTAAGGTTACAGTACTTCTTGCCGTGATTGTGCTGCTCATTCCCCCCGCTACAGCTGTTTTGATCTAGCAGCAGAACGCATGTTTGTACTGAATCATCCATGTTGTACCATAGTGTCATGGTCTGTGTATGTTTTCGTGCCCCACAGCTCGACACGGAGACGGTCTGTATGACTCTTACATGCGCACGGACCACATCGTGAATGAAGAAGCTGACCTGAACGGACAGAGCCCCGGCGCCCTGCCCCCATTGCACAAACACACAGTAAGTGCGCACTTCCTCTTTTTTTTGTGATTAGACTTGGTACCATGCACATCCTCTTGGTCACGCTCCAGGCGGGATGTTCAGTTTCCCCTCATTGGGCACTTAGGCAGGAAGCTGTCAGATTCTAATGTATGCATGTAATGTCCATAAGTAAATAAACACATGTTGATGTCAGAACACAGAAGGTACATATCAATGTATAGGAAATGAAATGCTTTTTGGTTTATGTCTAGTTAGCTTATTGTTGTGGAACATCCATGGCTCAAGGGACTCTCTTGTAATTTCTGTTGTAGGAATTATAAACAGTCATTTCTTCACCAGCCTCTTTTTTCCCCCCTATCTCTCTTGAAATTAACCAGACAAAACAACGTTGTCATGTCTTAAAGACGTTCCGACATACAAGACACTTTCCTGAGCTGTTTAATAAATCTTTTTGCAGCACTGTTGTCGAAGCTGTTGTTACAGAAAACGATCACCTCATTCTGACCAATCAGATTAAACGATTTTATTAAACTTTTATTACACCTGCATGATTACTTGATAATACATATCATCTGGGGTAATGAGAGTCCAGTCATCCATGCACTTATATAAGTACTAATTAGTTGATAATTAACTACTTAATCATAATAATTCCCTTGCCGTGTACACTTCTGGATTTTAGCTGAGCCCGTTGCCTTGACAGTTGAAACCCCACAGTGAGTTGATCAGTAAATGCTGTATAAATAATTGTATAATCTCTTTTAGTAACTGCAATGCCACTAACTCTGTGTTCACCATTTATTTATTTTTTTTCTTACATTTATGTGCATTTATATATTTTCTTGGTCAATCCATAAATATAATAATAAAAAAATATCTAACTGTAATGACTAGTGTTTGAGAGTGGACAGTCTCTGTGAAATCTATCCATCAGCTCACAACGCATGCAAATCTATTTTAGTCTGTCGTTTCCTTGGAACTGAGTCCAGCTCCATCTCAGCAGCCTTGTTTGGCTTTCACTTTGAAGATTTTAAAGTTTTTTTAAAAACCTGGTTTATCCACATGACTGTGTCTCTTCTAGCGTTCAAAGCTTTTGTTTTGTTAAATTTGTTTAATTTTTTTCCCCCTCTTAGTGTAGTGGTGCTTTTCAGTTTTTCTTACCTTGCATAGAAATCAGATCTGAAATAATCTGTTAAAACATGTTAGATTTTAGAATGCATTCTGAATGATGCATTAGTATCATACAGTATGCAGCTGTAGTGTATGATTTATTTATTTATTGTATTTTTTAAATTGCATACATTGAATCCCTAGTGAAATTATATACTCTGGCTATATTTTGCTCTTCATTCACATGTCACAAACTTGATTACTCTATAAATATTTTTTTCTATATAGATTATTATTTTATAAAAAATATATATTTACATAATTTATTTTACATTCCTTTGGGATTAATAAAGTATCTATCGCCCTTTTCCAAAAGTTACTGTAATTATTATTGAAATATAATTTTCTGGTTGGATATTGACTTGCCAGTAAATAATATGTTTAATCTTTTGACCTTTTATTCAATTTTAGTGTATATATTTGTCGTGATTGCACTTTCAGCTGCTCCCATGGAGTGGGTCGCACACAACCTGGTACAGGTTATACGCCCAATGCCCTTCCTGACACAACCCTCACATTTTATCTGGTAATGGGACCGGCACTGCATCCAGTGGCTGTAGTGTGTGCAGTGGGTGGGGTTTGTTTTAGGGGAAACATAATACTACACACTGCTGCCATATTCCAATGCGAGTTTATTTATTTATTTTTAAGGGAATAGATGGGCATAGCAACTGTTTTATAAAAAGTTTTTATATAAAATATGTTAGATTTTAGTATAAGATATAACCTACTTGACCTACGTATAAAACCTCCGAATCATATCAGCCGCGTGCTTCTCGGAAAGGCTCGCGCATTGATCACCACCTCTATTGGTCTAAACTCTTCTGTGGGAAGCAACTTGAACGTCCGTTAGGTTTACAACTGTGGAAAGCGGTGACGCCAGGTTTAAACTCCCAGTGCCTGCCGACACACACACACTCACTAAACTCACTCTAATACACACTTACACCGCTGACTCGACGTTTTGCGGACAGACTGAGGTAACGGCTTTTAAAGTCTCGTATTCATTCCAACATGCGCCGGAAAAGTCGGCGTCGTAATTTAAACATTGTGACGCATCGACGCACAACGCGGAAGTCGGCGTATAGACGTCGTAGACGTAATCTATTACGTCGACGCGGCGATGCAGGCCTACTAGTGGCGGATTCTTTCAGTATCCCACAAAATATAGACCTTAAACCTACATGGCTAGAAAGGTATTCTTTAATTACATTTATTTCTTCACCCCTTTTTAATTAATACATATCTGATAGATAGATAGATAGATAGATAGATAGATAGATAGATAGATAGATAGATAGATAGATAGATAGATAGATACTTTATTGATCCTGGAGGACATTCTAGAACCATGTCTATTTATCACATGTACTTTGATTCTGATTCTTTGGTCTGATTATTGATCCTGTAAAGCTGTTTTTCTTAGACAATGTTAAAGGTGCTATACAACTAAAATGTAATTAAATTGAATAATTTGACAGCTTTTAAAAACAGATAATGATACTACACTGGTTGTTCAGTCCTTCTGTGCTTCATATAAAGTTGCAGTGATCACTCGTACTGTAGTTTTTGTTTGCTACAGCTTTCATCTGTCTATTACTTAGTAATGATTCCATTGGATCTAATAGATGTTTGCCTAGGGTTCATTATCAGAAATTAACACTATCACATTTAGCTCATCTTGCTTTTTGTTTTGTATAACCTTCATCCTCATCCTTTGTTTATTTCTCTCTCTCTCTCTCTCTCTCTCTCTCTCTCTCTCTCTCTCTCTCTCTCTCTGAAGGCTGTAAACAAGCCAATGATGAAGGATCATCTTGGGGTTCGAGGAGGTCAGATAAAGATGAAGTATCTATATGAGGATTCGTACAGCCACAAGTCTAGTGGCCACCACAACGGTACCAGCCACACCCCTGCCAAGCCCCACTCTGTCCTCTCCAAAGAGCGGAGCACGGACAGCAACAGTTCAGCCAAATCCTCTGAAAGCTCCTTGAAGCCAGCCAAGCCGGGAGGTCCCCTTAGCCCAGACCAGGCAGTGAAGCAGTATAGGCAGCAGTTGAGTGCACTAGAACAGCAGGAGATCCTCAATTATCCTGAGATCTATTTTGTGGGACCAAATGCCAAGAAGAGACAAGCAGTTGCAGGAGGATCTAACAACTCCGGATATGATGATGACCAGGGAGGATATATCCACGTGCCACACGACCATATTGCCTATCGTTATGAGTTCTTAAAGGTAATCGGTAAAGGAAGCTTCGGCCAAGTGGCGAAAGTCTACGACCATAAGTTACATCAGCATCTCGCCCTAAAGATGGTGCGCAACGAGAAACGCTTCCACCGGCAAGCCGCAGAGGAGATCCGAATCCTCGAGCACCTGAAAAAGCAAGACAAGACAGGCAGCATGAATGTAGTCCATATGCAAGAGAACTTTACCTTCCGCAATCATATCTGCATGTCCTTCGAGCTGCTTAACATGAATCTCTATGAACTCATCAAGCGCAATAAATTCCAGGGCTTCAGCCTGCCTTTGGTACGCAAGTTTGCCCACTCCATCTTGCAGTGTCTGGAGGCTCTGCACCGCCAAAAAATTATCCACTGTGACCTAAAACCAGAGAACATTCTCCTCAAGCAGCAGGGCCGGAGCGGTATCAAGGTCATCGACTTCGGTTCTAGCTGCTTTGACCACCAGCGCGTCTATACCTATATTCAATCCAGATTTTACCGAGCACCTGAGGTCATTCTTGGCTCACGCTACGGGATGCCCATAGACATGTGGAGCTTTGGCTGCATTCTTGCTGAGCTCCTGACAGGATACCCTCTCTTTCCTGGTGAGGATGAGGGTGACCAGTTGGCCTGCATGATGGAGCTTCTGGGAATGCCGCCTCAGAAGCTTCTGGATCAGGCCAAGCGAGCCAAGAACTTCATTAACTCCAAGGGGCATCCGCGTTACTGCACCGTCACCACACTTAGCAATGGTGCCTTGGTGCTTAACGGGAGTCGCTCCCGGCGAGGAAAGATGCGGGGTCCTCCGGGCAGCAAGGAATGGTTGACGGCACTCAAGGGCTGTGATGACCCCACCTTTATTGACTTTCTGAAGAAATGTCTGGACTGGGAACCCAGTACTCGCATGACGCCAGTTATGGCCTTGCGACACCCCTGGTTGTACAAGAGGCTACCCAAGCATGTGCCCAGTGGAGAGAAGACCTTGGTAACTAAGCGGATTACCGAGCATGGCACTACCTTCCCCAGCATCGTCCCTAAGGTTCCTCCTGTGATGGGCCCAACCAATAACAAACTGAGGACCAACATGATCGGGGACTCTGGTGGGAATATACCATTGCGTACAGTGCTACCAAAACTCGTTTCATAGAGCTGATCACCTATTCAGGGATAAAGACTGTAATGTAGCAGAGATTTTTAGCGTCGGATTTAATGTTTTTGTTTTCTTTTTAAAATAACGTGTGGCAATACTCAGTGTTTTGACTTCGGTTTTTAAAATAACGAAGCACAAAAATACACATTTTTATATGGCAGTTGAAAAGTAGATTTTGTTTTCTTGAAATGGCCTTTGAAAGGGCATTCAGAAATGTACTAATTGAGTTTTGTTTTTACACTTTTGTCAGGAATGGAATGCTACTCATGTGCACAAGTGGGTGAAAATATTATACTGTACCCTTAAGGGTTTTTACACTATTTCTTATAAGACAAACTGTTTTTCTAAGGGCTGTCTTTTAAATCTATACTGTTAAGAAAAATACTGGGTGTTTTTGAATTCTCCTAAAATCTGAACGAGACTTGTTAGATAGATCTACAGCAAAGATCCTCATTGCGTTGTTCCAGTTGTTCCACACAATACATGTAACTTCACAGATTGTTACAGTAAATTTTGGGTTTTGATTTTCGTTTCTTTCTGCTCAGAATTGTGACACTAGAGCGTGAGTCATGTGGGAAGTTCTGTCCTCATGTGCTCATTTAGGCCAAAACACTGTGCATTTCTAGAATGAACCAGACTCTAGTGTTTCTCTAGTAGGAAGATTTTAAGTTCCTTTTTTTCCCCATCATCTTCCAAAAAGCTGTTGCAAAAGAGAGCTTAGATGCCCTACAGTCAGGTAATAAAAAAAAAGTTAGTTTGTGTTGGGAACAGCAAAGTGCACCAGGTGTGTTAAGGTGTGTTTTTCTGTTGTTTGTTGGGAGGGTTTTTTTTTTTTTTTGGCTTCAGTTGGTTTTTGAAAGCTGTCAGTCAGGTTATGCGTGAAAGAAAAAAAGCAAGATGACAAGTGGGCCTGTGTAAATGCACTCGGAAAGTTGTGCTTGTGCTTTTAAGCTGTGGTTGTGAGCTCGAAAAAAATCTGTGTTCCTGGCCATGTTATCTCTCTAATCATTTATTGCTGGATTTAGATTAAGGACAAATCAATCGAGTAGGCTCTGTACATCATAGAGCTTTCAGCTTCCCCCCTTTTTTTTCTTCAAAGCTGGGAATTCCTCACTGAATCAGCTTGGAAGCCTGACTTTGTGTCTTCTGACACGGCGCTACACTGTGACCTATTTTCCTTCCTTTGTTTCTTTTAGGACTCACTTCTATGATGTCACTAAACGCTTCCTCTTCGTGCACTCACACTCTTGACTGCACCACATAGCACGTAGCCATGCAATTATTATTATTATTTTTTTTAATTTTAGGGAAGGGCTTTTGATAACCGCAAACAACTGATTTAATAGAAGCACAGCTGTTTGACACTGCCATGACTTATCACACTTAACTGTTTAACTGACACTAAATGACTTAAAAGACTAGTTGTTACAAGGCCAAGACTCTTTTAGGAAACGAATGGTGCTGCTCACCTACGTGCTGTGTCTATAATCTGCATCTCTGTCTTTAGGACCAATGTGTTTTACCACAGATGTTAAAAAATTAACTTTTGCATTTGTACACCATTGCGGTCAAATTGTCTCTGTCTCGAGTTTTCGTCTCCCCTTGGTATGCATGATTTTAGAGGGGAAGTCTTAGCAGCTTCAGTGCATGAGATTTCATTCATTTGCTAGATTCTTTAATCCAAATAGACTTTCGGCTGGATTAAGGCAGGATGCAAACCAATCAGGTTAATGGCTCTTTTACGGCAACCTTTACTCTTACCTCTTTTAATTCCACATCATAACATAAACATAACCAATTACCATTATTCAAAAAATGTAGGGGCAAGCACAGATTATTAATACCCATTGTTTTAGCAATCAAGTCTAGGCTTCTGGATCATATCAATGAACGTGTTTATGGAAAACTATTGAGGCCTAACATCCAGCATTTGTTAGTCTACCTCTAAATTGCTCGTCTCAGGATCTGGGTAAGATCTAAAAACGCTCGCCGTCAAGACTTTCACTTACTTCAGTGCTTCTCTCTGTTAGCTTTAAGTCATTATTTCCCTAATTTGCTTATTTCTGTTTTTTTTTTTTTAGCACACAGGCCTCTGTTTAGAGAAGGCCTTTTTTGGGGGGGGGTTACCTTTAGTTGAGTGCATCACTAAAACATCTACGCTGTACCCATTTGCCTCTATTTCAGCTTCTATACCTTCTATGGTCTTTTTTTTTTTTTAAACTGGTGTGATCTCAACCTCATCCTCATTTTACTAGTTTGCAGGTTGACTTCAGTTTCGAAAAGAGGACGCAATGACGTTATGGTGTAATTTCCCTTTTGAGGTGTGTCTTATCAGACATTTGCAGAAAGACTATGAAAAAATTGTAAAAGGACTGTAAAATGGGAATTGTCCATAAAAGAATCAACCAAATGAGCTTGTATTAGTTTTTTTAAAAAAGGAGAATAAAATCAATATTACCATTTGTCTTGTTCTTTTGTTTTTTTTTTCTTCCTTTCCTCAAAAGTGTCATCTCGCATGCACTGTAAATGTTCTAGAGACAAGCTACATGTTTCCCTTATACTCAAAACATCTCAAACAAAACTCTGAATCTGTGACACGTGTGACAGTGTTACTGATTGGGTAGACGTGTAACTCGAAACCTTTCCAGTATTTCTAGATGCCTTATTGTAGGTTTGTGTGGAGAAGTTCATTCTGCATACCGTTTGGGTCATTTGAAAGGAATGACATAAATGTTTCTGCAATTCCAGGTTATTGTATCTGTTTTATCGGGTAATTACAATTCCTTTTTAAATGACCTAGCACTTTTTTATATATATATATATATATATATAAGTCCTGCTTACACTGTGCATGTGTGTAAGGTGCACGGTGCAAGGTGACCCTCAGGTCATAATTTTTTTCCAGGTGGGATTTGGTTCTATTATTTTCAAGGGATTTATTAAAACTGCACCAGCTCCCTTTACTTTTTCTACTGCAACATTGTAAGTGTAATAAAGGCTGCCAAAATCAACATTTTGCCTTAAAGGTGAAATATAACGTCGCAGAACTTTAGTATGACAGATAAAGGGGAACCAGTTGGTTGAGTTGGTCTACTAAAGGAGGTGGAGCTCAGCAAAGCCACTATACCTCTTATTTTACACGAATACTGCTTGAGTTTTAGTCTGCTGAGGTTATTGGGTAAAATTTTTATGCTGTATATGTGCAATATACTATAACCAACATCACTGTAACTGTTTCAAGCCAGTTATTTTTGAAGTGTTACGGCTCATCACAGAATTTCACTACAGTTACTTTTACTACAGCTACCATCTCCTCAACTCTGACTCCTGCTTTTATACACCAACATCTCCTCTTTACATTATACTTTGTTCAAAAAGTCATTTCGGTTGACTTACTGTCTTTTGTAATTGGCTGTAATTTACCTCGGCTGGTTGCTAGACCAACAGAAGTTTTTTTTTCTTTTCTTTTCTTTTTCTGTTTTTCAGAACATTCCAAATTGTTGTATTGTCTACAACACAGTGCACCTTGTCTACAATGCTTATTGAGTAAACTGATTTTCATCTTTTTTTTTTTTTGGATTGATTTTCTCCCACAGACATCTCTCTGGGCTTCAGGTTAGTTTACCCATTTTTATCAATGAACGCAGTCTTCACAGGTGAAACCCAGGCCTCAAACCAAAAGTAGACAACTATTATGTGTCTATTACGTCTTACGTGGCACACCCGAGCAATGAGACACACCTGTTAGTCAAATTCTCCAATAATTTTTACTCTTGGAAAACTGGTGAGTTTAAACCAGAAGGTGCTGAGTTTTTACTTTTTTTTTTTTAGCTGAAATTCCTATTTTTTGTAATTTGATCTTACCCCTAAATATATTTAATTTGTGCTAAAAATGTCCAGACATTGTAGACAATGTAGTTAGTTTTGTCCAGGTTAACTCTGACATATAATTAGAACTGTGTCCAGTAAAGCTAATTATTTTTGCTATATGTGCTAACAGATGCGATTTCCATGGTTAAACCTGTTGTATGTGGACGTACACGATAACACGGTACTAATATAGACTGTGATAAAAGCATAGACGAGTATTGTAAAAGTCTATTACTGTAATTCTAGCATTGCTGATACGGGACATTTATCAGTGTTCGAGGTAAAGCCACAAGTCATATTATGCTTACGTCAGTTTAATTTTAGCAATTAAGCTTCATATCTGATATCCTTGCTTGAACAGGTACTTTGGAATTTCCCTGTATCTAGTGACAAACTTGTGCTTGAAAATATAATTCGGGAGGGACATTCTCAAAACTACCAGTGTTTTCAAAGCAGGCTTAGGAAGGCAGTCTGTTAGTGAGTTTTCTCTCTCTCTCTCTCTCTCTGACATAGAAGTGGAGGAGATTAAGGCAATCCCATTACAGGTCGAATGAACTGACGCATTGTCCATATGGTATCGACTTGCAGATGACCCGTAAAACCTCTCTCGACGATCAGTGAGAAGATTCACAAAGATTTTGCCATATGGAGACATCAGGTCCAATGTTAGGCCATCAGGCGTCAGGATTCATGGGTTATTGAGGAGGTGTACAGAACAAAGCCTCACACACTGGCGGACATGCAGGCAGGAGTTGTATATGTACATATGGGTGTGTGCGGTGTGAGTGACTGCTGTTTAGTGTTCATCAAATACTTAATAAAAAAAATGCTCCCTTGAATCTAATTATTTGTTATTAATTATTATAGTTATTTCATTTAATTTATTTTCCAGACTTCCTGAAGGACTTTTTTGGCTCTCATTTACACTCCAGTTCCTGTACCTGACCAGATTCAGAGGAATCCTTCAAGAACCTCTTAAAAACATCTAACATAAGGTCTGAACATAGAGAGAAACAGATGCAAATGATGAAAGCTAATCAGACCAGTGATTAGTATAGTGGTGATGAAGATGAATGCTGAGTGGTTGGAACAGACCAGAGTGAAAATGAGATTGCTGCTGACAGTTAAACAACCAGGTTTTAAATGAACTTAAGACAACTTAATTTGCAGCATGTCACAGATACTGTTGTTCCCATTTCTTCAAATTTAATTCACATCATTTTATTTATTAAAAAGAAATGAGGGGAGACCTAAGAGTTTTGCACAGCACTGTAGGTAAGCTACCAAGTTACCAGTGTTGCAACTTAAAAAAAAACTTGTTTTGTTTCAAAAGGTTTAATAATGTGCATCTGTCACCTTGCACCTCCAGGGTCTGGGTTCGATTCCCGTCTCTGCGTGCATGGAGTTCCTCCAGGTACTCCGGTTTCCTCCTACAGTCCAAAGACATGTAGGTTAGGTTAATTGGCATTCCCAAATTGGCTGTAGTGTGTGAATGAGTGTGTGTGGACACAGTGGACAGTGTGCCCTGCAATGGACTGGCACCCTGTCCAGGGTGTTCCCCCGCCTTGTCCCCTAAGACTCCTGGGATAGGCTCCAGGCCCCCCATGACCCTGAATACAGGATTAAGCGGTACAGATGAGTGAGTGAGTGAATAATGTGCATCGACACTACGACTGAACAGATCTTTCGAACAGTTGCTGAATAAGAAGGATGGTTCCAAGGTACCATTAGAAATGAAGTTAAAAATGAAGTTGAAATGGGTTGACTTTGCCAAGGTTGGGACGCAATACGTTTGTATTGGGCTTTCAAGTGGCCTAAAATTTCGACAGGTGAAAAGTAACTAGGCATTAAAAATTGGTAATGAAGTCCATATATCTAATCCAAATGTATTGAAACCAATTGTACATGTACTTTTATTCCTATTACAAAGGAAAATGAAAGCAAATCTTAAAATTTCAACAAAGACACCAGTGGCGTCAACCAGTTTCCTCAAACGGAAACGTCGTTTAGGATACTGCTGAGAAACCTCCTAAATCCGTTCCTCCAGTGTGTCTTCTAGCAGTTTCCAGGATGTTTGCTGGGATGACGCGATGAACCTCATGAATGTCCTGCAAGAAGTACCGATCGCACGCCATGTGATTTTCCCTCAGGGCTATGCAAAGGAGGAGGTGTACAGAACAAAGCCTCACACACTGGCAGACTTGTATATGTATAATTTGTTTATGGACTTTATTACCAATTTTATAATGCTTAGTTACTTTTACCCTTCCTGTATAACTATCTTTTTAATAGATAAATGAGGATTAAAGAAAAAAGTGTAATGTATATAAGTTCCAGTGTAATTATTATACATATTTCTATAAATGATTGTGATATTTTATTTTATATAATACTTTACACTGTCCCATATCATCTTTTTTTATGTTTCAAGATCAAACCATGGTCCTTTCAACCATAAAAACAAACCTTTCTGTTAGGTTGCACAGCTGTTTTGGAGAATAATCACATGAATCAGGTTATTTGTCACTCAAAATACGTCAGCGTGGTTGGGAACTCGTTTCGATGTGAGATGAGTAATCGTGCCGCTGATGTCGATGTGATCATTTTACTGCCACTGCTTGAAGATTTATTCATACCACGGCAATTAAATGGGAGTGTCATTAGAGTTTGCAGTCAGACTTATAGTATGTGCATAATATAAAAGAACTGGTTCTAAAGATAGTGAGCTAAGAGCTACAAGCGTTTCACCTGAAAAATGCCGGGACGAAACAAAAGCCACATTTCAGAAGGGTCAAATTAGTGGCCCTCATTAAGCACAGAAAACAACTACTGTTTAAGCGTGATGAAGTTGAGTTGAGAACTGTACAACACATTATTTAAAACCTGGAAGGACAGACCTGAAGTGTGAACATCATTACAGGAAATGTGATCTAAAGGAAACCGTGATCAGAGACTGGGTCAACAGAAAGGACAGCTGTGTTTAATAGTGAAAGTAAGAGAATATTCACATGTACAATGTGATGAGAGCTCACACGATTGGGACTAAACAGCTGTGTGGCCATAAGAAAACCACTTGTTAGTGAGACTAATCAGAAAAAGGCGCCAGTTTTATATGGAGCAAAACAAAATGGTCTTTGAAGCAATAAAAATGTTGTGTGGTCTGATTAGTCCCTGATTATTAGACTGTCCCTATTTCAGAGCGATGGACACATCAGGGTAAGAATGGAAGCACATGAAGTGATGTACCCATCATGCTTAGTGCTCACTGTACAACTGTTATGATCTGGGGTTGTTTCATTTGGGCAAAGTTATGTGGCAATAAAAGACGTCCGCTGACTAACTGGAATTACTGAATGACCAGGTTATTACATCTATGGATTTTCTTTTTTTTCCCCTTATGCCATGGATATATTCCAGGACTCAAATTGTGACAGAGTGGTTCTATAATCAAGAACAACAGCGACACCCATGGTCAAAAGTAAAAGTACACATAATAGTATGAAGTATTTCTTCGTAGGCCAGACTGTAGATATTACACATGCCGTTCTTGTCAAGTTACTTATTGTGGAAATGACTTTCAGATTTATTTTGCTCTGGGGCTAACAGCGGTGATTGAGATGCTGCGTGTTTATGGATGTTAAAATGGATGGGGCAGTGGTGGCTCAAACTTTTAAGGATGTAGGTTACTGGATGGATTCCTGATAATAATGTTGGGGGTCCAAGCCCCAGCACCGCCAAGTTGCCTCTGTTGGGCCTTTGAGCTTGGCTCGGCTCTAGAGGCGCTGCATCCAGGCTGATCCTGTGCTCGGACCTCATCTTTCTAACAGGGATATATGGAAAAAGTACAATTTCCTTTTGGGATTAATAAAAGTTATTGATTGGCTGAGTTAAGGCTCTGAGGGACTAACCGGAAGGTCAGGGGTCAGGCCAGCTCTGCCAGGTTGCTACTGATTAGTGATGAGTCGTTTAATCCTTACATGGTCGATTATTGATTTTTTTTAATGAGTTAACGAGTTAACGAGTATTCTCAGAGGGTGATCCTTTTATTTTCTACTGGGTGCGCATATGCAAAGCATCACAAACCCTCTGTAGGTTATCTACAGGAAACAGAAATTAGTCTTTTAGTCCGAGACATTTGTTCTTTTGTCACGTGACTCTCATACGCTAATGGCTTAAAAGAACGAACAACTCTGACCAAAATATAAGTGATGCTCGTTCTGTTTATCATATGTACTTAGCTGCATTGTAATATTTTCATTACTGTAACTATAGCCAAAATTTGTGTATGTAGACATGCTGGGGGTTTGTTTATAAAAAAAAATTAACATTTTATTTTATTTCTGATAAGAAGAAGGAATTGAACTAAATGACAAAAAAAGATTTGATAATTTTTCATCAAAATAATCCAAGCTTCCCATTTGTATCCTGCTTAGTTTTTAATTGTTACAAAGCCAGGTTAAAGGGTTATGCTATTGTTATGCTATCACCTTATTATTTTTTAATCTAAATGTATCC